>BLSH010398596.1:24211-38225 GCA_018402905.1 Glandirana rugosa | reverse complement strand
CCCCCCCCCCCCCCCCCCCCCCCCCCCCCCCCCCCCCCCCAAGAGATATGATCTCCATGTATAAATACATAAGGGGTCCATATAGTGAACTTTGTGATGACCTTTAAAGTAAATAACTCAACACCGAGGACAAGGGAGCTCTATACGTCTGGAGGTGGTTTTGGCCAGCACAGTAGATTAAGGAAAGAATCCAGGCCTTTATTAAAGCAAACATTAACTGGCTACTAGCCTTTTTAAGTAAAGTTGATCCAGGGAAAATCCAATTGCCTCTTTGGAGATCAGGAAGGAATTTTTCCCCTGCTATAGCAAATTGGATCCATGCTTTGGTGGGGTTTTTTGCCTTTCTCTGGATCAACTGTGGGTGAAGGATTGTGTAGATGGGATTGTATGGTGACCTATATTTTCTCTTTTCATTGAACTAGATGGACTTCTGTCTTTTTTTCAACCCTACTATAACCATATAACTACAGTAAAACCTTAGATTGCGATTAACGCGGTTAACGAGCGTTTCGTAATACAGTTTTTTAAAATTCTGACTCGATTTGCGAGCGGTGTCTTGCATAACGAGTAGAATTTAGCCTTTTTGCATGCAATACCACATGTTGGCAGATTAGCAGGGCTGCTGGTGAGCCTCGAAGGCGGCTGTAAATTCTCGGCATTCCTCGGAAATACTCAGCAATGCTTTGAAAGGGTTTACACTTCTGGCATTTCCGATGTTTGAGGCGCCCCTGCAAATCTGGCCACATGCGGTAGGGCATACACCAGCACCCCCGGACCTCTGGCCACATACAGAGCTCAGGATGAGCATACCAAATTGGGGCCCCCCAAGATGTACAATTATTAGCCTGTTTACCCCTGAGCAAAAATCCCCCCTCCCAGGACAAATGGGCCCCCTGCTGAAATACCCCCTCCCAGCACAAATCTTTGCACCCCCCATCCAAGCTCAAATCCACCACACCCCTAAAACCCTAATCACCCCTAGCATAACACCTCTACAGAGCCATCTTATCATTAGGCCCCTACCAGGGAGATGGTGACCTACAGTGCACCATGTGCGCAGTGGCAAGGAGTGGGTGTGGTTAAATGCTACATATTGGGCGTGGCTTTTTAGTTTGATTAGAAATACAGACAAATAGTGAAATCTCAAATGATATACACCCTATATTCACTGCCTCCCCCTCATACGCAGTTTTTCCCTTGTACACACTACTCCCACTCCTTTTTGAAACTATCCCCCCACTCCCTGTACAGACTGCCCCCTGTCAATGCCTAGATTTATGTAGAACTGTATACAGTACGGGGGGCAAGAAGGCACAGTACAGGTGGGTTGAAGGACACAGTAGAGGGGAGGTCAGGAGTGTACAATATTGGGTGTAGTAATGAATGTCAGGATTGAATAGTATAGGGAGGTATAGTGTCAGGATTGGACAGTAATGTTCAATCACAGCATAGTGGTTATCTATGGTCTGCTCAGTAAATAGTTTATTTTCCACCTCTCAGCAAAAAGAGGAGAACATCTAGAGTCTGGAAACCTTTCCACAGATTTCTGCTGAGCGCAAAGCTGCAATTTGCAGATATTGGGGAGAAGAAATATTCTTTCCCAAATGCTACAAGGATGACAAAAACAAGTCCCGGCATGCTAGAGGGGTCTTAAAGACATTAAAAATAATTTGTGGAATGAAATGAGGACCAGAATGAAAGTGGGGGGAGCTTTTCCCTCCAGAGCGCATTCCAGAAACTCTCGGCTGCTCTTGAATGATCAAAGTATTTCTTCTCCAGCAGCTTCTTCCAGTAAGGAAGTGTTAAAAACCACGGCCTTCCAAAACTACATAATCCCTTCCATTTATAGAGAAAACGGCACCTGAAAAATCAGAACATTCATCAAGCTGTTCCAGAATTTCCCCAAGCTTGACATGTGGGCATTGTGATGGTATTATGCGTGAGAGCCACGCGAGGCAATGATACCAGGCCTAAAGCGACACTGGCTCCATCTTGGCAGAGAAGCTACATAAAGGGTTAAGTTCTGTTTCTCTCCTTCTGACATGGCAGTTTGAACAAGCTTTTCCTTTACCCCCCCCACCACCCCGGCAGACTAAAGGAGCCTTTGATTACAGTTTATGGATGGCCAGGAAGGCCCTGTCCGCTTATCTAGAACATACAACAACCCAATGTGGGACAGGCCATATATCGTAAATCACCCCCCAGGAATTCTGACCCCTTTCAATAACTTTGGAACATGAAAAGTTAGAAAAACGTAGTCATAACTTCAGCTATAGGTATGCCATAATGATGAACATTACATATTTGAACGTAGAATTTCGGCCCGGATAATTCAAGTATAAACATTCACCCCTTGTTACCCAAGGAGGGATAGAATTAGTCCATTCCCTCCCCAGGGTCCTATAAGGTTTTAGAATTCTCAAACCTAGATATTGATAAGATAGAACGCGTTCAGACGAGTAACAAAAATGGTGAAAGGTCTTGGGGATAAAACATATCAAGAGCGACTTCAGGAACTTAATATGTACAGTCTGGAGGAAAGAAGGGAGAGGGGAGATATGACTGAAACCTTTAAATACATCAAGGGGGTGAATAAGGTTCAGGAGGGAAGAAAGTTCAAAACTAACCTTAGAAAGTATTATTTTACTGAAAGGGTGGTTGATGATTGGAATAAACTACCAACAGAGGTTGTGAGACAGTCAACAGTAAATGGCTTCAAACATACAACAAGGTTAATGAAAAAAAAAAAAAAAAAAAAAAAAATTATAAATAAAAAGGGGCAGACTCGATGGACTACTCAGTCTGCCATCACTTTTCTATGTTTCTATGTTTGGAGTCCTATGAAAGCTTTATGCAAGCTGAAATGAAATTTCTTGCTGTAAAATATGTCGGACGGACCAGTAACAAGTTATGATCAATGCACGATTATGAAGCATGTATCTCCACGGTCCGCCCTGGACATTGTCTAAGGAAACTCCCTCATACGAATGGGCAGAGAGGTATGGCCCCACCCCTGGTGGTCCAGAGAAAGACTGTCACAATTAGATTGGGAGTTCTCACCTTACCATCAAACATCAGAGGACCAGGAAATCATCTTTGAAAAATACCTTGCATTTGAAATGTCCTTGCCTGATCCGTGTTTCAATCTGTTTTCGCTGTAAATTTGTCTCACTTTGTACTTTTAGGTGCAGTAAAATATTTGCAGAAAAATTAAACTTGACCTTTTCATTATTAAACCTTATTTTGAAAAGTGTCAATTTTGTCCCTAAAGCTCTTAATGCAACTATCATGAATCTGTTCCTTCGAAGAGCGCTACTGTTTTTAGAATAACGCACCTGAATATACCTGTCTGCAGATGACAGGGTGTGTACAGACAGACATTCTAAAATACTGGTATTGCTAAAATAAGGGTTTTCTGGCCAGAATCCAGAAGTGGTGGCAGTGAAAGGGTTAATTGTTTGAATTAGCCCGGTAACAATCACGCTCAGGCAGCTGACACTTAGATGGTGATCCCGCAAACTGGGAAATCTTTGTGCTGAAAGCAGCTGAGTGGCATTATTACGTTCGTGACAAGTGCGGTGTTGGATCGTGGGGGGGGGGGTCCTTGGTCGCCGGTCGGTGAGAAGGCAGAGATCTGATACCCACGTTCGTCACATACTGGTTGGCAGCAGTCAGATAGTTTTGCCTTAAAAGCATTCAGTGCATTGTTAGGAATTAGCTCTGCACTGAAGGATTGTAACCTTTGGACACAGTCCTTAGAGACAAGCTGGTGCATAGTTTTTGTTTTTAAAGACAGAGCAGCAGCTCCTTCCTATCTCTGCTTTCGGTTCTGTTTTCTGCTTGCAAAATGTCTCAGCCAGCAGTGTATAAGAAGATGAACTGACTGCCGTGGGTACAACAAGAGGCCTTGACGTCAGTAACAAAACTTGTAAAGAACTGATAAAGGCCCTACAGGAGTACGATATCCGAGCAGACCAGAACTCGGGGGAACGTGAAGCTGAAGGGGTTCCCGATACTCCAGAGCCAAGTCGTTCAGACGGAATGACCTCACAAGATGAGCAAAGAGGGACTGAACAGGGAATACTGCCGACTGTCCCTTCTGGGCCGCAGCCAGAGCAGGAGCAGGCTTGCCCCAGAGACACTCCAGCGCATCAGTGAAACAGATCCTGAGATGTACCTGCGGTTTCTGGAACGCCAGGCTGCAGCTGAGAGAGAGGCTGTGCAGAGGGAGGCTGAACTTCGACACCAATTGGAGATGTTGAGGCTCCAACAGCAGCACCGACCGGGTCAGAACCTTGGATCCCTAGAACACAGGGACACCTCTGCCTGCAAGCCCTGCCACTAAATTTCCAGTCATGGAAAAGGACAGTGACATTGACGTGTATCTGTCGTTTGAAAAAAAACTTGCCGTCAGGTACCGAGCCCATTGTGCTTGGGGCAAATGGTACCAACACCAGGGCTACGAGGCAAAGCCCTGGACGCGTATGTGGACCTGCCAGAGGAGCAGGACGAAGATTACGACGCCATAAAGGCAGCAATCATTCAGAAATATCGATTAACTCCTGAAGTATACCGAAAACGGTTTAGGTCCCTGCAAAAAGGGCCCAGGGACTCTTATATGGATGTGGTAAGCCGTTTACGTATCACACTCCAACAGTGGACTAGGGGGCCTGAAAGCCACTTCTTTTGAGGCCCTGGAAGATCTCATGATTGGAGGACAGATGTGCAGGAGCTGATCTGCAGACGTCAGACAATTTGTGCTAGAGTGGAAGCCCGGTTCTGCTAAAGCCGCAGCAGACCTGGCCGATACCTTCATCAGTACTCTGGTATCGGACTATCGCAAATCTCCACCAAATGGCTGGAAAGGGGGGAAAAAAAAATTGCACGCAGTGACCCCTCTGCAGGCCAACCAAGCCTCTCAGCGGTCTGAAACTGCAGTCCCTGGCATCAAACCCGCCCTGCCTGATAACCGTAGGTGTGACACCTGTGGCAAGCCTGGCCATCTGCGAACACAGTGCCCGGAGCAGAAGACTACTACATCTGGCCACCCGGCCAGCAACCCTTCTGCAGTGCTGTTCGTCAGTGGGAGACCTCAAGGACCCAATGCCATTTTGCAGCCAGTCATCGTGGGTCACTGTACTGTAACGGGTCTCTGGGACACCGGAGCTGAAGTCACCTTGGTCAGACCGGGGGGGGATAGAAGAAGCAGACATCATCCCTGAGAAGTTCCTCACCCTCATCGGAGTTGGGGAACCCGCTCCCGCATACCCCGGGCCTATGTGTACATTGATTGGGGTGCTGGGAGTGGGATGAGAGGTGGGAGTTTCTGAGGAGATTCCCACTGCTGTGTTGCTGGGTGCTGACTTGGGGACCCTTGTCTCCTACAATGCCCCTGCTGAGGACACCCCCTCGGAAACCTCTGGACTCCCTAAGGTACTGTGTGCAGATGTGGGTATGATAACTGAGCAACCTGGGGAGGGGGAGGGGGAAGTGGAAATACAAGGTTCTCCTTCAGAGAAAGGAGAAGAGACACAGTTGAATATAAATGTTGTATGTGCCAATGAGGTCACACATACCTGTGGAATGTAATGTTGATAATGACAATGTATTCCCTATACTGGTGGTTACTCGCAGTGCTGCAGAGGTACAGGCTAGGATTGCCGAGCAGCAGGAGGATGTCTCTGGGCCCTCTCCATGTTCTGACCCAGAGGGCGCTAACATAAATGGAGGGTATAAGATAGTTTGCCTTAGCAAGATGTGATGTGATTTATAGAAATAGTAAAATTATGGATGCAGTTAAATTCTGAGTTATGAAAAGTATAGAATACAATGTTAGCCAGGCCAAATGTCATTTCATTAGCATGTAAATAGAACTAAGCAAGCTAAAGTGTCCAGTTGATCCATTTCACACCTAGACACCAATAAGAGTTACCAATCAGAGGAATCACAGCTTGTCACCTTACATGAGCTTCAAACAGGAGTTCTAGCCTCCCTGGCTGCAGGAACCGCAGGGGGCGATCTGCTAGGTCCCACAAAGTCTACAACTTTGGTTATTATCAACAGATCAAAAGAATATATTTCATCTCTCATAAAAGCCAAAATATTAACGGCAGAGAGATGAAAATAATTCCTTTGGATCGTACGGGTGATAAGCTACCAGCACATATCACTCTATATTGGTAGCTGGTTTTGGGTCTCAGAAAAATGCACAAAACTGTTAGATGGCGCTAGGTTGCGGCAAGTAGAGCGCGTTTGGCACTGTCGAACGGGAAAAGGCACTGGTTTTGGAAATCCTATCCATGATCCAGTGGTCAGCGCCGTTCTGATCCAGTTTGATGTTGGTCGTTACGGAACATGAAACATCCTGTGGGCTGGGATGGGAACTCCCCCCAGGGTTGATTGGCCGGGGGCCAACGTCCAGCCCACATCCATATTCCAATAAATTGGGGAGCCTCATTGTCCCAAGTTGTCTCCTCTACAAAGTCGGTTTTCTGAACTGAGCGGTTTCCGCAATTCTAGACTTACTTCTGTCCAGGGATAGACGGCGGTAACGTAACGTTTATTTCGGTTTTTATTCCCTTTTATTTTCATAGCGAATTGCCATTTGTATGTGATTGTCGGTTTATCTTTTTGTATTTTTTGTAACTCCTTTTTTCTTTGTATATATTTTATGCACTGGCCATATTCGGGATATTAAATGTTAAAATAAGGGACTTCTGTGTACTAAGCTAGGACTCGTATCTCTAGAGAGATTGTGGCATTTTAGTGCCTTAATATTCGGTTTACGCTACAGGCCAATCGGTGTGCAACTGCTCTGTGTGTGGGCCGATAGCATGCAGATTGTAAACTAACATATCTGCCAGACGGAGATCTGTGTGTGGTGGCTCAAGCAGACCAATTCGATAAAGGAATAAACGGCTGAGTGGTGGCAGGCTATCGGTTATTGTGGGTCTGGTGTGGGTGTGTGGACAGTGGGAAGATTGATTAGCACCAGGGTTTTAGCTTGCAGGATAGCTAGAGAAACCCTAGAAGTGTGTAATAATTGCTAGACTGCTCACCAACCCATAGAGTGTACCAGATTGTAAGTAAGATTCGTATCCTCCTTGTGTGTGGTCAGCCAGCTGGATTGGAGTGGAGTCTCCCTCTAGTGGTGGCCGAAGGTAGTACGGGCTGTGAAAGCACAGTGAAATCTTACAGCAGTAGAAGTTCTTCCTTCTTCCCTCATATACTCCCAGTCACAGCACGCACGTCGCGGTTAGCTAGTCGCCATGGGCGTGTGGGATTCGTGACAGGCTCTACCTCTGTTGGGCCTCAGCAGCTGTCCTAGTTTGCCATGCGACTGCTGGCTGGGACTTGTGGTTCAGCCTTTGAAGCAGCACTGCAAATAGACCCAACGCTGGCACAGCTCAGGAGTTTAGCCAACAGCCCCCCTGCAGTGAATGACAAACAAAAGGTGTACTGGGACAAAGGAAAGCTGTACAGGGAGAGTCTGTCTGCAAGGGAAAACACATCTGACTTCAGAAGCAGGCAGCTGGTGGTCCCAAGCCAATTCAGAGGACAGCTCAAAAGTGGCTCACGAGATCCCCCTAGCAGGTCACTTGGGGATCACAAAGACCCGGGGGCAATTAATACATAACTTTTATTAGCCCACCATGCTGACAGTCATAACTGTTGGTCTTGTGATACTTGCCAGTGAGTTGGCAAGATAGGAGATGTACACAGGGTTCTGTTAAAACCTTTGCCTGTGATTGATGAACCTTTTAAGAGGGTAGCAGTGGATATTGTTGGACCCCTAGCTATCCCCAGCAGTTCAGGCAAACGTTTTATCCTGAAAGTTAAACTATGCTACACGTTACCCAGAGGCAGTGGCTCTCTCCTCCCTCCATGCAGACAAGGTCGCTGATTCGGTTTGGAATATTCACAAGAGTGGGGTTCCCGGCCAAGCTCATTAGTGATCAAGGCCCTCAGTTTGTGTCTTACTTGATGCACGCTCTGTCAGAAAATACAGATGACGCATATCACGGCCAGTCCTTATCCACAAACAAATGGCTTGTGTGAGCGTTTCAATGGTACCCTGAAACAAATGTTACGCACCTTTGTGGAGTCGCAGGGTAAGGACTGGGAAAGGTACCTACCTCATCTGCTGTTCACTTACAAAAAGGTGCCCCAGGAGTCCACAGGCTTCTCGCCATTTGAGCTGTTGTACGGACGAAGGGTTAGAGGACCCCTGGACCTAATCCGGGAGACCTGGGAGGGCAAGATCACCGACCCAGAGGTTGCTGTGGTGGATTACGTCCTGAGATTCTGGGATAAAATGGAGACGTTGGTGGGGATTGTGCGGGAAACCATGACCCAGGACCAGACCAACGTTGGTATGATCGCAATGCTAGGGAGCGGGCATACAACGTTGGGCAGCTGGTGTATGTTCTGCTTCCCTTACGGCAGAACAAACTCCAGGCCGCATGGGAAGGCCCATACCCAATAACCCAGCGTCTGAATGACGTTACTTACCTAGTTCGGTTGGGAGAAGGGGTAGACGGCAGAAGGCCTTCAATGTGAACATGATCAAAGCCCATCATGAGCGCACGGCCTATGCCATGCCGGTCTGCAGCAGGCCAGAGCCTGAAGAGGCTGACCCACTCCTAGACTTGTTAGCTGACACCAGGTAGGTAAACTCCAACCTCCGAACAAACCCCAGCCTTAACCCCACACAGGTACATGGGCTGAAGGACATGCCAACAGTCCATGGGAGCCGGTTTACGGGGAAACCAGGGTGGACGGACCTCGCTGTCCATCAGGTGGACACTGGGGTACACCCCCCCATTAAATAGTCGGCCTATCATGGCTCCCTGGAGGTGCTGGCTGACATGAAGAGGGAAGTGGAAGAGGTGCTGAAGCTGGGGGTAATTCGGAGGTCCCACAGTGCCTGGGCATCCCCAGTGGTCCTGGTCCCCAAAAAGGATCAGACGACCAGGTTCTGTGTGGACTACCGAAAGCTGAAGGCGATCACCACTGCAGACGCCTACCCCATGCCCCGGATCGATGAGTTGTTGGATAGGCTGGTGGCAGCCCGCTATATCACGATCATGGATCTGAGCAGAGGGTACTGGCAAATTTCTCTGGCCCCTGGAGCTCGGGAAAAGTCAGCCTTCACCACCTCATTCGGCTTGTTCAAATTTACCGTCATGGCGTTTGGGATGAAGAAAGCCCCCACCACCTTCCAGAGGGTCATGAATGACTTACTGGAGGGGATGGAAATCTTTGCCGTGGCTTACCTAGACGACATCGCAGTGTTCAGCCCTACCTGGGAGGAACACTTGGTGCATCTGTCACAGGTCCTGGACCGACTGACAGCTGCCAATCTGACTGTCAAGCCCAGCAAGTGCCAGATCAGCATGACTGATGTCCAGTACCTGGGACACCAGGGAGGAGGCACTCTAAGGCCTGAGACAGGGAAAGTGGAGGCCATACTGGCCTGGCCAACCCCTCAAACCAAGAAACAGGTTATGTCATTCTTGGGGCAGCTGGCTACTATAGGAGATTTATAAGTAACTATAGTAGCCTGGAAAAACCTTTGACTGACCTAACCAAGAAGAAACTGCCCAAAGTGGTGTCCTGGACATCAGAAAGTGAGAGGGCATTTCAGGCCCTGACGGAGGCGCTGGCCAGCGCTACAGGCTCCCGACTTCACCCGCCATTTCTTAATGCAGACTGATGCCCCTGCCTATGGGTTTTATGCAGTCCTGAGCCAAGTGAATGACACTGGAGAGGGACACCCCAAGCTCTACCTGAGCCAGAAACTTCTTCCCAGGGAAGTAGCCTACGCCATTGGTTAGAAAAGGAATGTCTCGCGATCGTGTGGGCTCTCCAGAAGCTGCAGACGTACCTCTATGGGAGGCACTTCACGTCATCACCAATCACAATCCCTTGAGCTGGCTAAATCGTGTTGCTGAGGAGAAGGCAATCGCCTTCGTTGGAGCTTAATCCTTCAGCAATACGATTTCACCATCCAGCACAAGAAAGGCAGCACCCATGGGAAGGCTGATGGTCTGTCCCGCCAAGCTGAGCCCGTAGGCGTGGATTGCATCAGGACGGGAATCACGTTCACCTATCATGCAACCACCTCAGGGCTAGAAGTGATGGTATCATGCGTGAGATCCACGCAAGGTAATGATACCAGGCTCAAAGCGACACTGGCACCATCTTGGCAGAGAAGCTACATAAAGGGTTAAGTTCTGTTTCTCTCCTGACATGGCAGTTTGAACAAGCTTTTCCTTTACTACCCCCCCTCCAGCCCCCACCCCCCCCCCGGCAGACTAACTTCAAATGGAGCCTTTGCTTACAGTTTATGGATAGCCAAGAAGGCCCTGTCCGCTTATCTAGAACAAACATACAACCCAATGTGGGCCAGGCCATACATCGTAAATAACTCCCCAGGAATTCTGACCCTTTCAATAACTTTGGAACATGAAAAGTTATAAAAACTTAGTCATAACTTCCGCTATAGGTATGCCATAGTGATGAACATTACATATTTGAATGTAGAATTTCGGCCCAGATAATTAAAGTATAAACATTCACCCCTCGTTACCCAAGGAGGGATAGAATTAGTCCATTCCCTCCCCAGGGTCCTATAAGGTTTTAGAATTCTCATGTTTGGAGTCATATGAAAGCTTTATGCAAGCTGAAATTAAATTTCTTGCTGTAAAATATGTCAGACAGTCCAGTAGCAAGTTATGATCCATGCATGATTATGCCGAATGCATCTCCACGGTCCGCCCTCGACATGGTCTAAGGAAACTCCCTCTTATACGAATGGGAAGAGGCATGGTCCCACCCGTGGTGGTCCAGAGAAAAAAAAAAAAAACTCACAATTAGATTGGGAGGAGTTCTCACCTTACCATCAAACATTAGAGGACCAGGAAATCATCTTTGAAGCACGTATTAGGCAAGGACATTGAAAAATACCTTGCATTTGAAATCGGTTCTGTTAGAGATTTGGTATTTAATATTTAAATGATTAAAGTTTTTAAATATCAATATTCTTATGTATCAATGGTAATTTTGAAAGGCTATTTTTGTTTTGGTCAGAGCATTCACTTACGCTGTGCACGCGTATATCTATTTTGAAATAGTGCATCGGCGGGATGGGTGGAGTATTGTTACTTTCTATAGATTCAAGTCCATATATGAAAGATGTGGGAGTTAACTTTCAGGCTTGAAAGTGTTACCTTGTTTGTAGAAAATGTTGAGGGAAAATAGCTTGGTCATCTTTACTAAGTGTATAATAATGAAGCATGGTTGGATAGTTTGCAGAGAAGAGAAGAGCTCTGCACTCTGACGGCATTCCCGCCTGTCTCTCTCTCTCCTTCTGGAAGGCCATCACCAAATTGTCATTCTGCCATCTGTCATTGCGTAAGTTGGTTATCCTTGCTGTATGTGTGTGAACAATAAACTATTCTTGAAGTATCGTACAGAGCTGAAGTCGGATTTCTTACAACATGGTGGAGAATGCGGTCCTGGATCCATAATCTGAACTCCAGTTAATCGGTCTTGCGCCTGCAATGGTGAGTTTTCGGTTTTCTCACCTGTCCATAGCTTGTGTGTCTTAGCAAGCAGAAGAAAAAACAAAAAAACAAAAGACCGAGTTATATCAAGGTTCACATCATTGTTCGGACAGTGTCCCTCTATTTTCAGGATAAAGGGATTTCCAGTTTTGAAGCGTAATGTTACGGCGTGGAGGATTCTGCCAAGATCACGGGACACATTCAGTGGGATCTGGTTGCTACATTAGGTGAGACTTCTCACGGGATATCAGTGATAAAGAAAATATAGCTCCACGTCATTACACAGCCACCATTGAAGGAATATTTGGCAGATATTCCCTTTGGAAAAATGGCAAGTTTGGAAATCAGACATTGAAAAATAGAGACGGACGCCCAGGACAAAAGTCAGACACTTCTCTTCAAGAAAAACACAACAAAAGGAACTAAAGAAACCAAAATCAACAAAAGGCAAAGATAACGGACGCACTTTTCACACCAACAGCACTACTCATCTCTTGTTTTTTTCAAGTGCGCACAGAACTATCAATTTACACAAGGGTGAGTGCGTTTTATTGATATAGGCAGATAAGATGGAATGGTTAAAAACTAAGGCTCAGAAGTATAAAAAAAAGATCTTACTTTATCAGGAGATAATGTATTTCATACATGGAATATTAGCATGCCGTGGCTACTTGCTCAATTTAAAAGAATTGATAACAAAACGTTTCTCAAAGAATCTGCTAAGTTTAATGCTGCATGTAAATTGTTGTTATCTTTTCATGCATATATAAAACCTGATAACCACAAGAAAATTTGTGCTATCACACGTGGTCATTCTAAAATACTACAAGAGGCAGAGCAAAGCTTTCGGGATAATCCATTAGGGCCGGTTCACACTGAGGCGATCCGACTTCGGGGCGATTTTGCTAGGCGATTTGAAAAGGCGAAGTGGCGCGATTGCGAAGCGAAGTGGCGCGATTGCGAAGCGATATCAGGCGATTTCAACAGGAGTACCTGGGACATGAGAGGGGTGTCTTCTGGCAAAATTATGTTTTTCTTCCTGGAAAGTCGCTTCTTCATAGACGGGCATCCGACTTGGAAGCGAACTTCCATTGACTTCTATGGGCTCAATTCGCCTAGAAGCCGCTTGAAAATAGCACAGGAACCTTTTTTGGAATCGCTTTGGACTTGAGTAGCGCATATTAAGACGGCTCCATTCATTCCAATGGGATTTCTGATGTCAGGCGATTTGAGTCGAATTGGGGCGACACAAGTCGGATCGCAAATCGCCTAGGATCGCCTCAGTGTGAACCGGCCCTTAACTGAAATAGTGGAACGAACGGTATGCAAATTCGATGAATGGATGGAAAAAAACTAGTGAATCTGAAGCTTTACAGGTGGATGATTTTAAATCATTACAAAAAGCTTTACAATCAGCTTTAAACGATTGGAGAGATAAGGAAACAGAAATTAAGGGAATCTTACAAAATTTACATCTTGAGCTTAAACAAGATGAAAAAGATTCCGAGTTCGGCCCAATTTTTTCTACTCCTAAATCTAAAACAATAGAACCTTCTAGCGGGGTTCTTAATAGATTGAAGTTACTTAACCACTTCCTTACAGGGCACTTAAACCCCCCTCCTGCCCAGACCAATTTTCAGGTTTCAGCGCTGTCGCATTTTGAATGACAATTGCGCGGTCGTGCGACGTTGTACCCAAATAAAATTGATGTCCTTTTTTCCCCACAAATAGAGCTTTCTTTTGGTGGGATTTGATCACCTCTGCGGTTTTTATTTTTTGCGCTATGAACAAAACCAAGAGCGACAATTTTGAAAAAACAACAATATTTTTTACATTTTGCTCTAATAAATATCCCAAAAAAACAAAAAAAACAAAAATTTATTGGGTTTTGGCCTATATATATTCTTCTACATATTTTTGGTAAAAAAAAAAAAAACGCAATCGGCGTTTATTGATTGGTTTGCGCAAAAGTTATCGCGTCTACAAACTATGGGAATTGATTTATGGCGTTTTTATTATTATTATTTTTTTTACTAGCTAGTAGAGATCCGCGCTATAGACGAAAGACGTCTACAGCGCGGATCTCAATCTCCGGGACGACGTCTATTGACGTCCGCCCCCTAACACGCCCCCTGCGCGCTCTCACGACCCCGCCTGCAGTTATCTGCAGCAGGGCCTCTAACTCTAGGCGCGACATCTGCAGAAAGCAGATATCGCGCCTAGAGATGATCGATCATTTTTTTTATTATTATTATTTTTGCGGTATTTAGTTAAGGGTATCAAACATCTGCGCTATTGAAAACGCGTTTGGTTAGTTATTTGCGGCTAACGCAAAAAAAAAAAAAATGGTTTTTATACATCTTCTTATATATATCCGGTTTTGGGTTATTTAAAAACAAAAAAAACAAAAAAACCCTATAAATAATCTCGTTTTACATTTTTTATAA
>BLSH010398596.1:0-21163 GCA_018402905.1 Glandirana rugosa | reverse complement strand
AAAAATAGAGCACCTGTTCCAGACAGACATCTTGTGTTCCTTTTATGTATTACCTGATATTTTGTCTCAGCTAGAAACTGTACAGACCGATAGTGGAGATAAAATTTATTGTAAAAACATTGAAGGTCAATTGGTTCCTTATATTCCAACAACAATGGTTAAAGCCCTTTTGAAATTTCATCATTTCCTTTTTGCACACCCAGGACCTGATTCTTTGTATGAGCTAATAAAGATAAAGTTTTGGAATCCTCATCTTAGAGCCCTTTGTCACCAAACTTCTGAATCTTGTCTTATTTGTTTACAGAACAATCCAAAAAGGAAAGGTAAACCTAAATTGCAAAGAGTGCCTATTGCTGATGGACCGTGGCAATCTATACAGATTGATTATATTGGTCCTTTACCACCTGCTAAAGGAGGATACAAGTTCGCTCTCGTTATCATAGACATTTTTTCAAGATGGTTGGAAATAATTCCATCCATTAATAACACCGCTTTAACAGCAGCTAAGTTGTTGTGGACTCATGTCATATCCCATTGGGGTTGGTTTCGAACAATGGAATCAGACAATGGTCCTCATTTTGTAGGACAGGTAATGAAGGCAATGTGTGCAATCTTGGGCATTCAGCAACGTTTTCATGTTCCCTATCATCCTCAGTCTTCAGGTATTGTAGAACGTATGAATCGTACTATTAAGTCCAAATTGGTTAAAATGATTCAAGAAAAAAGGTAAAGATTGGGTGACTCATTTACCTGCTATACTTTTAGCCATAAGAGCTTCAGTGTCTTCTAGTACAGGTTTGTCACCTTTTGAGTTGATGACAGGACGTAGAATGCCTATTCTGCTCCCTTTTGAGATTAGTATACCTAGTCACTTACAACCTGTTGTACAAAAAGAAGTGTGGTTGCAAACATTGCAACAAGTACAGGAGCTTCAGAAGTTTGCTGCACAAAATATGGCTAGACCCTTGCCTGATTTAAATAGAAATGATGTCTTGAATAAGACTTCTACTACTGATGAGTATGTACAGAAATTTATCCCAGACGCTCAGGTTATGATTAAGAATTATAGATCTGCAGGTACCTGGGATGCCAACTGGGAAGGTCCCTTTGTTATTCTTAAGGTAATTGGGACTACAGTTCTTCTTGTCCAAAGAATTGGTAAAAAAACGTAGAAAGGACTCTAAACCTAGGATGGTGCATATTGATCAATGTAAATTGCTTAAGAAGACTATATAATCAAGAATGTGATGCTTGTTTTTATTCTCTCTCCTAGATATTTCGTTTTTAAATTTAAAGAATATTCTTTTATCCTTTCTGGACTTATGAATTCTACTATGACCATGACACAACCACAATCAAACTTCTATTTGTCACTACCTATTGTTTTTACTTTCATCACTACTGCTTTTCAATTGTATTATCAAGAGTTGTTATTTTTACTCGGACTTCACCGATTTACTCGAAATGAACTTGAATTATAAGAGACATTTTGATTATCCGATCATTAAGAGAGAGGGAATTGGAATGCGATTTTCACAAATGAACGTTTTATTATTCATTTTTATGATTTTTTTCTCATTGGACATTAGCACATGGTGTTACATTTACTACACATGAACTACCTGATACAGAAGAATATGAATGTTTAGAACAGGACAATTATTTTATTGCTCAAGATTTACAGGGTAAAAACACATTGAGTTGCTTATTCAAATAGAATGGATTATACAGTTACAGGAACATTATGTGTAAAATCCTGCTGTATTAATCTTGATGGTAGTGACAAAATAGAGGGAAAAAATAAGTGACTCCATGTTGACATTGAAGTCTGATACCTTCTCCTGCACAACCTCTGTTTAGTAGACCCTTGGAAGGTTGATATAGCAGCAACAGCCAACAATGATACTAGTTCAGTTTGCTATGTAGTTGTCACATCTAAGTTTCTCAATCCTTTTTCAGGAACACATATTCATTTGGACTGGAAAACATCTAGAATAGGAAATGTTCAGCCAATTCCTAATTGGAATTGTGGAATAAAAGGAAATATGTATCCTTTACATCCAAAAAGGTGCTAAATATGGACAGATAAAGCGTATTTTTAATTTAGGTGTTCTCACATCTAACAATTTTCTTCAAATGATGGTCCAGATCTTTTAATAGATTTTGCAAGACTTGTAGATATAGACTTTATTTTTAATAATTGGACAGAAGTGAATAATGGAAGTGAGACATGTAAACAAGAAGATCCTTTTGTATTACAAAAGAATCCAATAAAAATGGTTCCTTCAGGGGATTATATTTCTATGGATACTCAGTATGGATTGTTCACATGGCATCTGAATAGGTCATTGTGGAGAATAAGTTATCAGTATCCACATTGTTTTCCATATGTTAAATCACTACAGTATAATTTTTGGCGATGGTTCACGACTTATACTGTTAATAGACACACTAGGGTAAGAAGAGCTTGGTATGACACTTTGTTAGGAGGAGTAGGTTCTACAGCGGGAATTTTGAATACAATTGATATACAGACATGGTCTTCAAGATTGTCTTCGCAAGCTGCAATAGGAGCAGATTCCTCAAAAGCAGCTCTCGTACAAAGTGCTATACAAGGAAATACTATAGTAAATAGTTATAGGTTTGATAGTCACATTGTAAATTTCATTCAGAATCATGTAAATGAATTTGTAGATTTGACTGAACAGACAAATAACGATACTAATATGTTAGAACTATTGTTAAAAGGTCCCCCGTAGAGGTGTAAATAATGTTAATGATATACGAGGGATAAAGATCCCAAGTAACAATGGCTATTCATCAATTATGATGCAGACCCCTGAGTTGAAAATTAGCATGAAAAAAGAAGGGCGAGACCACCGAAAGCACTCATACTGGGTCACGAAGCCAAATTACAACATGATTTATTGGTAACTGACATGAAAATTTAGCTCAAAAATGAATAAACAAGAATAATAATAAACACCACCACAGTTGGAAAGATAAAAAGAGACAACGTTGTCTGTGATTAAAACAAACGACCTCCCACACAGAAGCCGGCCATATACATTCGTACTAGTGCCACCTCAACGTGTATCAGACCTTGGGTGAGTTGATTAGGTTTGACTGGATTTGGCACAAAAGGCCATTTGTTTGTCAGGATCCTAGTTATTCAATCACAAGGTCGATATACATTGACACATTGGGTTTATAGGGAAATGAACGGGATTCATAAAGCAAGGATCATATGAACATGGAAATGTCCCAAAATGGTAAAGTCCGGGATGGACAAATTGTCCTTGTGCTGTGATGAGGTTATTCACCTTGTCATGGGTCGGGACTATGTAAAGACATATGGTGCCTTGTGGGTAAAACTAACCATATGCAATACTGTGCAATGTGTTGATTCAATGCTAGTACGCAGGCAAATGAAAGGCAATTAAGTAAAGTATTGAACGGTCTCACCCAGCGTCATCCGAGCGGTCCGCCTGGATATAGGATTATTCCTGATTGATGAACAGTGTTATAGTGTCCCCTGATTGTCACCGCGTTGGTGCGACCAGATCAGTCGATGCGGGTGTCCGTGACTACCACCATAGTGGTTAGATGGTGGGGACTGAACCAGTGTCCATCCTTGTTTGTTGTAGGGTGGGTCCGCTCAGGGTTGCAGGTGAACTGCCGATGTGCCAAAGGTGCTGGGTGCGTGGCAGAGTAGATAGGTATGATCCTATGGATCAGCTGGTGACTTCCACGTGGAGCTGCTAATATGGCATTAGCTTGTATTTCCCTACAGGAAGAAGTACATACAAATGCTAAAATTGTGCTACAAACTTTATTAAATGGTCATTGGCCTTGGGAATTAGGAGGTAAATGGACAGGGTTTAATAAATTTGCTAGAACACACATAACTTGGTGGAAAGTTGGATGGATGGGTTGTTATAATCAGGATGTAGATAATTGTACATTCAGAGCGTTAATACCAGTTAAAGGACAAATATATCCTCTTAAAAAGAATAGATTTAGGAACTCTACATAATGACTTATGGATATACACTTCAGGTGAAAAAGATGCTAATTATATTCAGACAGAAAAAGGTATAATTAAGGTACATACTGGCTTGTATGGAAGAGAGGGATCTGATTTGATTTGCCCAAGAGGAGTTACTGTTGAGCTAAATAATACAGAATGTTGGGATTAAAAGAATATAGAAAAAAAAGTTGCTTGCTGGTCATAGATAGAAAATATAAACCATTAATATGGCAATTGAATAATGGAGAGTTATGTTTTCATGTATCTACAGATGAGTGGATTACTTATCATACTTATAATTGTTCGGTGTCAAGGATAATGTACAAAGGCTTGTATTGTACAAATCATTCGGTTATTGAAATTTCTTGGGATGGAGGAAATTTTACTTATCAACCAATAATTTATATTATAGAGCAATATAATTTGACGTATCAAAGGTATCATTTACCTCTTCCTCACATTGAGATAGGAAAACAGTTATATGATATGGTCAATGATGTAAGAGTTTTAAAAGAAGCTAAACAAATTTATGAAGTAGAAGGGAGAAAATCTTTGATATTACATCATTTGGATGGAGAATTAACCAGAATTAATAAGCAATATAATGATTTAAATGTCTCTTGGTGGAATGACATAGTTAATTTTTTCACAGGAAAATCTCCAGCTTTGAAAAAACGCTTACGTACATTATCTGACACACCCTATTTTATGGTTGCTTGTATTATTTATTGTATTGTTTGTAACAATTTGTTTGTATTGTAAAATTAGAAGAATGATTAGAGATATTTCTTATTTGGATGATAATTTACAGTTACAAAAACGTTTCAGATAAATGCACTTTTTGTTATAGTGCATTGAGGGGGAATTGTTAGAGATTTGGTATTTAATATTATTTAAATGATAAAAGTTTTTAAATATATCAATATTCTTATGCATCAATGGTAATTTTGAAAGGCTATTTTTGTTTTGGTCAGAGCATTCACTTACGCTGTGCACGCGTATATCCATTTTGAAATAGTGCATCGGCGTGGTGGGTGGAGTATTGTTACTTTCTATAGATTCAAGTCCATATATGAAAGATGTGGGAGTTAACTTTCAGGCTTGAAAGTGTTACCTTGTTTGTAGAAAATGTTGAGGGAAAATAGCTTGGTCATCTTTACTAAGTGTATAATAATGAAGCATGGTTGGATAGTTTGCAGAGAAGAGAAAAGCTCTGCACTCTGACGGCATTCCCACCTGTCTCTCTCTCTCTCCTTCTGGAAGGCCATCACCAAATTGTCATTCTGCCATCTGTCATTGCGTAAGTTGGTTATCCTTGCTGTATGTGTGTGAACAATAAACAACTATTCTTGAAGTATCGTACAGAGCTGAAATCGGATTTCTTACAGGTTCTTTCGCTGTAAATTTGTCTCACTTTGTGCTTTTATTTTTCTGTAAATCTTTTACTGCACCTAAAACTTGACCTTTTCATTATTAAACCTTATTTTGAAAAGTGTTAATTTTGTCCCTAAAGCTCTTAATGCAACTATCACGAATCTGTTCCTTCGAAGAGCGCTACTGTTTTTAGAATAACGCACATGAATATACCTGTCTGCAGGTGACAGGGTGTGTGCAGACATTCTAAAATACTGGTATTGCTAAAATAAGGGTCTTCTGTCCGGAATCCAGAAGTGTTGGCAGTGAAAGGGTTAATTGTTTGAATTAGCCCGGTAACAATCGCTCTCAGGCAGCTGACACTTAGACGGTGATCCCGCAAACTGGGAAATCTTTGTGCTGAAAGCAGCTGAGAGTGGCATTGTTACGTTTGTGACAAGTGCGGTGTTGGATCAGGGGGGTCCTTGGTTGCCGGTCGGTGAGAGCAGTGATCTGATACCCCTGTTCATCACAGGCACCTATATTCCATCCCTTGCCTTATAACCCTAAGCCAGCCCGCAAGGTCTTCACCAGCTCGGATCATACACCCCTTTGGGGGACTTGTTCATTTATGCTCAACCGCTCCCTCTGAACCCCTGAAACTACAGCTGCATTACACCACGGCAACATCTAATTTACTCTATACTGGATTGTTGTGTGAGGGAGGATGATGTGGAGGGTGGCTGAACAGATTGTAATCTGACTATGTTTGACATGTTTTAGGGGATGACACCCCAAAAATACTTTAATGAAAAATTTTGTTACAAACATTTAGAAAATCAAGAACTTTAAGTGCTTTCTGTGGGCAGGTTACAGTACCATTAAAATCCCATTTTCTCTTGGTTTTTGCTTCAGTTTGGATTCACACCGATGTCACTGCGTGTCCCAGCAGGGAGTTCAGCGTGTCCCTCTACAACGCTTCAGGACTGAATTTGCACCTAAACTGGTGCCAAGGACTCACAGGAACCTTGACCAACACGGACCGTGGCAGTCCTGCAGCTGTGTGAACTGGCTCCATTGAGAGCCAGCCACCCTGTCATGCGAATAAACCCTCATCCAGTTTGCATAAGCGTGAACCCATCCTAAAGTAGCACAGACAAAGCCCATTTGCCTGCACTTCTGTGGATAAGAGGAATTAAGTACGTTCTGCAACTCATGTGACCAGTTTTCAGTCACTAAACAATTTTTGGAATTCACACAATTTAGATAGATGTACCAGGGTAATCCTAAACATTAAACTGAGTGTTCCAAAATTTAAGCCCAGCGATTTCCTCCCCCAGAAGGCTATGGTCCAGATAGTGGGGAGCAGTCAGGAGAGCCCATGCACTGCCCCAAATCATCTCCCAGGCCTAGGAAAGATGAACTCCTGCCTGCTCACATTTGGCCGTTTAGTCCTAAGGGACAAATAGGCACACCCACAAAAAAAAAGAAAAAAAAAAAAAGTACAAGACCCTCCCAAAAATCATTGCATTTTTTAAAGTTGCTGTCCCCGTCTCTACCAAGAAAGGGTCAATGCATCACTGACTACCTTGAGGCTTATGAAAGCACCATATCAGTTTTAGGCCGGTACGGTGACCAGTCGAGGACTGATTTGCCAGGGGTATTTTAGAACAAGTACCGTAAAGTCTTTGAAACGTCTGTATGATACTTCCTGACAGAAATGTGCGGTTCCTTTCATTAATTGAAGTTCAGGAAGAAATTTGTTATTTGGAGACGAATTTAATCTGAACAAAACTAAAAATTGTGTCTAAAATTACAGTGCCTTGTGAAAGTATTCGGCCCCCTTTGAACTTTGCAACCTTTTGCCACATTTCAGGCTTCAAAGATATAAAACTATTTTTTTGTGAAGAATCAACAAGTGGGACACAATCATGAAGTGGAACGAAATTTTTGGATATTTCAAACTTTTTAACAAATAAAAAAAACTGAAAAATTGGGCGTGCAAAATTATTCAGCCCCTTTACTTTCAGTGCAGCAAACTCTCTCCAGAAGTTCAGTGAGGATCTCTGAATGATCCAATGTTGACCTCAATGACTAATGATGATAAATAGAATCCAACTGTGTGTAATCAAGTCTCCGTATAAATGCACCTGCACTGTGATAGTCTCAGAGGTCCGTTTAAAGCGCAGAGAGCATCATGAAGAACAAGGAACACACCAGGCAGGTCCGAGATACTGTTGAAGTTTAAAGCCGGATTTGGATACAAAAAGATTTCCCAAGCTTTAAACATCCCAAGGAGCACTGTGCAAGCGATAATATTGAAATGAAAGGAGTATCAGACCACTGCAAATCTACCAAGACCTGGCCGTCCCTCTAAACTTTCAGCTCATACAAGGAGAAGACTGATCAGAGATGCAGCCAAGAGGCCCATGATCACTCTGGATGAACTGCAGAGATCTACAGCTGAGGTGGGAGACTGTCCATAGGACAACAATCATTCGTATACGGCACAAATCTGCCCTTTATGGAAGAGAAAGCCATTTCTTAAAGAGATCCATAAAAAGTGTCGTTTAAAGTTTGCCACAAGCCACCTGGGAGACACCAAACATGTGGAAGAAGGTGCTTGTTGGAAATTATGAATTTATAATATTATTTTGAATAATATTGGGCTCTGAAATATATTGAATGTATGACATATAATGTAATATGTTAGTTATATTTGTGAATGTTATTTCAATGTGCTTTTGGACAGAGAAAATGTATGTGCAATTCTATTTTAAAACTCATGTGAAATAATGTTAGAGGAGGAGTCATGTGTGATCTTTCTATATTCTAAAGCCATATAAGTAGGGAAGGTTACTTTGAAAAGAGCTGACCTAAGGTTTACAAACAGTATAAGAATTTGTGACTTCGTGAAGTTAGCTAGGAAGGGAAGGAAGAGAGATGGAGGATATGGAAGCCTACATTCTCGGAGACGTGACGTGAACACCTGTCAGAACTCTTCCTCCTCCTGACTGACATCTGAAGCCATCCCATATCACATCATAGATTTCATATTATGTTGTTACGCAAGTTTGTCTGATGTTATGTTATGTTATGTTATGAAGAATAAACCAAAAAAGATTTTCTAATGAGGTCGTTCATGCAAGTTCTTCGATGAAAGCTGAGAAAGGATTTTCAACATCATGGTGGAAGAATGCGGTCACGCATATAGATTGTTTAATCTTGACGCCTGTTTACGATCTTGCTACAAAAAGTGAGTTTTTATGTCTGTTTTCTCACCTGTCAATAGCTTGTATGTTTTAGCAAGCAGAAGAGAAAAAAAAAAATACATCACAGTTCGGACAGTGTCCTATTTTTAAAGATAAAAGGATTTCCGGTTTGAAGCGTAATGTTACGGCGTGGAGTATTCTGCCAAGGTCACGGGACACAATCAGGGATACTGATTGCTAACTAAGGTACGTGAACGTTTTCACGGGATATCAGGCTTGGATAGTCTGAGGAAAAAAAAATGTGACAACTCCACGTTATTAAAAAGCCACCATTGAAGGAATATTTGGCAGATATTCCCTTTGGAGCAATGGCAAGTTTGGAAATCAGACACTGAAAATAGGGACGGACGCTCAGGACAAAAGACACTTTTCTTTAAGGAAACCAAACAGATGGAAGTCAACAGGTATTTCAAAAATAAGAACAGGAAAGAGCTTCAAAGAAGAAAAAGCTTACACACACATGGAACGAAAGAACAGACAACAGAACAGAAGACAAAATGTACCATCTCAAGACAAATGGACTGCTCGTCTCTTGTATTTTTTTAAGCGCGCATAAGAACTATCATTCTAAACAAGGGCGAGTGTTTGTTTTAAGCAAAGATAATGGCTTAAGCTCAGGAGTAAAAAAAATGAGTCCCTCTAATATCGGGAGAAATGATACCATCAAAATATGCTATGTAGACATGCAATAGTTTAATGGAACAAGCTAGTATGAGAATAAGTTATTTTAACACAGAATTCATTAAGTTTAATGCTGTATGTAAATTATTGTTATGAATATGTAAAGCCTTACAGTCAACATACAAAAGGCAGAACAAAGTTTAAGAAAAATCAGTGTATTTAGTTGGAATAAGAACTGTATGTAAACTACATGATGGAAAACAACATGATATGGTTGCAGGAAATAGTTAATGGCTTAACAATTTTTATGAAAAATTTTACCTTTAATTTAATTACCAAATTCAAATTTTAAAGACAATGATTGGTAAAGAATTTTCTCGGGGAATTGGCCAATCACAGTTTATGGGGTAACTCAATCTGAGTTTCACGAGATTGTTCTCTTAATTAATCAATTGTCTTTGCTATAATAAGAAAAGTCATATTGAACAGCAGTGTACATGATTTTTAGCAGATGTACAATCAAAATCTGATAAAAAAAATGTTAAAAATGTTAAAAAAGATAGAAACGAGATTGTTACTGATTGTACAATAATTGTACAATGTGTGGTAACTAAGTCTTACAATGAATAGACCAGTTGTAACAGATCATGCTTTGTGACAGTACTACCAGCTCGTAAGAAGAAGCCTAGATCCAGTTACATACTAATTAGCTACTCATCTTAAAATAGTTTGGAGAACAGTACAACACATTTTTGTGTTAACCTTCAGAGATGTGGAAAAGAGTCCCAAGAGATACAAATATATATTTAAATTATTGTTTACTAATGTAATTGTTAGAATATTTTTCTTAATACATTTTCTAGAGAATTCATTAATATTTCAGGCAAGCATCTGTTAGGGAATATTTTAATGAATTACTAAAGCTTATAGAGGATAAAGGTCAAATATATTTAATAAAATGAGAGGCCTTGTATACAATTTAAATATCTAAAATAAAGTCTTTATAAATTTGGTATTGCTGACTAATATAAAGATCTCTCTCTCAATTTTTTTACATGCAAATGTAAATGAGAGACAAGAGAACTTTATAAAAGCTAGTGCTTTTACAAATGTTATAGAGTATTGTCCATTGCTGTGAAGTTTTACACCATTTGTTTTTAAGACATCTTGTGCTACACAGAGGGTGTTTTTAAAGGGAAACCAGGTGTTCATTCACAAGCTTGGCCAAAAGTGACAACTGAATGTTAAGGGTTTGTCGGATTAAATATTTATTGGGTTAAAATAATAGAGTGTGAGAGACAGGGTCACATTTGAGTAATTACATATTTTCCAAATTTTAAGTGTACACTTGTTGGAAAGGTTTCCTGTGCTTGTATACAAGGCGCCATATATCGGCACAGTGAAATTTATAAAACTTACTGGACATGTGTTTACACTATTGAATTTGAGTATTTGGTTGACAGGGTGACAATCACTCACACTGTATGATAGATGTTAGTTTTAAAAATAATCTTATTTCAATATGATCAAATTTCTTTTAGAAATAATATAGAAAAAAAACACAAGAATGATTAAATTACTGTATAAGATTTAATGTAGTCACAGGATAACGAGGGGGATTAAGAAGATAAAAATAATAATATTGTAAACAAAATAATGAATAGAATTATTTTTAAATGTAGATATTCTTTTTGCATATCCAGATACCAGATTTAATTTTTTTTAAGCTAATGAGAGAATTTCTGAAATACTCATTTTAGAGCACTTTTGTCATCAAACTTCTGAATTTTGTTTTATTTGTTTATAAAACAATTCATAAGAATTAAATAAGTGTATAATATATTATAAAAAAATATATTACTGATGAACTTGGCAATCTATATAGACTGACTATATGAGTTTTTTACCAGCTAAAGGTGGATACAAGTATGTTTTTTTTTTAGTTAATTTATTTATATAAATTAATTGAGATAATTCTAGAAATAGATAATATTGTTTTACCAAAGTTAAGTTGTTATGAACGTATGTCATATTCCATTGGGGTTGGATGTCAAACCATGGAATCAGACAATAGTTTTAATAATAAGGACATATATGCAATTTTAGGTATTTAGTAAAACATTTTATGTTTATCT
The DNA here is from genome assembly GCA_018402905.1 of Glandirana rugosa. Classification (NCBI taxonomy): domain Eukaryota; kingdom Metazoa; phylum Chordata; class Amphibia; order Anura; family Ranidae; genus Glandirana; species Glandirana rugosa. The sequence goes on along the minus strand of BLSH010398596.1, from coordinate 9,752 downwards.
TTAATACAATATTATAAAATCTAAATAGGATAAGATGATTCAAGAAAAAAGGTAAAGATTGAAGGTGATCATAGGAATTCGGAAGTATGGTTACAGAACAGGCTAGGCCTTTGTTAAATTTTTAAATATAAATAATGTCTTGAATGATATTTCTAATGAGTATGATTAGTAATTTATTTCAGTAGTTAAAGCTAAGGTATCAGGAATGTCAAATACCATCTGGGGAAAGTTATATTGTTATTCTTAAGGTAATTTGAGTTCAAAGAATTGGGTAAAAATAATATGGGTAAACATTGAAAGGATTATAAATCTAGAATGGTTTATATTGATTAATGAGAATCACTTAAAGAAAATTTATAATTTTTTTTATAAGAATTTGATACTTGTTTAAATTTTCTTTCCTAGATATATGTTTCATTTCAAAATTATTCTATTCTTTTCTGGACTTATGTACTTAATTTTTTTGATTCTATCATGATCATGAAAAGCTCAACTGGACTTCTATTTGTTCATATTTTTTGTTTTTTTTTTTCATTCCATCATTATTTTTGATTATGTTATCAAGGACTAAGATTTTTGATTGGACTTCAATGATTTATTCATATAAATTTGCATCACATGTCATATCGATCGTTCGATCATTATGAAAGGGGGAGTTTGGATGGGATTCTTAATTTTTTTATGAATAAGAGCATATTATGGGTATTTAGATATTGAAAATGTTGATGGTACTGAAATAGGAAAAATATAAGTAACGCTGCGTTGACATTTGAAATTTGATATTTTCTCCTACATAATATTTTTAAGTTTATTAGATACTTGAAAGATTATTATCACAGTAATAATGAGGATAGTTTGGTATACATTATAGTTATTATATTTAGGTTTCTTAATTTTTATAGGAACACATATTAAATACAGAATTATACACATACAATTTATTTTATTAAATTTGAGAGAACACAACTTGGGAAAATTTGGATAGTTTATTATAACAAGGATGCATAATAAATTGTACATTTGGGAGTATTAATACATAATGTATACTAATTTTAAAAAGAAAGGTTTAGGAATTTAATATAAGAATTATTGGATATATATTTTTAATGAAGAAAATGTTAATTATATCAAAAGGAAAAAAAGGGTATAGTTAAACATATAGGCTTGTGTGGAAGAAAATAATTAGATTTAACTGTCTAAATAAGAGTTCTAGTTGAATTAAATACATAAGAAAAAAGGGGAAATAGATACATGGATGGATACATAGATATATAAATGAATATGATAAATTAATTATGGAAAATTATATTTTTATGTATCAACAGATAGATGGGTTATTTATTATATGTACAGTATCAAGGATAATGTATAAAAGCTTATATTGTAGAATTATTTGGTTAGTGAAATTTCCTGGAATGGAAGTTTTATTAATTAATAATTTATATTATGGATTAATATAATTTTTTGATATATCAAAGATATTATTTATTTCTTCCTTATATTTAACATAGTTATATAATATAGTGAAAGTTATAAGAATTTTACAAAAAAGTTAAATTTATGAAGTTGAAGGAAGAATTCTTTGATGATATTATGTTCTAATTAGATGGAAAATTAAGTAAAATAAATATATTAATTTATAGTTTCTTGATGAAATGAGATAGTTAAATTTTTCACAAGAAAATATTTCAGAATATTAGGAAAATGCTTTTGTACAATATCTGACATACTAAATTGTTGTTTATTGTAAATATTTCAGAGAAAAGTATTATTTAAAATGAATGCACTTTTGTTGATAGTTATAGTGCATTGAGGGGGAATTGTTGGAAGTTATGAATTTATAATATTATTTTGAATAATATTGGGCTCTGAAATATATTGAATGTATGACATATAATGTAATATGTTAGTTATATTTGTGAATGTTATTTCAATGTGCTTTTGGACAGAGAAAATGTTGTATGTGCAATTCTATTTCAAAACTCATGTGAAGTAATGTTAGGAGTCATGTGTGATCTTTCTATATTCTAAAGCCATATAAGTAGGGAAGGTTACTTTGAAAAGAGCTGACCTAAGGTTTACAGACAGTATAAGAATTTGTGACTTCGTGAAGTTAGCTAGGAAGGGAAGGAAAGAGATGAAGGTATGAAAGCCTACATTCTCGGAGACGTGACGTGAACTCTTCCTCCTCCTGACTGACATCTGAAGCCATACCATATCTCATCATAGATTTCATATTATGTTGTTACGTAAGTTTGTGTGATGTTATGAAGAATAAACCAAAAAAGATTTTCTAATGATGTCGTTCATGCAAGTTCTTCGATGAAAGGATTTTCAACAGTGCTCTAGTCAGCTGAAACCAAAATCAAACTTTTTGGCAACAATGCAAAACGTTATGTTTGGCGTAAAAGCAACACAGCTCATCACCCTGAACACACCATCCCCACTGTGAAACATGGTGGTGGCAGCATCATGGTTTGGGCCTGCTTTTCTTCAGCAGGGACAGGGAAGATGGTTAAAATTGATGGGAAGATGGATGGAGCCAAATACAGGACCATTCTGGAAGGAAACCTGAGGGAGTCTGCAAAAGACCTGAGACTGGGACGGAGATTTGTCTTCCAACAAGACAATGATCCAAAACAAAGCAAAATCTACAATGGAATGGTTCACAAATAAACATATCCAGGTGTTAGAATGGCCAAGTCAAAGTCCAGACCTGAATCCAATCGAGAATCTGTGGAAAGAACTGAAAACTGCTGTTCACAAACGCTCTCCATCCAACCTCACTGAGCTCCAGCTGTTTTGCAAGGAGGAATGGGCAAAAATTTCAGTCTCTCGATGTGCAAAACTGATAGAGACTTCCCCAAGCGACTTACAGCTGTAATCGCAGCAAAAGGGGGCGCTACAAAGTATTAACTTAAGGGGGCTGAATAATTTTGCACGCCCAGTTTCAGTTTTTTATTTGTTAAAAAAAGTTTGAAATATCCAATAAATTTCGTTCCACTTCATGATTGTGTCCCACTTGTTGATTCTTCACAAAAAATTACAGTTTTATATCTTTATGTTTGAAGCCTGAAATGTGGCAAAAGGTCGCAAAGTTCAAGGGGGCCGAATACTTTCGCAAGGCACTGTACATTTGAATCGGATTAGAAAAGAAAATCTAAATTATAAAACCAGAAAAAAAAAATTGATTCGAAAAAATAGGAAAGTATAGAGCGCTGTGTAAACTTGGCGCTATAGAAATCCTGATTAATAATAATTTAAATAGAATGGAATAGAAAGCAGAATAAAAGTTTTGGGAAATACAGAATTCAATTCATTTGCAGGTTTGAATACGAACAAAAGCAAAACAAAATTCCAAACGTGAATTAAACCAAATTTGAACGAATCAAATACACATTTTTCTGCCCATGTACTTCCTGACAATAAGTTAAACACCACTGTCCTCTAGAATTTGGCCCTTATGGGAACATCACAGACCCACTTCCTTATTGGCTGGGAGGAGAATCTGTGACAATAGCAAATATTAATTTGCCATCGTCACACAAAGTGGGTGTGATCAGGATGCAGTGCTTTGCACCCTGAGCCCACCCTTATTTGAAGCCCATTAGAGCCTCAGGCTCCAATCATATGCTTGAACCAAATGAAAAAAATAAAATAAAAATTGGAATCCAGGCTGCCACTGGTTAAACCACAGTTAATGTGAATTGTGCTGGTCATTTATCATGGAGTCCATTTTACTTTATAGGGGATTTAAGGTCCATGAGCCGAGACTGTTGGATGGCAATCTGATTTAATATCATAGTTCTGGAGTGTCACGGATATGACGGGCCAAAGTTGTCTAACCACTGTGTGGGAACGAAAAACATCTGGACAGGTTGACACAGTGGGGTGGTGGTAAATAGCCACCTCCTTCCAGGGAATATCCATACACCCCCTGCGATGAGGTGTGGTAGAGAAAGCCAGAGGAGGTCTCCTGGGGAGGTGCAAATTAACAGTTCCTGATTACGTGACATCAAAGGGACCAGCTGACCCCAAATGATCATGGGTCAGCTGTGAGTGATAAATGGACATATACTGCCTCTAGTGGACAATCCAAGCATGTGTCCTAGGGACAGACTCAAGGAAAGGAAGTCTGTCACCATTGGACAGAATGCATAAGTAGACCGGCGTTGGGCAGGTATGTGGATGATGTATGAATGGGTTTAAAAGGCTGAGGAACCCCATATCTCCCCCTCTTATCTACCATCGGGCCAGCCAGAACAACATTTCGAGGACAGCCTAAGTATCACCTTAGGTTATAGGTTCTATGATATTTTCTTAGTGTTATGCTAGCATTTCTGTTTTCCTTATAATAAATGTAATCTTTGCTTTATTGAAGTAGAGTGATTGATAAATACATTTTAATATAATATATATGCTAATCTTATCATACTATTAGCATTATCAGAGTTTTAGTAGTTTAACAAATGAGAGGAATTGGCAATTAATATATAGTTACAAATAAACTTGGGGAAACCATAACCCCCCGTTTTTATTCCATTTGGCACCCCAGAAGCAGGAGTGTAGTTACTTTCCTTGGCACCCTCAAAAGGAGCGTGTAAAGAAGTCCTACACAGAATCCATAACCCTGATATATTTTTTGTCTTGAGCTCAAAGCTAAGGAGTCCTCTACAAGAGCAATCAGAACTAAAAAGGTATCTCTCTGCGGTGGACATTTTTCGCTGGTTCGTGAATCCTGAAGCCTGGAGTGATTGTAAAAGTTCTGTGAAAACATTTCATCAGTGAGCGGACGCGCATATCTGGTGAGATTTTGGCTGGTATATAGGTGTATTGTATTGTATGTGTTAAAGTTGTTGTATTGTTAGTGCAAATTTGCGAAGTTGTTAGGCCTGTTCGCTGTGCAATTCTGCAATCGAGGAAGGGTTGATCACCCTTGGTTAACTGAGGTACCCTGCAGATTTATAGGAGAGCCCGTACGTCTAAGGAGAAAGTGGGAGAAATAGATTTTTTTTTGTACCCACGGGAAAGTGAAAAAGATTTCTGGCTCCAAGAAAGGATTAGGGACCTGGAATCTGAGGTGTCGGGGTACAGTTGGGAGCTCTGAAGGACTACAAGTCCCTGTGAGTCTTAAACTACTTTTTCTGTGTGTTTGTGTGCCTGTGAGCAGTGTGTAATCAGCTGTTGCTGTGAAAGACTTATTGGTCTTCAGTATGTAAGTAATTAACATGGCAATGGAGATCATTGGAACATTCATTAAAAAGCATGGGTCTGCTAATTTTGACACCTTGCCAGAAAATGCCTTGGCTCACCAATTTAACGATTTATTGAAACAATGTGAAGCTCAGAGCGAAAATATAAAGATGAAACCAGCATCTAAAAAGGGAAAAAAAAAAAAGCAAGAATAGCGAATGTTGTATGTATGCTATTTAAAATGAAAGAAATTGCGGAACAAAGAATTGCAGTGGTGTAAAGAACGGATACAATTAACAGAGCAGATAGATAACATGAAGAATATCGCAGCTATAGCTGCAGATGCAAGTGGTTGTGAGTGTGATGAACTGAGGGAGGAGATTGACCAGCTGGTAGCTGAGAATGATGCATTGGAGCAGAGAGTGGATGAGTGGCAGGAAACATGTATGCTTAGGGAACAATGTATCGCATCCTTAGAAAAGAAAGAAGCTGGGAATGAAACTGCTATAGAAATAATTGGGAGAGAAGTGCAAGAGTGCAAGAGTGCAAGAGTGCGCTAGCCCAAAAAGATCATGACATTCTATCTTTGAAAGCACAGGCAATGGATAAAGTGCACAGCCATTGTTGTGCTAAGGAGGATACACATCCCTTTATAACACAGGAGCAAAGAGACAGGATGCTGGGGGAGCAGCAGCCGGTATATTCAGCCGACAGTCTGGAGGAGTCCCCAAATCAGAGTTCTTCTTTTTACTCCTGCGCCAGAATGGACTGGACAAGGAATAGGGACGTTAAGAAGGGAGGGTGGCACCCAATCCACAACACTCACTATACAAGATCACACAAATCTGTGCCAAATTTTGGGTAAATTTGACACTAGTGCTTCACCTATTAGTCTCTCACCGACTGGAAGCTGTGGTGACTCAGTATACCTTAAACAATAGGGATGCATGCGCACTATTCCGCGCATGGCTCCCATTGCAACTGTGAAAAACTGCAACCGCCAGTCGGGAGTCACAGAGGTCCATCTCCCGAGTTAAGCTCGAATTGGGGAAACTCGCCAGATAGAATGAGGGAAATGCAGCGTATAATGGGAGGAAGAGATACTAGAGGGTCAGATGCCCTAGAAAATACCAAGTTTAAAAGGGGAAATGATCCTATACTCTTTTGCAGTGAGTATCTCTCCATTTATAAAGCCACATACAATTGTCCTGATGTCTCCTGATGACAGTAGTTTTCTGTGTTCTATGGCTAACAAGTGCACCTGTGTTGACCATCATACCAGAATTGCACTGAGGGACGCCACGTCGTACCAAACTTCTTTGAACATAAAGAGACTGGGTTCGGGAGACTGATCAAGACAATAAGCCCCACAAAAGAATTTGAGGTAGTTAAAAGTGACGGGAGGGTGAGATTTGCAGGTAGGTGCTACAAATGTGGAAATACAGGCCATGTAATGAAGGACTGTCATTTACCTAGGAGAAGCACAGCTGATAAAAAGCCTTTATATAGAAGGCAGAAGCCTGGGGCACATAAGGCGGCATCAGAGCTGAGCAAGGCACCTGATGCTACGTTATATGGTCCTCTTGAGGGAAATTCATAGGATGGAAAAGGGAAAAAGAAAACCTGGAGGAATATGAAGTCCCACCTCCAACAAATCCTTATTTTAAGCAATAGGGATGTCAGGCCCCGGTCTTGTCCCTAGTATGTCAGCTACAACGGGACAAAGGCGGCAGGCCACGTATTCAAGGGGACGGTAGGGGGCCATCGCACAAACATTCTTTTGGATACGGGTGCAGCCGTCAGCTTAACGAACATCAAACTTCAAAAGGATCCTACTAGAAGACAAATTTTCCTTAGAGGATTCGGGGGGACAGCTGGTACCTTCTGAACAGTCAATACCTGTGTCCATAGAGGTAGAGAGGTTGTGTGTGGAGCACAGTTTCTTTCCCCAACACATGAGGGCACTATTTTGGGCTCTGATGTCATGGGAGCACATGGATTGATTCTCGATCTATGTAATTGGGTGCTGTGGAAAGGGTCTAGGTACAAAGGCAAGGTGCACATGATAGTGGACAGCTGCAAGGTTGCATCAGTTAAAACCAATGAGATCCTTGACCTACAGACACTGCTGAGAACAAAGGACCAGTTATTGGCTGAGATCTTGTGGCAACATAGCGAAGTATGGGCAACGTCTAAAGCACAGTGTGGTAAAGTGTCTAACATGGTTGTTAGAATTGAGGGGCCTGATCCGCCACCTCAGCGTCAGTACAAAATCCCACCCGAATCTATCCCATACATAGAGAGCACGGTGAGGAATTTGTTGGCACAAAAGGTAATCAAAGAGTGCCAGTCTAAAACAAATGCAGCCCTCTGGTTAGTGAAGGAGGGGGGGGTGGAGGCCCACTGTAGATTTCCGTGCGCTAAACAGATGTACCCCATCTATTACAAATGTAGTTGCTAAGATGCCGGACATGACGACAGCACTGAAACCTTCAGCAAAGGTGTACTCATCAATTGACACATCAAATGGTTATTTTTCCATTCCTGTACATGAAGTTAGCCAATACAAACGTGCCTTCACGTTTCAGGGGAAACCGTATGCATTCTGTCGATTAGCACAGGGGTTCTGTTAGGAACTGCTATGATAAACCTCGGCTATCATCTCTGTCAGTCTGTCTTAAGCTTGGGCGCCCAAGGAGAGACAGTCTTCACCCAAGCCCCAATGAACACATGCGAACACAAGGTTTGGCGAAAACAGACTCTAATTTTACTGGCATGATGGGCGGTTTTATACACTTTTTAGACAAAGGAATACATAATTCATACAAGGGGGGGGATATGTAATTACGTGTCTTATAGGAAAAAAAAGAATAGTTGTCTTGTATAGCAGTTAATATTTTCTCATACGCTCTCTCATGTAGAGACATTAGCAACTTATCTGTACAGTGAGTTCTCTCTTCAAGGTCTGTTCCTTCACATACCAGCCAGATAGCACATTCTTTCAATGTGGCGTGTAGAGGAACAAAAAAAAAAAAAAAACTGTCAGCATAAACTTCTTAAAGCAATATTTACACAAACAAGATGGAGTAACTAAGGATAATAGGTTCCCTACCATCTACAGGTTCAAATCCAGCTCAACATACTTCCACATCTGTATGGTGGATATTCTGAAGACATTATCTGAACCAGAATGCATCATCCAATATGTGGACGATATCTTGCTTCAAACAGAGACCAAGGAGCAGCATTATGCTCTATAGGTGGAACTCCTGACACGGATTGAGAATGCAGGTCTGAAGTTGAACCCCAAAAAGGCACAATTGATAAAGGATTCAGTGTGTTTCTTGGGTGTGATAGTTTCACAGGGGGGATGGGAAGGACTCCGGATCCTAACAAATGTGAAACTATCAGGAAATTACCAAGACCAAGCACTAAGACTGCACTGAGACAATTTTTGGGGATGGTTTGTTTCTGCAGAGACTTCATTGAAGGCTTTGAGAAAAATCACACAGCGGCCTTGCCTTTTCCGCAAAGGAGACAAGAATGAAACAGACCCTTTAGATTGGTTGGAAGAGCATGAACAAGCTTTCACCAAGCTAAAAGGGAGTCTAATGCAGGCCCCGGCCTTAAGGAATCCAAATGCCGATTTGCCCTTTGCACTACAAGTGTATGCCTCTGCAGTGGCAATAACAGCGGTGCTGCTACAGGAGAGGCAGGGCAAATGGGTACCTGTCGGATACTGGTCCAGAGTACTAAGCCCGGTAGAGAGGGGATTTGACGAATGTGTCAGAAATCGTGTTGAGCGAACCCGGACTGTAACGTTCGGGTTTGTACCGAACCTTCGGGTGTCCGTGGCACGGACCCGGACATTTCAAAAATTGTTCGGGTTCGGTCTGGGGTTCTGCTATTTTACTCCACGTGTTGAGAAGCTGCAGGGCAGCCAATCAACAAGCGTTTCACTGGTTTGCCCTTAGAAGCCATCACAGCCATGCCTACTAATGGCATGGCTGTGATTGGCCAGTGCCTCATGTGACCCAGCCTCTTTATAAGCTGGAGTCACAGTGCTGCAGTCACATGCTCCTTGGGTTAGTGTAGGGAAAGGAAGCTGAAAGCTTGAGGAAGAGATTTGAGACATTTTAAGACCTGATCCTGCATCCTGAGATAGATTACTTTCTAATTTCTGCCATCTGTCCTCAGAGCAACAGCACAGACAGCAGTAGTAGATTTTACATACCGCTGCTTTGAGTTGCAGATCAAGCTCTGCATAGAACAACGATCGCTACGATCGTGCTCAATGATCAGATTGTTGGGGGGTATTTGAGATTTCAAATACTGCTGCTTAGAGTTGGAGATTGCAGATTAAACTCTGTCTAACGAAACGATTGTACGTTCGTACACAACAATCAGATTGTGGGATCGTACGAGTAATTTGAGATTTCACATACTGATGCTTTGAGTGATCTGACTGCACTAGGTAGAGGCTTCTGCTTAGAGGGACAGATTCTTGTTCCAAACCCATTGCCTACTCCTATAAGGCCAGCTGTTGATGTAAGTGACAC
>BLSH010398552.1:17724-33251 GCA_018402905.1 Glandirana rugosa | reverse complement strand
ACAGGACCAGCAGGAACCTCTCCCTTTAGAACTAGGAGATGATTATAGAACAATAATCTGTCCCTTACAGCAAAAGCAGGAACTTGACCCTATAGGAGTAGGCGATGATTTTAGAACAATAATCTGTCCCTTACAGGACCAGCAGGAACCTCTCCCTTTAGAACTAGGAGATTATTATAGAACAATAATCTGTCCCTTACAGCAACAGTAGGAACCTGACCCAATAGGAGTAGGCGATGATTTTAGAACAATAATCTGTCCCTTACAGCAACAGCAGGAATCTGACCCTATAGGAGTAGGCGATGATTTTAGAACAATAATCTGTCCCTTACAGGACCAGCAGAAACCTCTCCCTTTAGAACTAGGAGATGATTATAGAACAATAATCTGTCCTTTACAGCAACAGCAGGAACCTGACCCTATAGGAGTAGGCAATTATTTTAGAACAATAATCTGTCCCTTACAGCAACAGCAGGAACCTGACCCTATAGGAGTAGGAGATGATTTTAGAACAATAATCTGTCCCTTACAGCAACAGCAGGAACCTGACCCTATAGGAGTAGGCAATGATTTTAGAACAATAATCTGTCCATTACAGCAACAGCAAGAACCTGACCCTATAGGAGTAGGCGATGATTTTAGAACAATAACCTGTCCCTTACAGCAACAGCAGGAACCTGACCCTATAGGAGTAGGCAATGATTTTAGAACAATAATCTGTCCCTTACAGCAGCAGCAGGAACCTGACCCTATAGGAGTAGGAGATGATTATAGAACAATAATCTGTCCCTTACAGCAACAGCAGGAACCTGACCCTAAAGGAGTAGGAGATGATTTTAGAACAATAATCTGTCCCTCTAAGCAGTAGACTCTACCTAGTCCAGTCAGAACGTTCTGTAATGCAGGATGAGATGTTATTAGATCTGCAATCTGTCCCTAAAAGCAGTAGTAGTAGTAATCTCTACCTAGTCCACAATCAGATCTTTCTGTAATGCAGGATGCGATCTGCAATCTGTCCCTCAAAGCAGTAGTAGTAGTAATCTCTACCTAGTCCACAATCAGATCGATGAGATGTTATTATATCTGCAATCTGTCCCTCACAGTGTCAGCAGCATCTTCTCCCTACACTAGTCAGAGAGCATGTGACATGCAGCACTAAGTGACTCCAGCTTATAAAGAGGCTAAGTCACATGATGCACTGGCCAATCACAGCCATGCCATTAGTAGGCATGGCTGTTATGGCTTCTAAGGGCAAACCAGTGAAACGCTTGTTGGTTGGCTGCCCTGCAGCTATTAAACATGCGTGATCAAATACCCAAACCCAGAACCCGAGCCCAAACTTTTTTTCAAATGTCCGGGTTCGGGTCACGGACACCCCAAAGTTTGGTACAACCCGAACTTTACAGTACGCTCAACTCTAGTCACGGGCCCTTCCTTAGAAATCCACCTCTGGTTCCTCATGGCTGATCCACACACTGTTCCTCCTTCTCTGAGGTTCGCCACACATAATACACAGGGTCTCAACTCCCCCATAAAGCGGAGAACGGTCTTTGACAATTACCGTTCTCGAAGGCTAGACATAGTGATGCTCCAAGAGACTCATTTCCCAGCATGGTACAAACCCAAATTACTGCATACCCACTAACTTCTTCCTAGCTAAAGCAGAGGATAAAACCAGGGGGGTAGCTGTCCTCTTCTCCAAAAATAGCAATTTTGTTTGGCAAGCAGATATCAGGGTCCTGGAGGGGAGATATATCTTGGTCAAGGGCACAATCGAGGGGCACCGTTCCTCGATAATCTCATATTATGCACCCAAAAAAGGGCAGGTAAAGTTTTTCCAAGCACTATTTAAAACTCTACGCCCCCACATCGAAGGCACAGTAATATTCGGAGGAGACTCCAACGTGGCTTTTGATCAAGGGCTAGATAAATCCAAAAACCTTTCAGAACGTCTCACGCGTCCAACTAAGGCCAGCCTCAAGGTGGCCAAACTTTTACACTCCCAAAACCTGACAGATGCCTGGCGGGAATTGAACCCAGGTAAACGTGATTATACCCACTACTCCAACCCCCATCAGTCCTATGCTAAGATTGACCACATTCTATTTTCCCCAAACACAATCCCATCAGCGCACAGCTCCATCATAGTGGACACCCCTTTGTCAGACCACGCTATAGTAACCCTCTCTCTTAGGCCTCTTGCGGCCATGAAACCCCTCTCCCACTGGTGCTTAAACAAATCTATCCTTAGTGACCCAATCCAAACCAAAATGATTGAACAAGCTCTCAAAGAATACTTCATAATTAACGATACAGAGGATATTTCCCCCAAAACCTTATGGGCAGCTCATAAAGTCACCATAAGGGGCATAATTATCCAGATAACCACCCAACTAAAAAGGGAACGACAGTCCACCATATCCAAACAGAACAGGCATTCGCAACAAGGCAACCGAACAAATGATTCTCTGGCCCAACTAGATACAGCTAGGCTTGAGCTCAATCTAGCCCTCTGTCACGTACCTGGTGGTGGAGTGTGGCTTATGCAGTAGGCAACCTCTCTTAAGGCCCTGGTTCCAGAACCCCTGATAGAGCAGGCAAAGAGCGCTGGAGCACAGGGGGGCACGAGGGCTGGTTTGGACACAGGTGATGGCAAGACGTAGTCCGTTAGCCCGTGCTAGACAGAAAAGTAGTGATGCAGGCCGGGTCGGTAACTGGCGGGCAAAGCAGTACAGAAGGAGCAGGCAATCGGGTGGTCAGGTGCAGGCAGGGTCGTCAACAGGCGGGCAGGCAGAAGTACACGAGGAGCAGGCAGAAGGGTGGTCGTAGGCAAGCCAGGAGTCACTCAGGAACACAGTAATGCTGTAGAATGGACGGCACTGACTGCTGGGAGTGGAGAGAACAAATAGCGCCATTTGGCGCCGTTTCGGCACGCGCGAACGCACACAGGCGCGCGCACAAGCGCCAATGATGGATGGCAGATGAAGTTCTTCTAACACCCTCACAGCCAAAGCGAAAAAACAGATCAGATGGAGCGGGGAAAAGTTTTATTCCCAGAAAGACTGCATACTCACATGCTAGCCTCTAAACTTTCCCCTAGGTTCAGGGCTTACACCATACCAAAAATCAGAATCCAGGGGAACGCCCCCACAGCCAATCCAAAAAAGATACTGGAGGCATTCCATAACTTTTACTCAAAATTATACAGCGCCAGAATTAGTGAGACAGGCCCTAGATTCATGGAATTTACGAAAGAACTACCATTACCCCATCTCTTTCCTACACATAAAAGATGGCTTGAAGCACCCTTCATGGTTGAAGAAGTTTTAGAGCTTATCAAGGATCTATAAAAGGGATCTGCCCTCTTGGTCTCTTGGTCCCCTACTATAAGACCTTCGCTGAAACCCTGGCCCCACACATGGTTACATTTTTTAATTCCAAGACCAAGGGGGAGCCATTAGACCCCACACTTAACACGGCATATATAACTGTGATCCCCAAACCAGATAAAAATCCGGAAGACGTAGGCAACTACAGACCCATTTCCCTAGTAAACTACGACCTTAAAATTCTCATGAAAATTTTGGCCAACCACTTAGCATCTTTTATAGACAATACATCCATAGGGACCAGGTAGGCTTCATTCCTGGGAGACAGGGCCTGGATCAAATCAGCAGAGCTGTAGATATCGTATCCATTCTTCTAACTGGGACAAGGGCCCTAAACAGACAGGAATGTTACTCTCCCTCGACCTACACAAAGCCTTTGACTCGGTTGAGTGGCCTTATGTCTTTTCACTACTGGAAGTCTGGGGCTTTGGTCAACGCTTCACTAGCGTACTTTGCGCCCTTTACCCCTCCCCGAAAGCCTTAATACGTCTTCAAGGTCACTCCTCAGCACCCATCACCATCTCCAGGGGTACTAGACAAGGATGCCCTCTCTCGCCATTGTGATTGAATCACTAGCGGTAGCCATAAGAGACAACCCAAAAATCCAAGGGGTTTCATGCGGCCCTCAAACACAAAGTGCGGACTTTTAGCAGATGACATCCTTTTGTTCATAACCTCCCCCCCTGACATCCCTCCCAAACCTAAAGGACTTCATGGAGATCTCTGGCCTAATAGTTAACTATGTAAAATCCCAGGCCCTTAACATTTCACGTCCCTGAAAAAAACATTTGATTTCACATAGAACAACTCATCACTCAGATACCTAGGTATAAATCTCACAGAAAAAAATAGAAAATCTATGCACAGCTAACTTTCCTCCCATGTACAAGAAACTTGAACTTGACTTAAAAAGTTGGACTAAAGGGGAACTTTTATGGTTAGGCAAAATTCACTTAATTAAGATGACACTTAGAATTCTCTACCTGTTCCGAGCCTTGCCGATCCTGGTTAGGAGGGATCACTTAAGATCTTTTCAAAGTAAAATGATTAAATGTGTATGGGGAGGGTCGGGCAACAGGTTTACACAAAATACTTTTTTCCTGCCGAAATCTAAAGGAGGGCTAGGAGTACCCAACCTGCTTTGGTACTACCAAGCAGCCAGACTGGTGCAACTATCTACAGTTTACTCCAAGCTGGAAAAACCAGATTGGATCCATATAGAAAGAAAGGCTGTCCCTGCTTTTACCCCAGATTTTCTTCTCTGGGTTCCTTCCAGAAACCGCCCGCCAATCCTTTTTCCTATCCTCTCGCAGGTGCTATCCCTTTGGGACAAGTTAAGACCTCCCTAACCTCGGCCATCTGTCCTTTAGCACGCATCTTTCACAATCCTGAATTTCCACTGGGGTTGGACATAAGGGCATTCAAATGGTGGCTGGATAAGGGTTTGTACCAAATTAGGCACTTCTTCAACTCCATGGGTCCTCTCTCCCTGACCTACTGTGTGAGCAACCTGGAGCTTCCAAACTCTGAAAAATACAGATTCAGACACATTTCTCACTTTCTAAACTCGGGATGGTCCAACAAACTAAACCCCCACTCAATAACCACATATGAGCAATGGTGTGGACAGTCTGGAGGTCTTAGAGGTGGAATCACTGTAATCTATCAATTCCTGGCCAGCTCTTCAGTAAAAAACTTCATATATGACAGTCTGGGAGGAGGACCTCCAGTTTAAGTGGAGCCTCGAAAAATGGCAGAGGGTCCACTCTAGATCCTTCACTGGCTTACTAAATATTTCCTTAATCGAGGCTAACCTCAAAGTTATGACAAGATGGTACTTGACTCCCACTAGCCTAGCAGCCCTTTTCTCAATGGCAGACCCCACATGTTTCCAGGACTGTCTCCTCAGGGGCACTATTTCCCACATTTGTGGGAATGCCCACGAATTCGGAAATTTTGGAACAAAATATTTAATTTGATTTACAAAGTAACTAACATCCTCCTACCTAAAACACCAACTATTGCCCCCCTTAACGATGACATACCAAAAATCCAAAAAAATAGCCATAAACAAATCCAATTTATCCTCAACTGAGTCAAAATAACCATAGCAAGAGCTAACCACAAAATCTCATGGATTATGACCCAGGATAAATTAGCAAGCATTCTGTCAGATACCACAGGGAAATGTGAACCTACCTTGGTACCTTGGGCTCGGTTTGTCAGAATCTCAGCCCTCTCTACTCCCTAAGCTCCAAAGACTATTTCATCCCTCCCTGGGTGTCTGGCTTCCTCTTCCCTCTCCCCTTCTATTACTTCCCCCCGTTCCTGTTTTTGGTCTTTCGATCTTCCTATTATTACTTATCTGGTCTATCTTCTTTATCTGATATCGCTGGATCAGAACATCCAACCAGCACAGATCCCCCTGTTGTTTGAATGGGTGTGAGGAATATCCTTGAGGCACAGCTTGTTCCCTTTAGGGGTGCCTTGTGGAGGCCTCCTCTGGTTCTAACCCTTCTTCTTTACGTTTAAATAATAGTGTTCTGGTACTACAAGCTATTTTTATGTACATGTCTGATCCTCAACGCAAGGGACACAGATTATCCAGTCCACTGCTATTGTGAGAAAATTTGCGAGCAAGTTGTGACTTTGGACATTGTTAACTGTGAAAGACCTCGGTCATTATTCTTTATTCAATAAAAAGTTTGAAAGTAAATAAAATGCAAGTGAGCAAGAATAAGACTAATATTTGAAAATGAAGAAATACACGAAAAACACATTCAATATAATAGCCATGGGCAACGGGTTAAAAGTAAGTGAAGCTAGGTGAAGAAAGCAGGAGAATGAAGGCATTATAATGATCAAAACTTTTAGCAAACCTTTAAAACAATCTGCTGATTTTGTGTAACAACTCAAATGCAATAAGGAAGGATTACTTGTACATAGATCACTAGAAGTCCCTTAGTTCCTTCCATAGAGGGAAGTGTGGGGTGACGCTTAATGGACATTAAGTTAATAAAGTTATGTGTTATCATGGGAGTGGTGAGGGAAAAAGGAGAGAGAAAGGCAGAAAAAGGGAAGGATAGAAAGGGGTATATAGCTGAAGGAGTAGACACCGAAGGATGGATATACTTAGTTAGCGATTAGTTAAGAGAAATTATGTAGTTATACCAGGGTTGCCAGATTGCATCAAATTTCTATATCTTGAAGATGCTGATTGCCATCATTATCCAATAAATTTTCTGCTTTGCCATCAGAAAGGATACATTTGGTTGTTTCCAGGCCCAGACTATAGTGATCCTGGCTCCCAGTAGTATATAAAAGATACATTTTTGCGAGCACATGGGAATCTTATCAACTTTTTGGTTTAGCAAAGCAATTAGAAGGGATTTTGGCATTGATATACCTGTTATCCTGCACATTAAATGGAAGATCCTGTTCCAAAAACCCTTATGCGGTGACAGTGCCACCAAGTGTGGAGAAAATCACCAAAATGACCACAACTTCTAAAGCAGAGGGGGGGAGGTTGTTGGGTAGATCTGTGCTATAAGGGAGGGAACATGGTACTAGTGTGTTAGGAGTTTAACAATCGCCTCAACCAGGGAAACATTTGCAACATCTTTAAAAGACCATGCAAAACAATGATACCAGGTATCTACTGACCAATCTATGTTTAGTTAATATTCCCATAGTAAAGCATATGAGGGTTTTCCTGAAGCCTCTGCTAATAGGAGTATATCAAAGAAATGCCCCCCCTTCTGATCCTTGACCTCCAAACACCAGTGTTCATATGGGGTGACCCTTGGGGTGTTTGCTCTTTTCTTCCATATGGAATGCAGAAAATGGCGGATTTGGGATAGTCTAAATGTCTCTGATTGGGGCATTTCCAACTTGTGGAGGCAATGGCTCAAAGTTAAGGGGCCCGTGGAGGAGAGGAAATGTCCTATCCTAAAGAGACCTTTGTTTAACCACCACTGAAATGCTCTAATGTTAAGTCCCGGGGAAAATTGAGGGTTATGGAAGAGGTGGGCTAGTGGGCAGAAATCATATGTGAGTGCAGGATTTGAGTAAAGTGAGTAGCATAGGGCCATAGAGTGTGAAAGGGTGGGCGCTAAGATAGGCGGTCTGCTTTTAGAGGGAAACGAGAGGAGAAAGTAGATAGTGTGTCTGGAAATAGATTGTCTTTCCATACTGACCCAGTCAGGCTCATTACCCTGGGCATAGACTGGGCCAGTTGGGCTGTCTGGTAATATTTCCATAGGTCTGGGAGGCCCAATCCCCCTTGAGTACGTAATCTGAAAAGGACACTCCTAGAGCTACAATAGCCTTTAGAGCCCCAGATAAATTTGACAACTTTGGATTGAAATGTATTAAGTTGAGATTTTAATATTGGGATAGGTAAAGACTTGAAGAGCTATAGTAACCATGGCAGTAGGGTCCTTTTTACCGAGTTGACTCTGTGACTTAACTAGGATATATCCCTTTTAGACCATACACCCAAATCAGAGCTCAGTTTTCTATAAATAGTGGGAAAATTAGCACTATATAGTTGACCCACATCAGCCATCAGGTTGAACCCCAAGTAGGGGAGGAAAGTCGTGCTCCAAGGAAAGGGGAAGTGGATTTTTAGTCTTTCAAGTAGTGGGGTTGGGGTCGTAATATTAAGTGCAGTAGATTTTTAAAGGTTAACTTGTAACCCTGAGGTGTTATTGAATTTCTTTAGTAAAGACAGAATGTTTGGTGTGGAGATTAACGGAAATGTGACTAATAGTAATAAATCTTCCGCAAATAGTGCACATTTATGAACTCCAGAACCACACTGGACTCCATGAATGTCCGGATGATTCCTGAACCTGATTGCCAATGTGTCGATTGCGATAGCGAATATCAGGGGTGACAGAGAACAGCCCTGTCTCATGCCCTTAGTAATGGGAAAAGTTTCTGAGTAACGGCCCTGAAGTTGCACAGGTGTGCTAGGGTGAGAATATAAGGTGTTAAGGATCCCCGTCAAATGGGGCCCAAAACCCCACCTGGACAAAACCTCAAATTAAAAAGGCTATTCCACTGTGTCAAATGCCTTTTGCAAGTCAATGGACAACAGGAACACCTCTTGAGGGGAAGCCCCATCCCAAAGCGAGTGCAGCAGCGAGATGATGTCGATGGCTCTTTGTATTTGATCTGGCTTCTGTCTCCCCGGGATGAATCCCAACTAATCCTTATGTATATATCGGTCAATAAAAGCTGACAATCTATTGGCTAGAATTTTTAGATTATTAATTAATGATATTGGGCTATAATTACTAACCTCGGAAGAGTCTTTGCCTGGTTTGAAAATGACTGATATATAGGCTGAGTTAGAATCAATGTCGATGGTGGAACCCTTCCGGAGAGAAAAGTCTCGTCAAATATGGAGAAAGGATCTGGGCAAGCGTCTTGTAGTAGCAGACTGAGAACCCCTCAGGCCCAGGGGCTGAACCATTTTTGACATTTTAATAACTTCTAAGACTTCTGATTCCGTAATGGGTTCCTCAAGGTCTGTGCGGTGTGTGGTACTTAGTTTGGGGAGGAGGATCTCATCAAGAAAGGCACACAACAGTTTCAAGGAAACCTGAGCCTCGGCTTTGTACAGTGTTGAATAGAATTTGTGGACGGTGGCCATTATATTATCTGGATTCTGAGTGAGGGAACCTGTAAAGGAATGGATTTTGGGGAAGGAGAAGGACCATGGCTTAGGGGTCAACCTGTTAGCTAGTCAGGGACCTATTTTGTCTTTCAGTAGGTAGTGTCTGGCATTGGACCAGCGTAGATCCTTTTCAACCTGGGTGGTGAGTGCCATATTGACTGATAAGCGTGCTGATTCCAATTGCGCAAGTGATTCTACTGTAGGATTTAGTTTATGCTTTTTATATAATTTTAGAAATTATTTTTCAAGGTTAGCTAGTTCAGCTTTTTTAAGCTGTTTACATTGAGAGGTAATCTGGATCAGTTTATCCCTAATGATAGCCTTGTGGGTGGCCCAGAGCGTTGAGGGGGAAATATCTTTTGTATCATTTGTCTCGAAACATTGTTTGAGCTCTTTAGCCAGTATAACCGCTTGTATCGAGTCACTCAATAAGGCTTTGCTGATACGCCAGCAAAATGGACCGCAAACACCCTCAGGTCTCGCTATGTTCATCAAGACCAGCGCATGGTCAGATATTGGGGAATTGCTGATTATTGATTTGGAAATGCAAGGGATAGCAGAGGCTGTAAGAAAAGTGATCTATCCTGGAGAAAGAGTGATGCGGGGCAGAGAAGTGTGCATAGTCTTTTGCTGAGGGGTTCATTTCCCTCCATATGTCCACCAGACTGTGGGAGTGGAGGAGCTTGGCTATACAAGTACCAAATTTTGGGGGACATAGGAGCCCAGGGCATCCACTGCTTGACTTGTCGAGGGTCTGATCTAGGGCTACATTTGAGTCCCCCCCATGATCACCGTGCCTGTGAAGTGAGGGGAAAGTGTCTTCATCAGTGAGGAGAAGAAATCCGCTTGCCCACGATTCGGGGTTTAATAAGATATAAAAGTGTATGTGGAACCATCAATGGTGCCTATTAAAAGCAGGTATCGACTTCCAGTTCTGGCGCCTATGTGAGCGGAGGCAGAATCAGCGGCTCCGTCTTTACCAGCCTACAAAGCCTGCCACCCACGCCGACGAGCAGGGGGACCAGCACCCAGCAACCTGCCTTTAAGCCCCAGGAACCTCATGGACAAGTTCTTAGTCCATGGCCCTTCCTCAGCTACCTCCTCGACAGCCGCAGACCCGCCGGTCCCTCTACAGGTGGAAGCCAATATGGCGGAGTTTGTATCTGATTCGGCCATTCTGACTAACGCAATTCCGATAGTTCGCTACCTAAACTATATGGATAGAGCTAACATTCTCAAGTAATTTCGCAATCTGAAAGCCTTACAAATTGACGGTAACAAGCTTTTACTATTTGCGGACTATTCCCAGGAAGTATCCAAAAGAAGGAGGGCCTTCCAGCCCATATGTGCTACCCTCTTCCAGAAAAATATTCGCTTCTCCCTTGCTTATCCAGCCACACTGCATTTCACAATGGCCTCAGGGGAGTCCAAGACCTTTTCTGATCCCGATGAAGCTGCACATTTCCTCCGGAATTCTTTGCACCTCCCAATGGATACCACACCTTCAGGAGAAGTCTCCCCCAAGGGCCCTTCTAGAAACCAAAGGAGCCCCAGAAAGGACCCAGCTAAAAAGCTCAAATTGGTGGATATGCCCTCCCGGAATTCCTGGAACTGATGTCCTAACACAGTCTACTCCTTCTTAACATAGCCTCACTTGGACAAAATCAAGCGGAGTGCTGTATCCTTTTGCCCGCATTCTCCTATGTTATTCACCGTGTTACCTGTTCACGTTTATCTGATGGACACGCGAAAGACTATGCTGATAATGTCCTTCCAAGATACATTACTACATATAAGGACTTATCCTCTCTCCCCTTTTCTCATCATTGAGCCAGGAACCATCGCACAGCCTTACTGTGGAAGATCCAGTGCTAACCCCGCCCTATATGGGCCTCACCGACAGCTCTTTGGAGTACACTCTTCCCTCCGCCTCCCTATCTGGTGGCTGTGGACCTGCTGCTCTCCCCCCCCCCTCGTCAGTGTGCTCTTTAGCATTTATCGGTAACGCTGATGTGGTGGATTTAAGGCTCACATGAGGAAAAAAGCGAAGCGCAGCCTTCCAAAGGTATGGTTACTATGTTGCATACAGTATGTTGTTGTTCTTTTGGTTTGTTGTCCAGTCCTTGTCCACTCCAAGGGCCCAGACAACCACCCCCACCCACTCACCCCTCTTTCAACCTCTTTTTTCACTCCTTCACCCCTCGCGTACTCCCACTATCTTACCAATAACCCCCTAGATGCTCTCCGCACACTTCACAGACTCACACCTACTCCATGTCAATACACATAACGTCGTGGAACGTCAAAGGCCTCAATTCCCCCAATAAACGTATGGTCATTCTCCGCCACCTCAAACGTCTTCACTCGGACATAGCGATCCTCCAGGAGACCCATCTAGCTCCCTCGGGTTTCACACGTATGCGCAAACTTTGGGTCAGGCATGTCATGGGATCTCCCGATGTGAAAGGGAAAGCAGGAGTCCTGGTACTCATTAACAAGAATCTGCCCCACGAATTACTCTCTACTCACCCAGACAAGGAGGGCCGACTTTTCACGGCCCGACTAAAAACTCAAGGCAGGGAATGGGCCCTCACTGCAGTATATGCCCCTAATTCCCCTACCAAGCAATTCTTTCAGACTCTCTCTGCACATGTCGCCCCACATATCCACCTCCCATGTATTATCGCGGGGGACTTTAATTCAGTCATGGACCCCACAGAGGATAGACTGGCTTCCACATCCCATAAGCCTACCAAGCTCACCAAATCCATTCCCACTCTCGCCTAATGGGCCGAAGATCTAGGCCTAATGGACTTGTGGAGACTCCACAACCCAGAGGGCAGGGATTTTACTTTTTTCTCGCACCCACATGCCACTCAATCGAGGATAGACTATATCTTCCTCTCTCCACTCATGCTCCCCTTGGCCACCGACCCACAGATAAACGACATAGCCATTTCGGACCACGCTCTCCTTATTGCTACTCTCTTAGGTACGACTACCCGAACCTCACCCAAGATATGGAGATTTCCTTCATACCTCGCGCATAATACAGCATTACATGACGAACTTGCAGACACATGGAAAGACTTTGCAACTAACAATAGCACCCACGTATCTAACCCGAATCTCTTTTGGGAAACGGGGAAGGCTGTCCTGAGGGGAAAGATTATCTCCTTTGTCTCAGCTTTCAAGAAAACGGCTGCCTCAGAGTTTCTCCAAGCCAGCCACTCACTCAGAACTGCCCATCTGTCCCTAAGTAAGTTGAACTCACCAGCACACAGGGAAGCCTGGAGGAAAGCCAAGGATCACTTTGACCATTGGGCCATGACACAAGAACTTATGAACAGCTCGGCACTAGAACGCAAATTTCACAGATTTGGGAAAAAGCCTGGGAAACTTCTTTCCAGTCTTTGCAAAGGCCCACACTCACCAGTACATATCGCTGCCCTCAGGGACAAGCAGGGGCAACTATCCAATGCCCCTAAGCAGATCAATTAAATCCTAGAAAACTTCTACGCAACTTTAAATGGCCCTGACCCCATTGATGAGTCCGCAGCCATGTCTTTCCTCCGGCAGCTCTCCCTTCCCAAAATTCACCAGGAAGCACTTCAAAATCTAAACGCCCCCATATCTCTCTTGTAAATTGAAAACACCATTAAAACCCTGAGCCCGGGCAAAGCCCCGGGACCAGATGGTTTTACCTCTGAATTTTACAAACTTACACATGACCTACTCGTCCCCACCCTACATGCTATCTACCAAGGCATCATGGACAGAAACCCATACCTACCAACCGGCCACCAAGCCCACATTAAAATAATACCAAAAAAGGAAAAGACCCGACGGACCCAGGTTCGTACAGACCCATTTCACTTTTGAATCTAGATTCAAAAATTCTCTCAAAAATTATAGCCAACAGACTGGCCCTAATCCTGCCTTCCCTCATCCACCCGGCCCAAGCGGGCTTCACACATGGGAGGTCTGCCACTAACAACATTAGAAAAGTCTTGACGGTATTGGAGGCCGCTAGGGCGGGCTGTGCCAGAGACGTGGCCATTATCACTCTAGACGCGGAGAAAGCCTTCGATAACGTTAGCTTTCGTTGGCTAGCTATGTCTCTCCAAGCATTTGGCTTCGCAGGCCCCTTCTGCCACCTTATAGAAGCCATGTACTCAGACCCAGCGGCCTACGTTGTAGCTGCAGGTTGCGTCTACGGCAGGATCCGTCTACACAAGGGAACCAGGCAGGGCTGCCCCCTTCGCCACTCCTTTTTAATCTGGTGTTAGAGCCCCTGTCTAGATATCTCATCACCCAACCTGGCCTATCAGGCATACAAATTGGCAAGACACTTCTCCAAACCGCATTATTTGTGGACGACATTTTAATTTTCTCCTCCGATCCCTCCTCCGATATGCCTTTTATTCAAGACACCTTTAATCTATTCCATTGATGCTCCGGGCTAGGCATTCATTTTACCAAGAGCAAAATCTTACCCCTTTTTAATCCTCGCACTCCGACATGGGCCCCAAACTCTATATTCAAAATAGCACGCACGTCCATCAAATACCTGGGAATAAAAATAGGTAAAACACCATCCTCTATATACCATCTCAACTTTACGCCAACCATTCAGAAAATAATTTGAGAAGTTCAAAATTGGTCCAAACTACCCCTCTCCTTTCTCGGCAGGTGCCACTTATACAGAATGATGAGCTTCCCAAAATTACTATATCCCCTCCAAACCATTCCATTGCTGTTAAAACACAAAGACATCCAGAGTTTACACAAAGCACTATCATCTTTCCTATGGGCAAACCGTAAGCCCCGCATCTCTCTCCGCAAACTCTTTCTTCCCAAATCTGAAGGAGGTGTTAGCCTCCCTGACACTAGACTTTACAATCTATCGTGTCTCCTACGAGTGGCCTTGAACTGGATAACAAACTCCTCTAGCTATTCCAACTTCAAACTGGAAACCTCCATGGCAGCACCCAACAGACTATCCAACGTGTTACATTGCAAGCTGAAAGATATCCCTCACCACCTGAGACATAACCTGCTCATAAGGGACACGGTTCTGGCTTGGAGGGAGACCAGGAAGCTACTGAAGCTTCCGATTTACACCTCCAAACATCTGGCGATATGTGGGCACCCTCTCTTTCCCCCAAGCTCAACAACATCCAGCCTTTAGGTTCTGGATACCCAAAGGACTCCAATGGTTCTCTCAACTTTTCAATCCCTCCACAGGACTTCCTCTTCCCACTGACAAGGTCTTGAAGCACTTTTCTCTTCCTACCCACCACTACCTACAGATTGGTCAAGCAGTAAGTTTTGCCTCAACTCTTCTCCCCCCTAAAGCCTCTCCTTTTCAACATACGCTACTGGACTTTTGGATATCTAAAGGATCCTCCAGAATCTCTGAAATCTTTAAACCCCTTAGACAAACCTTATCCTCCTCCAGGTCTACCGCCGGCTCTGCATCCAAATGGAACAATGACCTGCACTCCCCGGATGCCTTCAATACTATTCTGCGGGGATTTGAATCCACCTGCAAATACATTACAAATTAATTCTGGAGGGAGCAACAACTTAAAATAACTCACAGAGCCTACGTCCCTTTCGTACCGAGAACCCATAACCCCGCATCAACGCTTTGCCCTCTATGCAACGCCCCAAGACCCTCACTTCTCCATAGACTATGGGAATGCCCACAGATAGCCTCCTTCTGGAGGGAAATTGAAGCTCTCACAAACCAAATTGCCGGCCTACTCCCTCATGGGCTTATTTATCCTCTCCTCTTTGGCAACCTAGAGACGATAACCCCTACTACACCACCGAAGGGGCAACTCCATCTCCTTTACAAAAACAAACCATGGATCGCAACCTGCTACATGGCAGCTAGAAGAGCAATCCTTCGGCGCTGGATATCTTCAACTCCACCCACGCTTAAGGAGGTAATATCAGACCTGTCCAAGCTAATGAAAATTGAAAAGTCCTACTATGATACTCACAGTTTCTCACAGAAATAGTCATCCTTCATCGACAACCATCCGCATCTTTTCGACAAGCATCTCTACCTGGACACTCCCGCACCCTCCCCTGGATACGACCAGTGACTTCCTCTGATGCCCCTCGGAATCCAGACTATAATGGAGGAATTCGCACCCACCTCAACTTCTATAGGTCGCGGCTTCCTAACGAGAAGATCGACGGTACATCGTCCAACGCTAGGTACCAAACAAAAACATTTCCTCTACCTCAACGGGGAAGCCACCACATCATCCCCAATAGCAGAGATCCAACGGTTTCTCCTCTCCTATTTATTCGGGTACTCCCTCATCCGGCCATTAAACCAAACACTCTCGAAGTTAAAGGGAGGTCTTCCTCCGATAGACACCCGTAAGGGTATCAGATACCTCTTCACTCCCAGAACCCCGCAACGTATCTCCCGTTTC
>BLSH010398483.1:95432-106313 GCA_018402905.1 Glandirana rugosa | reverse complement strand
CAGATCCAAACTTGGACGGTGTTTGGATTTGGGAAGGTGGGGGTGTGGATTTGCTGTGTCAATGTGTGTGGATTTAATGGGAGAGGAGGTGAGGGAAGGTGGGTTTGGTGTGTGTGTGGATTTGGGGGGAAGGGAAGGAAGGATAGGTTTGCTGTTTGTGCGATTTTGGGCTTTAAACTCCTTAGTATTTCCACTGTCTGATACCGCTTTCTTTTGCTATTAAAGGAAAAACTGGACCCGGACGTGTTGTGTGACCCTCTTCTACAGAGGATTGAAGAAAGCTCATCATTATAATTGTGCATATCACTGGCCAACTAAATAAGTCAGCTGAGTGACCAATGTCTTGGGCTTTAAGCTGTGAAGTATTGGTCACATCTGATGTGCATGCGCAAGCATGAAGACAGAAAATACGAAAAGTGTTGCACGGACCCCTTCATGAGAATCTGTAGGAGAATGTGATATTTTCCCTCAGAAGAGCAGGATGAATCTCTTCTTCACAAGCAAGGAAGAAGTTGATCCTCTTCGAAAGGTAGGACCTTTCCAGATCCAAACTTGGACTGTGTTTGGATTTAGGAAGGTGGGGGTGTGGATTTGCTGTGTCAATGTGTGTGGATTTAATGGGAGAGTAAATGAGGGAGGGTGCATTTGGTGTGTGTGTGGATTTGGGGGGAAGGGGAGGAAGGATGGGTTTGCTGTTTGAGTGATTTTGGGCTTTAAGCTCCATAGTATTTCCACTGTCTGATACTGCTTTCTTTTCCTTTTAAAGGAAAAACTGGACCCAGAAGTGTTGCGTGACCCTATTCTGCAGAGGATTGAAGGAAGCACATCATTATAATTGTGCACATCACTGGCCAACTGAATAAGTCAGCTGAGTGACCAATGTCTTGGGCTTTAAGCTCTGAAGTATTGGTCACATCTGATGTGCATGCGCAAGCATGAAGAAAGAAAATAAGAAAAGTGTTGCACGGACCCCTTCATCGGAATATGGCAGAGAAGTTGATATTTTCCCTCAGAAGAGCAAGATTAATCTCCTCTTCACAAGCAAGGAAGAAGTTGATCCTCTTCGAAAGGTAGGACCTTTCCAGATCCAAACTTGGACTGTGTTTGGATTTGGGAAGGTGGGGGTGTGGATTTGCTGTGTCAATGTGTGTGGATTTAATGGGAGAGGAGATGAGTGAGGGTGGGTTTGCTGTGTGTGCGGATTTGGGGGAATGGTAGGAAGGATGGGTTTGCTGTTTGTGTGATTTTGGGCTTTAAGCTCCATAGTATTTCCACTGTCTGATACCACTTTCTTTTGCTATTAAAGGAAAAGCTGGTCCCTGAAGTGTTGCGTGACCCTATTCAGCAGAGGATTGAAGGAAACACATCATTAAAATTTTGCAGATCACTGGCCAACTGAATAAGTCAGCTGAGTGACCAATGTCTTGGGCTTTAAGCTCTGAAGTATTGGTCACATCTGATGTGCATGCGCAAGCATGAAGACAGAAAATATGAAACGTGTAGCACGGACCCAGTCATCGGAATCTGGTGGAGAAGGTGATATTATCCCTCAGAAGAGCAAGATGAATTTCCTCTTCACAAGCAAGGAAGAAGTTGATCCTCTCCGAAAGGTAGGACCTTTCCAGATCCAAACTTGGACGGTGTTTGGATTTAGGAAGGTGGGGGTGTGGATTTGCTGGGAGGGGAGGCGAGGGAGGGTAGGTTTGGTGTGTGTGTGGATTTGTGGGGAAGGGGAGGATGGGTGGGTTTACTGTTTGTGTGATTTTGGGCTTTAAGCTCCATAGTATTTCCACTGTCTGATACCGCTTTCTTTTGCTATTAATGGAAAAGCTGGATCCGGAAGTGTTGTGTGACCCTATTCTGCAGAGGATTGAAGGAAGCACATCATTATAATTGTGCACATCACCGGCCAACTTAATAAGTCAGCTGAGTGACCAATGTCTTGGGCTTTAAGCTGTGATGTATTGGTCCCATTTGATATGCCTGCTCAAGCATGAAGACAGAAAATTAGAAAAGTGTGGCACGGACCCCTTCATCAGAATCTGGAGGAGAAAGTGATATTTTCCCTCAGAAGAGCAAAATGATTCTCCTCCATACTTGGATGGCGTTTGGATTTTGGAAGGTGGTGGTGTGGATTTGATTTGTCAATGTGTGTCCATTTGCTATGTGTGTGTGTTAGGAAATTGGCCGTTCCCAGCTGCCTGTGCGCCTGTGCATATTCGCGAGCCCGTGCACAATCACGCGGGCCTATGCTCCCCGTTAGCGCGCCCGTGCATGTGCCAATGGTGCCAAATGGTCTATTTAGCCAGATAGCACCCTGCAGCAGATGTTGTCCATTCTCGCATTTGTGCGAGTTCCTGAGCCATCTGATTATCTATTCCTGTGACCCGGCTTGTCTTAACCCTGCTCTGATCCCTGCCTCCACCAACCTCAGCTTCCAAGACCACTTTTATGCCTGCTCTCTTGTACCTCCGCTGCCCTCTTGTTAACGAACTGTCACGTACCTGGTTGCGGAGTCTGTCTTATGCAGGGAACAACCACTCTTGCGCACCTGATTCTCGGTCCGCTGGTAATATAGACAGGAGACCAAGAGTGGAGAATGGCACGAGGGCTGGGTAGTCTCTGATGATTATGTAGGAGGTTGCAGGTAGGCTCGTGCAGATAGGAAGGGATGTGATTTAGGCTGGGTCGGCAACTGGCAGGTGGTGCGATACAAAGGGATCAGGCAAACAGGTAGTCAAATTGCAAGCAAGGGTCGTAATCAGGCAGGCAGCAGAGGTACCAGGGATCAGACAGAAGAGTGGTCGTGGGTAGCCGGGGTCGGTGCAGGCAGATAACAAGCAGGTTGAGGTAAGCTGTATCTTCAGGTAACAGGATCAAACAAACAGGAACAGAGCTGAGGCTCACAGCTAAACTATACGCTGTATAATGGACAGCACTGGCTGCTGGGTGCTGTCCACTTAAATAGGCTTGTTTGGCACGCGCGAACGCGCACAGGGAGCCAGAACAGTCAAAAATGGCCATTTTCCTAACACGAACCCTGCTTGTGCCCGACTACTCTTCTGCCTGCTCCCCTGTACTGCACCGCCAGCCCGTTGCTGACCCAGCCTGTACCACCACTCTACCAACTAGCACAAGACCGGAGGATCTACTTCAGTTGTCACCGATGACCAGTTCAACCCTCGTGCTGTCCTCACTCCCGAACCTCCTGTCTGCTCTACCAGGGGTTTGCGAATCAGGGTCGCAAGAGAGGTTACCCCTGCATAAGTCAGACTCCATCACCATGTACGTGACAGTAATGGACAGCCATGCCTGTGTCTGCGTAGGGGTCCTCTCCCATGAATGAACTTTGCTCCCACCTGGCTTGTCTGACTCAGGCCGTCAAGTCCCTGCAGGAAGACTACACCTGGCTAGAGGGACGGATCCAGGACTTTACTTAAGGCTCCGGGGCTGGTCAATCTACAGCCCGCACCATAGTGGCTATGCCCTCGGAACCTAAGGTGCCCCTACCAGAACGGTTCTCAGATGATCGCACCAAGTTCCAAGCCTTCCGTATCTCCTGTGAACTAAATTTCACTCTCCAACCCAGCACCTTCTCATTGGAGACCATAAAGGTGGGTCTAGTGATCTCCCTGTTGCTGGGGGAACCCCAGTCTAGGGCACACTGCCTACTGGAACAGAAGGCCCCGGAAGTCTCTGACCTGACCTTGCTCCTTCATGCTAAGGCCCACCTCTACGAGGAACCTCACCAGGCCACCACTGCAGAAGCTGCGCTCCATGCACTCCAGCAGGGCCGCACGGTGGAAGACTATGTGGCTGAGTTTAGGCGCTGGAGTGCTGATACGGCGCGGAATGATGCAGCGATCCACCATCAGTTCCGCCTCGGCCTCTCTGACGCACTAAAAGGTGAACTCGCTCTCGTGGGAGTACCCCAGACCCTGGACGCATTAATCAACCTCCCCTTCCAGGTTGACAGGCGTCTCAGAGAACGCAGGGCCGAGAGGTCTGCATGGTCCCCACGACTCACCCTCATGCTATCCCGGGTACCCAGGTGCCCCAGTCCAGTTCCTTCGGCTTCCATGATCTCATCAGCAGCCACAGACCAGCCCAAACCCATGAAATTGGGCCTTCTCCATCCTTCTCTCACTTGGGAGGAATGGCAACATAGCCAGAGCAACAACCTGCGCCTTTACTGTGGAGAACTGGGACACGTGGTGAGAACTTGCCCGGCCAAGTTTGGTAAGCGTCCAGTCTCCCCAAGTACCTCTTCCCACCTCACTCTCCCACTAACCCTACAGCTCCCCGGCAAGAATATCCTGACCACTGCCATTATTGACTCGGGTGCTTGCAGTGGGTTCATCGACCAATCTTTTGTGGCCCAACATCAGATTCCTTTGCGACCAAAACCCAATGGAATGGTCGTACGCTTGGCAGATGGCACAACTATCAAATCAGTTGTGGTGACACACAAAACTGTTCCTCTGCCTGCTACAACCCCTGACGGTCACCAGGAGCTCCTCCTTTTGGATGTGATCGCTTCCCCTCTTTTTCCTAGCATTCTTGGCATACCCTAGCTGCAGGCCCATTACCCCTGCATCAACTGGGCAGCGGAAGAAACAAAGTTCCAGTCACCCTACTGTCACCAGCACTGTTTTCCGGAGACTAAGGAATCGGTCCCTACCTTACTCATCCTGGATGTAGACTCCGATTCCGATGCCCGCCAGTTGGTGCCTTCCGTTTACCACATTTATCCCAATGTGTTTAGCAAAAAAGGGGCCGAACAATTGCCTTCCCATAGGGCTTAAGACTGCCCTATCGAGCTCCTTCCTGGAGCCGAGGTTCCCTTCGGAAGGGTCTTCCCCCTGACGGAACTGGAACTGTCGGCCCTCAAGGCCTACATAGATGAAAACCTGCAGAAGGGTTTCATCCGACCCTCCACGTCCCCCGTAGGAGCGGGGATATTTTTTGTAGAAAAGAAAGATCATACCTTGAGGCCCTGCATAGACTACAGAGAATTGAATAAAATAACTGTAAAGATCCGCTATCCTCTACCCCTGGTTCCAGAGCTCTTCCAGAGGCTAGGGGTGGGAACAGTGTTCACCAAGCTGGACCTGCCTGGAGCATATAATCTTGTCCGCATCCGGGAAGGCGATGAATGGAAAACTGCCTTCCGAACACGGTTCGGACACTTCAAATGTTTAGTGATGCCCTTCGGGCTCTGCAACGCCCCGGCCACGTCCCAGCACTTTGTGAACGATGTATTCAAGGACTACCTGGATCTATTCGTCATCGTATACTTGGATAACATACTGAACTTTTCCCCTACCTTGGAAGAGCACCACAAGCATGTGGCAAGTGTCCTGAGCCACCTTCAGCAGCATGGGCTTCATGCCAAGGCAGAGAAGTGAGACTTTGAATGTTCAAGTATCCCCTTCCTGGGGCTTATTATCTCAGTCACTGGCATCACTATGGACCCTCAGAAGGTCACAGCTATCCTAGACTGGCCGGCCCCCACGGACAAAAAGGGAGTACAACGGTTCATTGGCTTTGCCAATTTTTACAGAAAATTTATAAAGGGGTTCTCAGCTACTATTACCCCAATTACCCAGCGGACCAAGCTGAACACACGGTTCGTGTGGATGGAGGAAGCCCAGGAAGCTTTTGTGACCCTCGAAAGACTTTTTACCTCGGCACCCATCCTTAGGCACCTTGACCTCGCCTTGCCCTTTGTCCTGGAGGTGGATGCCTCTGAAGTTGCTGTGGGGGCCATACTATTTCAAAGACATGGAGCTAAGGCTGCCTTACATCCTGTGTCGTTCTCTTCCCGCAAGCTAACTATTCCTAAGAGGAACTATGACGTGGGAGATAGAGAACTTCCGGCAATTAAAGCCGCTTTGGAAGAGTGGTGCTATCTGTTAGAAGGAGCTCCCCATCTTGATTTTTACCGCTCACAAAAACTTGGAATACCTTCGGGCAGCTAAAAAACGTAAACCCCTGCCAAGCCCGATGGGCACTTTTCTTCTCACACTTCCACTTCCTGTGCCCGAGAGGGCTTGGTCCATGATCTCAATGGACTTTATTATTGAGCTGCCACCGTCCCAAGGTTACTCCACAATCTTTGTGGTAGTAGACCATCTCACAAAGATGGCCCACTTCCTTCCCATGAAGGGTACCCCATCAGCCACTGAAACAGCCGAGATATTTATCCTGGAAATAGTGAGGCTCCATGGACTCCCAACCAGCATTGCAGGGGGTTCTTCCAAAAAAGTGGGGTTCTTTAAATAAGTGGGCACTTCCGCTCTTGCAGCCATCCATCCATCCATCTGAGCACGTCTCTCTCTTCACAGGTATGTCTGCACTGATGGTCACTCCACCCAAAAACTGAAACATTGCTACCTGCCTTTGTTTATGCTTTTTAACATTGGTATGTTTGTGTGTTTTATACTAGCTTCATCTTCCTTAAACTGAACACTGAATGACTGTTTAAATGTGTCTTTGGTAATCTGCTTTTGTCACTGCTGTTTAAAATACATCTGTAGGCATGTTCCTAACATTATGATGTTTATTTAGCCTATAGCCTTACCTAAATTATGTTTTCTCTTTTCGTTACAATCTTGCCCTCATTGGCCTTTGTTGCATTTTGATTGCAGTGTTAGAAGTTTGCTGTGATAGGTGTGCGCCTAATATCATCTCCTAATTGATTAATTGTTCACTTCCACCCCCACCCATCACAGTATGAAACCAAGCTTTGCTTACAGAGGATAGCATTGCAGGGGGTTCTTCCAAAAAATGGGGTTCTTTAAATAAGTGGGCACTTCCGCTCTTGCACTTCAGCGATTTGCACAAAGCGCATACTAACAAGAAACTACTTTAACACCAGACTACAGGTAACCTCATTTCCAAAAGAACACACTATCCTCTCTAGAACATGCATACCTTACCTCTCCTTTTCACAATAGCAGCCTCTCTCCTCAAACTATCTTTTCTTCACCCCTCTTTCCCACCCCACAATCTGTACATATCAGCCTCACTTCTCTCCTCTCCCTGTTACTGCACTCATCAACAAAACCAGGATGCTCAAGCATGTTCCCTCATAAATCATGTTCCCATGTTGCCTCCCTCTCTCTTCTGCTTCTCCTAGCCTCTGGAGATATTTCCCCAAACCCTGGGCCTCTCTCATTTAACCACACACATCACCACCACCCCACACCCTCTGGCAGTAGTCGCAATTTACGCAATTTAATCTCCATCCCCCTTCTTCCCAAAACCAGCCTCCCCTTCTGCTTTGCCCTCTGGAACGCCCGCTCTGTCTGCAACAAGCTCACTGCTGTTCATTAACTATTTCTCACTAATTCCTTTCATTTACTTGCTATCACCTGGCTCCACAAATGTGATTCTCCTTCTCCTGCTTCCCTCTCCCACGGTGGCCTTCTATGGATTCACTCCCCTAGGCCTAATGGACGCAAGGGAGGTGGAGTGGGATTCTTCTTATCCCCACTGAGCACCTTTCAGGTTCTTCACTCTCCTCCCTCTGTTTCACTCTCATCATTTGAAGCCCACTGTATACGTCTATTCTCTCCAACTTCCTTAAGAATTGCTGTGATCTACCGGCCTCCTGGACCACTGTCAACTTTCCTCGATTAATTTTCTGCCTGGCTACCCTACTTTCTATCTTCTGAAATTCCCACAATCCTTCTTGGGGGCTTCAACATCCCAGTTAACAATAACACTACTGCTACTTCTAAATTTCTTAGTCTAACTTCCTCATTTGGCCTGATGCAATGGGTGCAGGCTCCTACTCACACTAATGGGAACACCCTCGACCTTGTCTTTTCCTATCTATGCACTCCATGCAACTTCTCCAACAATACTTTTCCCCTCTCTGACCACCACCTTATTAGTTTCT
The DNA here is from genome assembly GCA_018402905.1 of Glandirana rugosa. Classification (NCBI taxonomy): domain Eukaryota; kingdom Metazoa; phylum Chordata; class Amphibia; order Anura; family Ranidae; genus Glandirana; species Glandirana rugosa. The sequence goes on along the minus strand of BLSH010398483.1, from coordinate 98,407 downwards.
CTCTCTCCCTGTCTTGCACCACCTTCCCCTCCAATCGCCTAACCGTCACCCGTAGAAACCTTCGCCAACTCAACACTTCTCTCCTCTATTCTGCTACTGACCTCCTCTATGAAAAAATCTCACCCCTGTCCTGCCCCAACCAAGCCACTGCCATCTAAAATATATCCCTGTCCTCCATTCCGGACGAGCTCGCTCCCCTCAACACACACAAAATCAGGCCTGACACCAGAAACCTCAAAAAGCGCAGCCGCGCCCTTGAGCGTATGTGGCACAAGACTAAATCCCTCAAAGACTTCAACCAATACAAATCTGCCCTCCATAAATACAATTCTCGCCTCCGCACTGCCAAGCAGACCTATTTTACCACTCTTATTAACACCTTCTCATCCAGCCCCCGTCAACTCTTCTCTACCTTCAACTCCCTCCTTCGTCCTCCACCGCTCCCGCCCACTAACACACTCACTGCCCAAGAGATTGCTAATCACTTCAAAAGCAAGATTGACACATTTTGTGACAAAATCTTCACTGTACAGGCATCTTCCCCAGTTAACACCCCATGTCAACAAGCACAATCGACACTATCCTTATTCAAACCTACTACTATAAACGAGGTTGCTAAACTCCTTTCTAACGCCCACCTAACCACCTGTCCACTGGACCCTATTCCCTCTCAAATACTACACTCACCCTCTGACTCTATCCTGCACCCTCTAACTCACATCTTCAATCTCTCCCTCTCTTCTGGCATCTTCCCCAATGCTCTAAAACATGCATTGGTCACCCCCATACTCAAAAAGCCAACCCTGGACCCTACCGATCGAAACAATCTGCGCACTATCTCCTTGCTCCCCTTTTCCTCCAAACTCATTGAACGCCTAGTCTACAACCAACTGGGTAACCACCTTGTTAAGAATAACCTTCTGGACCCCCTTCAATCTGGATTTCGCTCTCAACACTCCACAGAAATTGCCCTGCCAGACTCATCCACCTTACAAACCATTCAACGTCTGCCACCCCTCTCTACCAATCCCTCCATTGGCTGCCACTCGCCCAACAAATTAAATTCAAACTACTAACAATCAGCTATAAAGCCATCAAAATACCAACCTAACCGTCCTCTTCGCTCCTCCCAAGACCTCCTGCTCTCCAGCTCCCTCATCACCTCCTCTCATACTCGACTCCAAGACTTCCCCCAAGCCTCTCCCATCCTCTGGAACTCCCTACCCCAATCGGTCAGACTGTCCCCAAATCTATCCACCTTCAGGCGATCCCTGAAAACTTTTCTCTTCAGGGAAGCCTATCCTGCCACCACCTAACAACTACACTCCTTATTTTCTTAATCAGCTCATCCCCCGCAGTTATTGCCCTTTCGTATCATTTAACCCTCCCTCCTAGATTGTAAGCTCTAACGAGCAGGGCCCTCTGATTCCTCCTGTATTGAATTATACTGTAATTTGTACTGTCTGCCCTAATATTGTAAAGCGCTGCGCAAACTGTCGGCGCTATATAAATCCTGTATAATAATAATAATATACATACAATATACATACAATATACACACAGTATATACACACCCAGCATACACACACACACATACATACATACATACATACAGTATACATAAGTACAGTCACACACTGCAAAAGTCGGAAATAAGGAAGAACATTTGAAATAATAATAGCTTATTATAATTTATAATTAGTTAAAGTAATACATTAATAACTTATTATTTCAAATGATCTTCCTTATTTCCGAAATCCGGAAATATGAAAAACATTTGAAATAATAGTAAATACCTAGTTAATTATAGGTATTGGAATTTTCTTGAAAATATGGCTATTAGTGATAAATTTCATATTTAATTTCACTAACAGCCAAACTTTCAAGGAAATTTCAATACCTATTATTTAATAGTTATTTATTATTATTTCAAACGCTCTTTCTTATTTCTGAATTTCGGAAATAAGGAAGAACATTTGAAATAATAAGTTATTGATTTATAATTTTAACTTATTATAAATTATAATAAGCTATTATTATTTCAAATGTTCTTTCTTATTTCCGAATTTCGAAAATAAGGAAAAACCTTTAAAATAATAAGTTATTGATTTATTATTTTAAATTATAATAAGCTATTATTATTTCAAATGTTCTTCCTTATTTCCGACTTTTGCAGTGTGTGACTATATATATGCGTACTGTATGTATGTGTGTGTGTGTATACTGGGTGTGTATATACTGTGTGCATATTGTATGTATATTGTATGTATACACACAGTATACATACAATATACAGTGCCTTGCGAAAGTATTCGCCCCCCTTTGAACTTTGCAACCTTTTGCCACATATCAGGCTTCAAACATAAAGATATAAAACTGTAATTTTTTGTGAAGAATCAACAACAAGTGGGACACAATCATGAAGTGGAACGAAATTTATTGGATATTTCAAACTTTTTTAACAAATAAAAAACTGAAAAATTGGGCGTGCAAAAGGATTCAGCCCCTTTACTTTCAGTGCAGCAAACTCTCTCCAGAAGTTCAGTGAGGATCTCTGAATGATCCAATGTTGACCTCAATGACTAATAATGATAAATAGAATCCACCTGTGTGTAATCAAGTCTCCGTATAAATGCACATGCACTGTGATAGTCTCAGAGGTCCGTTTAAAGCGCAGAGAGCATCATGAAGAACAAGGATCTCTAGGAGTGACTTGAAGACCTCTCTCAAACGACGTGACTTTCATTTCCCCGACTTAGGAAAACGTGCGGGTTAAAAAGTCAAAAAATAAACAATTTTTTCAAACTTTATAGGTTATTTAAAGCAAGGTGAAGTACTAACACAGGGTGAACAACAACTAAGAAGTGTTTTTTAATGTCAAAATATAGAAATACAAACTTCGGACTATACACCGTTTTCCAACGTTTCAAGTTTCCCCCCGCTTATGAAAGCGTTCCGTGACATATAACATACAT
>BLSH010398483.1:67344-81061 GCA_018402905.1 Glandirana rugosa | reverse complement strand
TCTGGACCATCAGGGAGACCCCCCCTAGACCACCAGGTAAGTGACATACTGCCCAATGTGGATGGCACTCAGTGCCACCTTCAGATGCCACCCTAGACCACCAGGGAATGAGCCCCTATCAATGTATATGCCCACCAGTGCCCAACAGTGCCCCTATCAGTGCCCACCAGTGCCCCTATCAAGGCATACCAGTGCCACATATCAGTGCCCACCATTGACACCTACCAGTGCCCACTTATCAGTGTCCATCAGTGCCACCTATCAGTGCCCAGGGCCGCCTATGAGTGCCAATCAGTGCTGTCTATTAGTGCCCATCAGTGCCGCTTAGCAGTGTCCATCAGTGCTGCATATCAGTGCCCATCAGTGCTGTATATCAGTGCCACCTCTCAGTACCCGTCAGTGCTGCTCATCAGTGCCGCCTAACAGTGCTCATCATCGCTGCATATAAGTGCCTCATCATCAGTGCCACCTCATCAGTGCCGCCTCATCAGTGCCTATCAGTACTGCCACATCAGTGCCCGTCAGTGTAGCCTCATCAGTGCCCACCAGTGATGGAGAAAATTTACTTATTTACAAAGTTTTGTGACAAAAATAGAGAATTTTTTTTTTTTCACAATTTTCGGTCTTTTTTTATTTGTAGAGCAAAAAATAAAAACCGCAGGGGTGATACAAATACCACCAAAAGAAAGCTCTATTTGTGGGAACAAAATGATAAAAAATCTGTTTGGTGCAGCGTCGCACGACCGCGCAATTGTCATTCAAAGCGCAACAGCACTGAAAACTGAAAATTGGTCTGGTAGTAAAGTGTTCTAAGTGCATAGTATTGAAGTGGTTAAACACCTCCTTAATTCTGCTCGGGCCTGTATTCCTAGCCAGGGGAAACAGCAGTTTACACCCACAGTAGCCCACTGGCTCGCAAGGGTCAATGATATTAAACGGAGGAAGACCTGGCAGCTACCATTCGGGATAAATCTGAGGAACATGAGACCAGATGACTTTATTAGGACCTCTTTCATTTCTCAGGCGAATACCTCAGCTATCTCTCTCGCTTAGCTTTATTGATTCCTAGAAGCCAGAGCTCACAGCTTTGGAATGTGGTGTATATAATAAACTATTCACCCACCCGCGCTGATGTTTGTAATTGATATGCAACAGAAAAAAAGGGGGATATAACTTGCTGCAGCTGCAGTGTACAAAAAAAGGGAGATACTCCCCAAGTTGCCATACAAAAGAAAAAAAAGAGTACACAGCGCTAGCGGCTCCCCTTATTACAATATGATGTCAGCATAAATGAATATATCTATATAACACAAGTGCTTAAAAAAAAACATGCTTAACCACTTCAATACCGGGCACTTAGAACACTTCCCGCCCAGACCAATTTTCAGCTTTCAGTGCTGTTGCGTTTTGAATGAGAATTGCGCAGTCGTTCGATGCTGTACCAAAACAAACTTTTTATCATTTTGTTCCCACAAATAGAGCTTTCTTTTGGTGGTATTTGATCACTCCTGCAGTTTTTATTTTTTGCGCTATAAATAAAAAAAAGACCAAAAATTTTGAAAAAAATGTTTTTCTTTGTTTCCGTCACAAAACTTTGTGTAAAGTACATTTTCTCCTTCACTGATAAGCGCTGATGTGGCTACACTGATGAGCACTGATGAGGCTAGACTGACGGGCACTGAGGAGGCAGTACAGATTGGCAGTGATGAGGTGGCACTGATAAGGTTGCACTGATGATGGGGCACATATGCAGCACTGATGGGCGGCACTGATAAGCAACACTGACGGGCACTGATACTTGGCACTAATGGACACTCATAGGCGGCACTAATAGGTGGCACTGGGCACTGATGGGCACTGCTGGGCACTGATAGGTAGCACTTTTAGGTGGCACAGGTGGGCACATTTAGATGGCACAGGTGGGCACTTTTAGGTGACACAGGTGGGTACTGAGAGGTGGCACAGGTGGGCACAGGTGCTCACTGATAGGTGGCACTGGTGGTCACTGATGCATACAGCACTGTTAGGGATGGCACTGGCAGACATCATATATGGGTACAGTTCCATTCCTACAGTGCACTATATTGCCCTTACCTGGTGGTCTAGTGGGGGCTCCCTGGTGGTCCTGGGTGGCCTCCATGTTCCCTCTCTGGTGGTCCTGGGCGGCCTCCTCGCGGTGTCCGGGGGGGGCTCACTGGTGGTCCTGGGCAGGCTCCCTGGTGGTCCAGTGGGGTGATCCTGAGGGGGGCTGCACTGATAAACGTTCAGCGCAGCCCCCCATCAGGCGAGCAGCCGATCGGCTCTCCGCTGCTCAGGTCTGCAGACCTGAGCAGAGGAAAAGCCGATAAACGGCTCTTCCTATTTACACTGTGATCAGCCGTGATTGAACTGTTTTTGATGAACACTTCAGTAGTATATGGACTGGATTTGATCCATCATAATACTTGATTTGCATGGTTGTTGTTTACATTTGTGAATTTAGACCTGTTTGTTCACTCATCACGCTGGGAATCCAGCATATTGGATTTTTTTAAGCACAATTTTTTAAGCACGTGTTTTATACACTGTAGATCATCACGCTGGGAGTCCAGCATATTTGGGTTTTTTAAGCACAAATTTTTAAGCACGTGTTTATATAGATATATTAATTTATGCTGACATCATATTGTAAAAAGGGGAGCCGCTAGCGCTGTGTACTCTTTTTTTTCTTTTGTAGAGCTCACAGCTTGATGAGTACACCGTTCAATGTGTCCTGGACGCTCCTCACCCCCTGGGAGGGATCTCCCCCCTCCACCTCCCTACATAACCCCCCCCCCCCACCATCCTCTTTTCTTCACCAACTTCCCTTACTTCTCTCTGGATCTTCCTTTCTTCTATATTTAAAATATAAAATCGGTATGCTTTGACACCAATGGGTTACCTCGCATAATACTTCCCTCAAATACTAATGAATGACCTTAAATGGGAATTCCTCTTCACCCCACCTTATTTATTACATTGGACGTTACCAAATGAGTGGGGAATCATTCTGTAATCAAACATTTATAAGCCTTCTTGCTAAGATCGCATTTTCTGTGAAGTTATTCATGCATTACGTATGTCGCATGCTACTAAATAGAAAAAAAAAGGGTATTTGACGGTCCGCATGCTCCACTTTTGCTGCCAAGTGTGTTCAGGTGGCGCAAGCTGGGGGTGGGTCTCGTGGAGGTGGTGCCTGAGAGTGTCATGTGATGTCATGGTGCAAGGGAGCTGAGCGGAGTGGCCAGAGCCTCGTGTGTGGGTCTATGGGACAGGAGTAAGGCAAGCCGGCAGTGGGACTGTCTGTGCTGTTTGGACTGGAGAAACTGAAGTGACCGCCAGGCGTAGAGAGAGACTGTCACTGTGACTCAGGAGGGGATGTGTCATGTCAGTGAGATGTCATCATCATCTTTGCTGCTGCACACTGCTGTCAGTGTCGCTGTGAGAGTTAACTTCATGTGTGTGCCTGCCCATTCTAATTTCATGCCCTCCTGAGTCCTGACCCTGAGCTACTTACTATATTGAAAATAAAATAAGAAGTATGTTTTTTGCCTTAATATCTACCTTAAACCACATTGCTAATTGCATATTGTAACTGTTTGTACCCTACATACTGAAATTTGCACTTAAAACTGTAATTTTGTAAATTTGGAAATGCCAGCAAAAACGTAGCCATACCGGTAAAATTTGGGTGCTGTGTCAGAATATATGATTGACAGTGTGCAGTGACGGCTTCCAGGTGGCACCTAACTACTGGCAACAAATATGGTTTATAAGTGGAGTTCTCTTTTAACTGTTCCAAAACAGGAGTATTATAATCCTGGCCACAAAATTCTTACTTTACTGCAGCCAGCAGATCCCACACCCTTAACCATCCTATGTGTATGTGCCACCAACACCTGCCTGTCTCCTCTTGATCATCACAGTGCTCTCACTCCTACTTTGTGGCTTCCATACTTCCATAACCACCCAGCTGCTACCTAGTTACCACAGTGACAGGAACAAGGGACAGGAGAAGTGTGCTCAGTGCAGGAGGAGCAGCAGCCACCAGCAGCTTGCCACTAAAAAGGCACTGCATGCCAAGGCTTGGGGTTGATGACCCTGTTTTAAAGTAACAGAGAGTCAAGCGGAGAACCACTAGTTCTTATAAAACAGTACAGAAGACAGCTGCTTGGGGTTTTCTTTACAGACAGCCTGCTTCACAGTGAAGTCAAGGGTTGCGCTGGTAACACACAGGGTCGGCGCTACCTATAGGCAAGGTAGGCTCCGGCCTAGAGTGCACATAAGTCGGGGGTCACTCATTGGCGCACAGTAGCATTGCTTTGGGGGTGCGGGGGGCGGACTGCACCCGGTGACACTCTCCAGAGGGGTGAGACCATCAAGTAGGAAGTAAAACCCGACCACGATGGTGTCACCCCTCTGGTGTTGGCCCGTCTGTCCGACCGCATCATTTACCAACCAACATGATTTTTAAAATGAAAATATTTACAAAGAGGGTAGATTAAAACATCCACTGCAACCCTAGAGCCATTAGGAATATGGGGAGCATTGTTGTAACCAGCCCACCCATTAAAGGGTTCCCCGTCCAATCTGATGGAGAGGGAGCTGGAAGTAAGGACAGTGGCCAACCCAAAGTGCTGTTCATTGTGCAGCAGTGGAGGCAGCAGGAGAGAGTGCGAGAGAAAGAATGGGGAGGGATAAAGGGCATGGGCAGGAGGGGCAGAGAGAGTGGAGGGCTGTGTGAGAGGGACCAACCCCGGAATGGCATATGTGAATTGAAGAGCTGGGGAGACACCATAATGGCAGCTGTGTTATGAGAGGGCAGGTAACTATTACATGTAAGGGGTGAGAGCATAGAGTTGACAGCAATGAATGAGAAGGAGGAAAAAAAGTGTGAAGACTAAAATGGAGAAATAAGGGGTCTGTCTGTGCAATGGGTTCCTGTGAGAGAAGAGGTTGGTATATGGGCAGTAGAAGAGGTATGTGGAGAGGAAGGGTTGGGTATATGGACAGCAGATGGTGTATGAGGAGAGGTGGGTATAGGGGTAGTAAAAGGGGTATGTGGAGAGGTGGGTATAGGGGTAGTATAAAGGGTATGTGCAGAGGAGTGGTGGATATAGGTTAATAGAAAAGGTATGGGGAGAAGTGGGTATAGGGGTAGTAGTAGGTGTAGTAGAAGGTGCATGAGAAGATATAGGGGCAGTATAAAGGGTATGTGGAGAGGAGAGGTGGATATAAGGGTAGTAGAAGGGGTATGTGGAGAAGTGGGTATAAGGGTAGTAGAAGGTGTATGAGGAGAAAGTGGGTGTAGGGGCAGTAGAAGGGGTATGTGGAGAAGTGGGCATAGAGGTAGTAGAAGGGGTATGTGGAGAAGCAATATTCAAGCAATATTCAATAAACCACCTGTGACTCAGTCCATAGCAGATTTGCTACTATTTTATGTATTTTGCTTACTAAACAAGCTGGGTCCTTCATTCAAGGTGGCAAAACGAGTGGTTGACATACAAAGTGCCTTGCCCCAGGCAATACAGTGGGTGCCTAGCAGAGCTAGGAATAAAGTTCAGATGCTGGAACAGGTATGGACGAAGAGGTAGCTGAAGACCTCTTTCAAATAGGCAGAACAGGAATGCCAGGTGCCAAAATGGGTTAAAAATGGGAATATTAGATGGCCATATTAGATGGCCTACAGGGGTACTGGAATGGGTGGTTTGGCTCTTGATTCAGCTGCTGAAATCAAAGTGGTTGTAAACCCTCACATACACTCAGTGAAATGACTGGCCTCAGGTGGTACACAGAGATGAAACAAATCCTGCTACATAAGTTGTACCTGTATATTTACAGACGTCTTTCCCCTACAGCCATTCAAAGTGCAGAATTTCCACAGGATCTCTTAGGCCCGGTTCACACAGGGGCGACTAGCGATCTGACTTGAGTCGCCTCAAGTCGCCCCAGGTCGCTTGACATAAGAAATCCCATTGAAGTGAATGGGAGCTGTCTTTATGTACGCTACTGAAGTCGCTCTGACTTCAAGGCGACTTCAGAAGAGATTCCTGTACTACTTGAAGGCGACTTCTATCCGACTTGTGCCCATAGAATTCAATGGAAGTCGTCTCCAAGTCGGATCCCCATCTAAACAGAAGCGACTTTACAGGAAAAACATACCTAGGCACTCCCCATAACCCCAGGCAGCCCCTCCTTCCTACAGAGCACCTCCTCATCACACAGTTGTCTCTGCATGTGCGTTCTATATACCGCAGCTATGTCCAGAGCACATATAGATAATGAGGTGCTCATCAGGCACGTCAGACAGCGGCCAGCCCTCTGGGACAAGAGTGACCCTACATATAAGGACCAAACCAGAAGAGACAATTCGTGGCTTGAGATCTGCACAGTGTTTGTGGAGGAGTGGGATATGTTGTCAGCCAATGACCGTTCAGAAAAATGTAAGTCAGTGTAATATTTGTTTGTGATATGCATTATGTATCTCCACCTATGTTCTAGAGGTTACTAGTGATTACAGCACATGTTAGCTCAGTGATTAGCAGTGGTTGCTGTTGAATGTTTAGGAGGTGGGAACGCCAGGCTCCGCCCTTCCTTTTTAACCCCTACTACATCTCATAAGCCCCACCTCTTAGAATCCACACACTCCGCCCCCTGCACTCCACATATTGTGTCAGGGGTATACAACTTAGCATCACAGGTGGGGTATATATCAGCCAGTAACACAGTATGCAGCCAGTACACAGGTATTGTAAAGTACACACAGGGAACAAGTCTAGAGGTATTATACAGTACATAGCAGCCATGAGCAAGTATACGGGTATTGTACAGTATACAGCAGCCAGGAAAAAGTATAAGGGTATTGTACAGTAACCAGCAGCCAGTCAGCAAATATATGGGTATTGTACAGTACACAGCAGCCAGGCAGCAAGTATACAGGACAGCACTCAGTATAGGTGATGGTGTATATGACCTCAGGTGCATGATATACAAATTGACAAGTGCTCCTCATTGCTTCAGTGTTGCTGCTGGCCCTATGGTAATGAACTCACCAAAAGGATTTACCCCGCAAGGAGGAACAGCGTTTCCGCAATACTTCCTGGTGCTTAATCTCACATGCACCACTGTAGTTTGTGCCCCTTGCCCATATGTCCACTTACCTTAAAAAGTTCACCCCTTCCCATGAATGAGTGTAGGTCATTAGTATAGCTAATCGGTGTAGGTTATCAGTACAGCTAATTAGTACAGCTAATCAATGTATGTAGCTTTATTTTTTTGAATAACATACCTTTGTCAAAATATGTAAATACCATTTATATTTATCAAAATACATCGACACAAAATTAAAAACCATCTTTGCAAAAAGAGAGATTTTATTGCGACAACAATAAGTAAAGAAAGCATAGAAAACCATCAAAATATAATCTATTATCAAAAATATTTTTTCTTAGACCAAAAGCCAAGAAGTAACAAGTACAGCATATAATAACATCAAACTATAATTTATTCTCCAAAGTTTTTTTTAATAGAACCAAACCAAGAAGTAATAGCATCCAAAAAAAAAAGAAACTCTATAATTAAGCAGGAAGACCGCAGCAGTAAAATATAATTTTAAGAAATGGCATCCAATTGCCATTCTATTTCACCAGCTATTGAAACAAAATACGCTGCAAATTGGTCTCGAGCAGTGCCACCATCAGTGGATCCCCTAGTAGCAGTGAGGTGTGCATTTTCAAGGTCATGCATGAGTGAATCTTCAAACGAATACCCGTCACGTAGGCATACAAAGTTATGGAGTACGCATGCTGCTTTTACAGCAGTGATAGCATTTTCCACATCCAATGAAATTGGCGTGTGTAACAAGCGCCATTTGTTAGCGAGAATACCAAACGAGCACTCAACTACCCATCTTGCTCTTGTGAGACGGTAGTTGAATATTCGCTTGGGTGTAGTGAGATTTCTGCTCGAGTACGGCCTCATCAAGTGTTCCCCCAAAGCGAATGACTCATCCGTGACAAAGACATAGGGAAAGGAGCGTTCGTTTGTGCCTGGAAGAGGACGATTCGCAGGAATGTCTAGTTGATTAGCTGTTAGGTTTTGACCAAAAGATGAATTTCCAAAAATCCTCTAATCAGAGCTGCTTCCATATGAACCTATATCAATGTAGGTAAAGCAGTAATTCCCATCTGCAACGGCAAGGAGTACAAACGAGCAGTATTTTTTGTAGTTGAAGAACAAACTGCCACTCCCGACAGGCTTGAACATGCGAATGTGCTTCCCTTCAATTGCTCCAATGCAATTAGGGAAATTGCACCGGGTCTCAAAAAGTCTTGCTATATCCCTCCAATCATCCTGTGTAGGCCTTTTCATTACTATGGCATTCAACAAATTTCATAGGACATGGCAGGTCTCGCGGATGATATAACTCACAGTAGACTTGCCCACCATAAATTCTTAATGAAAGCTGACTAAAAAATTGCCGGTTGCCAGGTACCTGAAAGAAAAAATACATAATTACTTATGTTCACATTTATGTTTTGCAGTGAAATAGCTTCAGACACGCTGGAAAGGCAAAAGGAACTGCTATAAGAGGTACTTCAAGAAATTACGAGAATCGAAGAGTGGTGATGGGCCCCGAAAAGTCGTGCCATATGTGCATGCAGCGGAATTAGAATTCCTGCGTCCATTTATGGAATTAAGAGCATGAGTTAACATCTCTCATATTATTAAATTGCTAATATACATTTACCTAAATAATTGTGTGTGCTCATCAGTATAATATTTTTATTGCAGAACACAATCCAGCTGGCAGGAAGGGGAGGAACAAAAGCAGGGAGTGGAGGAGCCCATAGCTCAGCAGCAGAGAGCTGAGGAGCCCATAGCTCAGCAGCAGAGAGCTGAGGAGCCCATAGCTCAGCAGCAGAGAGCTGAGGAGCCCATAGCTCAGCAGCAGAGAGATGAGGAGCCCATATCTCAGGAGCAGGGGGATGTGGAGCAAGTCCTATTTGTCCCAAATAATCCTGAACAACCCCCAACTAATCCCAAAGCTGCTCCTTCCACTTATGCAGAGGAGCCTGGGCCCAGCCAAGTTCGACGTGGAAGACGCATGCCATCAACAGAAAGGGCAAACAACAATATGGAGCGCTTCAGTGAGCTCATAAATAAGTTGGACAAAAGATTGGAATACTACGAGTCCAATGATTACATTTTTGGCATTCTGGTTGGGGGTTTATTCAAGGATAAGATCCCAAACCGCAAAGACCAGGTAAGGTCGGTGGGCTTGGAAATGATCACGTCCAATTCAGTCAGTCGGTCTGTATCCGCAAACACACCTACATTTGGCCCCCAACCAGCATCCAGGCCATACTATCCAATTAATAATCCTCCACCACCCAGAAGCCACCCCTATTATGGCCCTCAATTCAGACCATACGTGGATGAGTATGGTAATACCCTACAATCATCCCATCGCCCTATCCCATATCCTTCCCCCTCCCCAATTTCCTCATCCATGAGCGCCCCAGGCAAAACTTCCAGGTGCCAGGAGTCACATTTTGCCATTCATGGCCAAGACACACATGCATCAACCAACACAATTCATAACGATTTTCCTGTCTATCAGCAATTATAAGAAAAGTGAATTGCTTTCTGAGGTTATCTGAATTTTGTAACATACCATCCTGAGGTTATCTAAGTTTTTGACAATTTTCTAAATGGCAATTATTCTGGGGTTCAATTGTATTCTGATCCCGTTGGATTTTCTACAGTTTCTCATGTTTATAAAAAAAAATAATAATAATAATAGTAATAAAACATTATTGCACTAAATTTTGTTTCATTTTAATTTTTTTGAGGTGTATGTGTGCAGGTAATTAACAGGAAGAGGGGATTGAGCTGGAGAGATTTGGTGGGTGGGTGGGTATTTGATCAAGGAGGGGGATGGGCTTTGTTCAAGGATAGCATATTTGAGCAGAAATGGGATGTGTGCTGGGGGTTATTTTATGTGGGTGGGGGAGATTTGTGTTGGGAGAGGGAAATTGAGGATCATTTTAAGTAGGGGTTGGGATTCCGTGGAGGGGAGGGGGATCTGTGCAGAGAGGGGGGATTTGGAAGGCAAGGAGGGAAATTTTGGATTCTGGATGGAGACTGGCGAAGGGACCAGTATATGTTTAATTTATGGACACCTTCCTTGTCTAGATGATTCTGTGGCAGAACTATGTGAGCTGCAAAGGTTGCACTTCTGACCAGGCACTGGTATTCCACTACTGGGCTTGCAGGGAAGGGTCATGGCTGAGTGTTTCTTTCATTGAGGTACTCTAATTACGTATCTGATACGCCAATTGTAATTTAGTTTACCTTAGTGTGATAAGCAGTCTTTGAGTAGCTGTTATACTCCTCCGATATGAAGTATTCTGCCTCTCAAGATGAATGGACACCAAACCAAGCAATTTGTCAAAACTTTTGGAAAAAAATGACATAAGGTAATTTTATTGTATTCAAAATAATAAATGTCAACCAATGGTAGTTGCACACACATGAACCCCTTTGTGCCAACCCTAAAATACATATTAACACATTTGTGCAAAACCACCCATTTGTGCTAACCCTAACACACATATTAACCCCTTTGTGCCAACCCTACCCCTAACCAAAATGTATGTAATTTTTAATCACTTTGCCAGTGACATCCTTGTATAGTTAAAAAAACGTATCCTCATAAGCTCTTAATTTGTCGTACATGTCCCAGAACTGGCCTCTGCTGTCTCTTCTGGAAATTATAGGATGGACCCAGAAGCGACGTCTTCTTCTTGCTATCATGATCCTCCGCTTCCTCTCTTCCTCTTCCAATAATACTGCTATACCGGCTGTTATTACAGCCGACATTAGTACAGGTAAGCTAGGCATTTTGGAATCACAGGAGGGGTTCACACGACACAGGGACACGGGGAAATGGGAAGCTGGACAGGAAAAGGAGTTATGTGAGAGAATAGTATAGAATAATTTTTTCATTGTCCACAGGCAAAGTCGCCTGGCATGGAGGTCGCTTTCAAGTCGCTTCGAAGTTGCGTTATTTAAGTCCACCAAAGTCGCGCTGAAGTCTTTCTGAAGTTGTGCTGAAGTCGAACTTGAATCGTCTAGCAAAGTTGCGCCGAAGTCGGATCGCCCCTGTGTGAACCGGGCCTGAAAAGCAGAAGGTGCAGAGCTGAAGTGAAAAAAGTTCTGAGAGCTGATTGGAGGAAAGCCCCCTTTCACACAGCACACAGGAACAGAGCTGAGGCTGTCAATCAACTGGTGCTCCCTCCCCTGTCACAATTTTTCTCTTGGTGTCAGGAAAACTTGTCAGAAGTGACTTATGCTTATAACAGAGGAACGAGGCAGCGGGCAGAAATGACAAATGCTCTGGATTGAGAGAAACACACACTATAGAGGAATATGTTTTGTTCATATTTCATGTCTGAGGTTTACAACCACTTTAATCACTTCAGCCCCGGAAGGACTTACCCACTTCCTGACCAGGCCATTTTTGTGATACGGCACTGCGTCATTTTGACTGACAATTGCGCGGTCATGTGACGCTACACCCAAACAAAATTAACGCCCTTTTTTTCCACAAATAGAGCTTTCTTTTGGTGATATTTGATCACCTCTGCGTTTTTTATTTTTTGTGCTATGAACAAAAAAATAATGACAATTTTGAAAACAAAAAACTTTTTTTTTAACTTTCTGTTATAATACATATCTAAAAAATAAAAAAACAGATTTATTCATCAGTTTAGGCCGATATATATTCTACATATTTTTGGTTAAAAAAAAAACAATAGGCGTATATTGATTGGTTTGCACAAAAGTTATAGCGTCTACAAAATACAGGATAGATTTATGGACTGTTATTTATTTTTTTACTGGTAATGGCGGCGATCTGCGATTTTTAGTGGGACTGCAACGGCGGACAAATCTAACCCCAAATGACACTTTTTGGGGACCAGTGACATTATTACATTAATCAGTGCTATAAAAATGCATTGATCAGGGCCCACTTCCTTTTCTGAATGAGCCAGTGAGTGAGTGATTGTCACAGAGCACCCACTGTGTTCATTCATAACTGAAGCCTGGTAAACTGTTTACCAGGCTTCAGTTTGTGAATGAAAGGGAAGCTGCACAGTACAGAGGATTTCCTATTCATTCACTGTTCAGTGCAGCTGGGGAATCTGTCCTCAGTCCCCTGATATTTCACCAAAGCCCCCAGCAGGGCTCCTAAAAGAATTGTAAAAAAAAATATTGTAAAAAAATAATTGAAAAAATAATAAAAATAAAAAACTACTGACACTGCCCACTGCCCAACTGACACCATCACTGTTCCCGATGACTGGGAACAGTAGATCTGTGTCATGTCCCCTGTTAGAATGGGGATCAGCCTTGTTTACATTGGCAGATTCCCATTCTGCCTCTGTACAAAGCAATCGCGGATCGCCTGCGGACATCGAGTCTTCGGGACTTGCGGGCGAGCTCCCACGACGCGCGTGTGCAATCCCACATGCACGGACCGACGTACATGTACGTTGGTTCGCACAGGGGAGCCGACCTGTCGCAGTATATCTGTGTGTGGCAAGTGGTTAACATCAGTGGAGTAGCTAGAACCTTCAGGGTCCCAGTGCAAGAAACCATGAAGGGCCATCCTGCCCCACAACCTGGGCTCTTCCCTCCGAGCCTGGTGGTGGATTTCCAGAGCACAATCCCAATTATGACCTTTGTGACCCCTGTAGTTCCGCCACTGGTATCAGTCCTTTTTTATTTTTGTTATTTTATTTATTTTTCTCTACAATATTATTTTTTAGGAGCCTAAACAGACCTCCGATGTTCCACCTTTGAGACAGAGAAGGAGACTGAGGACACAGTCCTCCTCTGCAGCAGTTAACTATGCCACAGTTATGAATGGACAGAATCGGTGATCTGTATGGATCACTGACTCTCCATTCAGAAAAAGACACATTTACCAGCCCCTTCCCCACTCTCCATCTTGGCAGATCCCCCACAGCATCTGGCGAGAGAGGGGACATGGGAAGCCGGCAGAGCTGCAAAGGACGAGGGGGGGGGGGGTCTGGGAAAGAGCACAGGGAGGCTGGAGAGCACACAGGGGCAGCGGAAAAAAGCTGGGTAGGAGGAGGTACTGGTACTGCTAGACCCCCCTGTCCTCCAGCCACCCCACACTGGTACTGCTAGACCCCCCCGTCCTCCACCCACCCCGCGTTGATACTTCTGTACCCCCGGCCTCCAGCCACCCTGCTAAAGGGCAAAAATTTATAGACCTATTACAGGACAATTTTATGGTCCAGTTTATTGAGGCCCCAACTAGGAATGATGCTTTGTTGGACCTGGTAATCTCAAACCATGCATACGATTATAAGGGAGGGTCAGATTCAGGACCTATCGTCGGGAGTAGAAACATTTTAAACGAGAGAATTTTAATTCACAAAAATAGAAAGGGTAAACACAAACAACGAACGTCGAATGTAATTTACTTTAGTACAATACCAGTGACAATGGGTCTACAAGAAAATATACTTATAACCATTATTCGAGACGTACCAAACTCTAATGGTCCAGGTTGTTTCGTAGTAAGGATCAACCCCGGAGTTATTTGACCTGGTATTTTAACAGGACATTATCCAGATATTTAAAAACGGGAAATCGTCCCACC
>BLSH010398482.1:123948-135525 GCA_018402905.1 Glandirana rugosa | reverse complement strand
TTTTGTGGGGGTTATGTAGGTTTTTACATACACAGTGTTATATTATTATTCAGTGTATCTATTATGTCTGTCTGTTATGTCCGTCTCTATTCCTTGTTTCTTTCCACTGAATATATTTACTCTCCAGAGCTCACAGTGTATAACTGCTGAGTCTTCTCACAATGTACTGATTAACTGATAGTGATCCAGTCTTGGCTGCCGCCGCTCACTTGTTCACCTTCAGCCCTCCACAACCTCCATCCACCAACATCCATGCACCGCCAAGCGGGCGTTCGTCACTCACCCTCCCGTCCTCCTCGAGGACCAGCGGCGGCCTCCACCTCCAGGTCACGTGTTCCACAGAAGCGGCGTCTCTATCTCCCCCTCGCCGTGCGCCACTCCAGCCAGAGCCCAAGGGAGTTCCCCTTGAGGCGGGGGCCACACGCGGAGGATCGACAGTCCTAGGACCGGACGAGGCATCCGTAAGTCTCGGTCCCTTCACTCCGCTTTTCCCTTTCGCTTCTGCAGCTCTTCCGGCACAGTCTCTGTTTGGTCTCTGTGAGTTGATTAGGTCCTTCTGTTCATTCCTTTCGGCTTGTGGTATTTGGCTAGGTCCTACAGCAGCTCACGCCATCCATATACAGACGGTGTACCACTCCATGTGGAGACGCTCCTCACCGTGCGTCCATCTTAGTCAGCGGCTCCTCCCCCTAACACCTGCAATTTGGCACTTGGAAGAAATATCCAGTACACGGCGCACTTTGTCACTTTATTATGGACTATTATGTTATTTTTTATTTATGAGTTTTAAGCACTTTAATTGTAGACTTGTTTGTTAGATATGAAAGGTTGGTTAGGTATTTAACAGAACTATGTTGACTGGAGTCTTGAAAGGAGTCTTTCTTTGATGAAGTAGGTTATCACACTCGTTGACAGCTTGTCTCTGACTGAAGAAACAGGAGTGATTAAACCTGCAGCTTCTCAACAACAATAGAAGCTATTTAGACAGACAAATAGCAAGGAGAAAGGAAGAAAACAAGGAGTTAAACCAAACTCAAAAGTATTCCTTTGTGTCAGGCACAACTGGTGCCTAGGAATGAGAAGTTGGGGGAAAAAAGTTCACTCGCCTTAACAGATGAATTCCAGTGTTTGAATCGTGTTGTCAGTGCTGAATGTTGTTCTTTTGATGGTGGGAGGTTGAGCGTCTGAAGATAACTCCACTTTGCTCCATCGGGGTGCTGTCAGCGCTGTCTGGGATAATGCCCCATTCCTGAAGAAAGCGTAGGCCACTTTATTCTGAGGTCACAACGTGTTTCTGGCCGTTGTAAGTAATTGAAAATTTGGATGGTGCTATCCATTGGTACTGGATATTGTTATTACGTAAGGATTTTGTGATGTTGTTCAGTTGCCGGCGTCTGGTAAGAGTATGTTGAGACAGATCAGCAAAGATTTGCAGGTTATTGTACGGTTCCCGTAGATTTCCCATGGAGCGTGTTTTTTGCATGAATAGCTCCTTGACATGGAAAAAGTGGATTCTTAAGATCACATCTCTGGGTACAGTGTCCGGGAGAAAGTTGGGTTTGGGCAGCCTGTGTATACGGTCTATGACCAGTTCTATGTTCTTGATATCGGGTAATATGGATGTGATTAGGCTGCGGGCATACGAGGACAGGTCGGGTGGTTGCACCATCTCTGGGACACCACGGATTTTGATGTTGTTGCGTCTCGATCTGTCCTCGATGTCCGCAACTTTGTCTCTCAGCCAAGTGAGCTCAGTGGCTTGGTCTGACTGTGTGTCAATAATGTCATTGATAGTAGTGGCCATGGTCCCCATATTGGTCTTTATTTGGGAAACCTTGTTGTCTAGTACGTCCATGCAGTGACCAAATTTGTGCATCATAGTTATCATGTCACTTTGTATGGAACTTCTGAGGGACATCAGCATCTCCTTTAAGGTGGAATCTAGCACAGGTTGACCTGCTGTAGGAAACAAAGATATTGCATCCGGAACGATCGGTTGCACGGAAAGGTCGTTCGCTTGCAACGATAGTTCGTTCGGGTAAGACGAAGGATCGTTCATTTGCCACAGGAGATCTTTCAGAGGAACGAATCGGCGGCCTACCTCTTCCGGCGTGGGAGAATCCATACAGACCCTTGCCTTGGCTGGGCTTCCAGAGGTCGGTGTGCCTGTCGGTGAGGAGATCGGATCCCTTTGAGCAGGTGAGGAGGTGATCCTCTGTGTGGGTGTCCCCTCGAGGTGAGCCATTAGGAGAGTCGCTGTGGCTTCTTGTGATGTTGCAGCACCATCTTGGCCTCTCCTCATGGACGGCTGGTACATGAAAGCTGTCAGTTTGCTGGGCATCCTGTGGTCTTTACGCTTCATGGCCATAGTTCCCTTCGTGGCTGGGATTGTCTGGCTGATTTTGGGTGATGTTTTGTAGGACTCGAAAGCTGGCAGATGCTTAGTGTGGTGAGTCATGGATGGAGCTCTGCTACCGTGCGGCCATCAAGGTCACTCGCCGGCCACGCCCCCTGTTTGTGGGCTTTCTTGTGCATCATCTTTAGAAGAGGCTTCCTTCTGGGACGACAGCCATGCAGACCAATTTGATGCAGTGTGCAGTGTATGGGCTCTGCACTGATAGGCTGACCCCCCACCCCTTCAACCTCTGGCAGTGGCAGCACTCATACATCTATTTCCCAAAGACAACCTCTGCATATGACTCTGAGCACATGCACTCAACTTCTTTGGTCGACCATAGAGAGGCCTGTTCTGAGTGGAACCTATCCTGTTAAACCACAGTATGGTCTTGGCCACTGTGCTGAAGCTCAGTTTCAGGGTCCTGGCAATCTTCTTATAGCCTAGGTCATCTTTATGTAGAGCATCAATTCTTTTTTTCAGAACTTCAGAGAGGTGCCATGTTGAACTTCCAGTGACCATTATGAGAGAGTGAGAGCGATAACACCAAATTTAACACACCTGCTCCCCATTCACACCTGAGACCTTGTAATACTAACGAGTCACATGACACTGGGGAGGGAAAAAGGCTAATTGGGCCCAATTTGGACATTTTCACTTAGGGGTGTACTCACTTTTGTTGCCAGTGGTTTAGACATTAATGGCTGCGGGTTGAGTTATTTTGAGGGGACAGCAAATTTACACTGTTATACAAGCGCTACACTCACTACTTCACATTGTAGCAAAGGGTAATTTCTTCAGTGTTGTCACATGAAAAGATATAAAATATTTACAAAAATGTGAGGGGTGTACTCACTTTTGTGAGATACTGTATATATATATATATATATATTGATACATGTTTACCAGGGTAGTGCCCTGGCTCCCATACCCCTTTTATGGTCAATTACTTGCATATAAGCCTTCAAAATCTGCACTTTTGATTTTTCCTGTTTGACTCCCATAGACTTCAGTGGGGTTCGGGTTAGAACATTTCCCCTGGTCAGGAGTTCTGCTGTGAAACAACCAGGGGAGTGTTCTGCCCATCCTTACTAGGGACATTTTGTCCTGGTTTTTAGTTATTTTCTTTGAATTGCTGGTATATGTCTAAGCCTGCTATTTTGTGTTCGTATATGATGATTATGGATTAATCATTCTTTCATTGCAGTATATTTTTATATTATAACCTTTTCTGAATATTCTTTTTGTATTTTTTCTATGAAAAATATTTTGGATAACCATTGTATATTTGTATACCCTTATTATAAAATGGCTGTAGTACTTATACTTATCATTGTCATCTTATCAGCAGATGATTGGTCCTTTGTATTGTTATGCCTACTTTTTTAATAAACATTTGTAAACAAAAAAGGGATAAAACTATTAACAATACATTTTTAAATCTATGTTAACATTTTTTTTTTCTTTAAGAGACCCTATCACTTTTTTCAAAGCGTTAGGGCTGATTTACCTACCTCCACATAGACTGTGGACTTTGCAAGTGCAGTTACTCCAGAGGTTAGGGGACCTCTGCATGCAAACATGCTGTTTTTTGTTTTTCTTGCATGTGATTGGGTACTTTTTGTAAAGTGAAGATTTCCCTTATTTACCAAGCTCTGGAACAACTGCACAAAGTGCACAGCCTATTAGTAAATCAACCCCATTGTGTCACTATGAAAAGAGTGTGTATTCTTACCTCTCTGGAGGGTGCTGACATAAATATTCCTTTTGCTGAAGGCCACCAGAAATGCTTTAACATCTAACACTTCCGGGTTTGTGGGACGCCTGGTCTCTGGATGGGTGTTGTGGCTCCTGCATCACTACACTACATAATAGTGATGTTGCAGCCAGTGGGAGAAAACTTTTGTTTATGAATGTTTTTAGCACAGCATTGAAGATCAATGAGATCAAATCAGATTGGGTGGCCAGAAATGAGTATTATCATTTTAAATATATTTATTTTCATGATAAAGACAAAAGTATGTAGTCTACATAATTCTAGTGTTTCACGTAAAGGGCACTGATAATGTTACAGCATTCAAGGAAATTTGAGACAACTGTGCACTTCTAACCCTTTTGCAGTTAAGGAATACCCTTTTCTGTTCCAGTATGGCTGTGTCCCAATGCACAAAGACAGCCCCAAAAAGACATGGTTTGATTTGTATGGTGTAAAACAGGGATATTCAATTAGCGGACCTCCAGCTGTTGCAGAACTACAAGTCCCATTAGGCATAGCAAGACTCTGACAGCCACAAGCATGACACCCAGAGGCAGAGGCATGATGGGAGTTGTAGTTTTGCAACAGCTGGAGGTCTGCTAATTGCATATCGCTGGTGTAGAGGAACGGAAGTGTCCCCGACCTCAGTCGTCAGTACCTGAACTCATTCAGGCTTAGCCGGTTGCCGACCACCCCAAGTACATATACTGCGGGGTGGTGGCTCCTACAGGCGAAATCACATACCTGTACATGATCACCTCTTCTGTGAGTGCGGCACACACATGCACCACCAACGACCAGCTCCTGCTATGATTAGACACAGCGGGCGCCAATCAGCGGGTCTGGCAGACCCAGTGACCACCGGGACCCGCCTATGTAGACAAGGCAGATCCCCATTCTGCTAGTAGGGGAGGCAGAGCTCCTGTGTTTCTGCTAAGCAGAATGGATCTCTGTCTTCTCAAACCCAAGCACCCCCCCCCATATAGTTAGAAAGCACTCCCTAGGAGCACATTTAAGCGTTTGATCACCCCTGATGTTAACCCCTTCTTTGCCAGTGCCCTTAGTACAGTGACAGTGCATTTTTTAGCACTGGTCACTGTATTGGTGTCACTGGTCCTCAAAAAGTATCAATTAGTGTCCGACGCAATGTCGTAGTCCCACTAAAAATCGCTGATCACCGCCATTACTAGTTAAAAAAATTAAAATTCCATAAATCTATCCCATACTTTGTAGACACTATAACTTTTGAGCAAACCAATCAATATACGCTTATTGGGATTTTTTTACCAAAAATATGTAGCAGAATACATTTTTTTTTAATGCAACATTTTTTAAATACAATTTTTTTTTATTGGGTGTGTTTTACAGCAGAAAGTAAAAAATATTATTTTCAAAATTGTTGGTCCTTTTTTGTTTATAGCGCAAAAAATAAAAACAGCCAAGGTGATCAAATAGCACCAAAAGAAAGCTCTATTTGTGGGAAAAAAAGGACATCAATATTATTTGGGTACATCGTCGCATGACCGGCCAATTGTCAGTTAAAGTAACGCAGTGCTGTATTGCAAAAAATTGCCTGGTCATGAAGGGGGTAAAACCTTCCGGAGCTTCCTTTCCAGAGGTTAATGGGCACAATTTGCCACAAACAGAATCCAAAATTGCGTGACAATTCTTAACAAAAGAACGCTACTGACGCTGATGAGTGGGGTGCTATCAACTCTGCATTGTACATGAGGGGGGTGAGTGTGTGACTGTGGCCAAGCTTAGAGAACAGGCTGTGGGATCCAATGTGCACAGATAGAGGGAGCCCACTGGGATACATAGAAAGGTACAGTAAGCATGTCTCCATGTACCAGCATCCCCAAACATAATGAGAGATTAAGTCCTGCAGTGTGATGGAGCTCTACTGCAAGGGTGTTTTTTGTTCCAGTCTAAAGTTCTCCTGTAAATTCTATGCATGTATTATTTTTAGTTTTATCCAGTGAAATAAACACACACTAATGTTACTTTTGTTTTACCTAAAGTTGGCTGGTGTCAGTCCTGTTAAGAAATCAGCCTAGTGAAAATGATTAAAGACTGTGCAGTCTCTGCAATATTTTCAGAACTTTTTCTCAGTAAAATAAATATACTCTATTGATTTCTTGATTTCAAATTGGCTGGTGTGGGTCGTTTTCAAAACGTGAGTAGTCACAGTGATTAAATACAATTTACTACAATATTTTCATCAAAATAAATACACTGTAATAATTATTCCTTGATTTAAAATGGGTGGTGTTGATTGCATTAAAGTAACAACCTAATTAAAGAATTTAAATACCACGCACATTCTCACTACAATATTATGGAGCTTTTTTCAGTGGAATATACTGTAATGTTAATTTCTTGATTTAAAAATGCCTGGAGTCCTGTTAAAAATGTGGCTTAGTCAAAGTGTTTAAATACTGTGCACATGCTCATTACAATATTTTGGGGGCTTTTTCAGAAAAGAAAATATACTCTTATGTTGATTCCATACTTTAAAAAATGGCTGCCATGGGTCCAGCTCCAACCTACTGAAAGTGTTTAAGTGCACTATATTTTGGAGGCTTTTTCAGTAAAAACAAATACACTCTAATAACAATTTCTTGATTTTGATTTGGTGTGGGTTCTTTTCCAAATGGGGCTTAGACAAAGTGTTTAAATACATTGCTAGCAGTAACTATCATATTTGGGAGGGGGGGTGTTTTTCAGCTATTGAAATAACTCCTGATTTGGAATGATGTTGTGGGTTCTATTTAAAAAATGACACTAGTCAAACCGTTTAAGTACTGTGCATGCAGTTACTGCAATATTTTATTTTTATTCAGTGAAATAATGCATTTTTATGGTGATCTCTTGATTTAAAATGGTTGAAGTGGGTTCTTTTTAAAATGCGGCCTAGTCAAAGTGTTTAAATACTGTGCATGTAGTCACTACAATGTTTAGAGGCTTTTTTCAGGGAGGTACATTTTTTTCCTGATATAAAAGAGATTGTGCTGCTTCCAATAAGAATAGGATGTGTGTAATAGGGTTGATATCCCTGGAGGTGTATGTAACATGGAACATGATTTGGCATTGCTGGAAGATTGGTCAAAGCAGTGGAGACTGCAGTTCAATATTTCTAAATGTAAAATAATGCATCTAGGGAAAAAGAATCCCCTTAGAGAGTACAGCATTGGGTGTACAGTGTTAGCCAGCACTACAGAAGAAAACAATTTGCTTATTTCAGATGATTGCAAAATGAGCAAACAGTGTGACCAGGCAGTGGGAAAAGCAAATAGAATTCTGGGATGTATCAGTAGAGGGATCACCAGCAGGAGGAAGGAGGTTCTGATTCCTCTATATAGATCTTTAGTGAGACCTCACTTAGAATACTGTGTCCAGTTCTGGAGACCACACTTATAAAAATATATTGATAAGATAGAATGAGTTCAGATATGGGTAACAAAAATGGTGAAAGGTCTGGGGGATAAAACATATCAAGAGCGACTTCAGGAACTTAATATGTACAGTCTGGAGGAAAGAAGGGAGAGGGGAGACATGATTGAAACCTTTAAATACATCAAGGCGGTGAATAAGGTTCAGGAGGGCAGTCTTTTCAATATGAAACCAAAATCAAGAACACAAGGACATGACCTCAAACTAACTGGAGGGAAGTTCAAAATGAATCTTAGAAAGTATTATTTTACTGAAAGGGTGGTTGATGATTGGATAAAACTACCAACAGAGATTTTGAGACATTCAACAGTAAATGGCTTCAAACATGCTTGGGATAAACATAAAAAAATAAATAAATAAATAAATAAAAAGGGGCAGACTCGATGGACTACTCAGTCTTTTTCTGCCGTCACTTTTCTATTTTTCTATGTAGGATCTGATGAAAGTGTTTATATATTTTGCAAATTCTTACTACAGTATTCTGGGTACTTTTTCAGTGGAATACACTCTAATGTTTATTATTTGATTTTAAATTATCAACATATGACATAGTTAAAGTGATTAAAGGCGTTGTAAAGTCCCAAGGTTTTTCACCTTTATGCATTCTATGCATTAAGGTGAAAAACCTCCTGTACTGCAGCAGCCCCCCAGAGCCCCCCTTTTACTTACCTGAATCCAATTGTTCCAGCATCAAGGACAAGCCCATCAGCTCAAGCCGCTGTCTCAGGTCCTCATTGGATAGATTGATAGCAGCAGGAGCCATTGGCTCCTGCTGCTGTCAATTAAATCCAGTGAAGTGCAAGCCGGGGGGTGGGGCCAAGTCCTGCTGTCTGTGTCAATTGACACAGCTGCAGGACTCGGGAGTGCACCTGCATGAGTGCCCCCAGGGAAAACGCTTCCCAGAGGGGGCACCTGGTAAAGAGGAGGAGCGCTGCCGGGGGACCGCAGAAAAGTAGGATCAGGGCCGCTCTGTGCAACACCCTTGCACAGAGTAGGTAAATATGACATGTTTGTTATTTAAAAAAAAAAACACAAACCTTTAGTATCACTTTAAATACTGTTTAAAAAAATAGAGCTTAATGATTTTGCTGAAAAAGCTACAGAGAAAATTGTAGTGACGTACCTTAATTTTGATTTTTTGATTACGCTGTAAAACCATTCTGGGATCTTTCTCCTAAATCAAGCCTAACTAAAGCTGCTTACATAGTGTACAATATTTCAGTAAAATAATTTACTTTAAAGCAGAACTCTTGAAAACTTTTTTCCATGTTCTTGTTGCTGATCTCCTACCTTCACCAACTATGCCATCCATCTTCTGCTGAGCTCTGTAGTTCCTCTGTAGTAGCCTGCTGAACTTGCTGAAAAAAACATTACTGCCCTGTGGTTTCCTGTTTGTAAGACCACTGGCTAAGAGTACAAGAGGGATAGCAGCTAGCGGTCTTACAAACTGTCCCACTTGTAGTTCTCCAAGCAAGGAATTCCATTTCCGCCTGCTCAGCTGTAGTGGGCAGAGGGGGTCTCACAGCCCCCAGTCTGTGCCACCCATGGAAGTGGGTGTCCTTTTCCTCTGCTCCCTCCATCCTCCTCCACTCTGCCAGCACTGCCCCTTCCCTCCCACCTGCCCGCCTGCCTGCCATCTCTCTCCAGTGCAGAGAGCAGGAGAGTGACCAGAGATCAGCAGGATGAGAGAGCGGAGATCTCGGGCTGACAGGTGTTGTATGTGAAACACCGCTCGCAGTAATGTCCCATCTCTCAGACGGCATTGTGATAGACAGCGCAACGGGAGGTGGAACATTACAGCGAGCGGTGTTTCAGATACAACAGCTGTCAGCCAGAGATCTCCGCTCTGAAATGCCACTGATCGCTGGTAACTTTCCCACTCCACACTAATAAGCACTGATATACTGCACTGGTGAGACTGTATTGATGGGCACTGATGACCTGCACTGGTGGGCACTGGTGAAACTGCACTGATGGGCACTGATAAGCTGCACTGGTTGGCACTGATGAGATCGCACTGGTGGGCACTGATAAGCTGCACTTGTGGGCACTGGTGAGACCACACTGATGGGAACTGAAAAGCTACACTGGTGAGACCACATTGATGGGCCCTGATAACCTGCACTGGTGGGCACTGGTGAGACTGCACTAATGGGCACTGATAAGCTGTACTGGTTGGCACTAGTGAGACCATCCTGATGGGCACTGGTAAGCTGCACTGATGGGCAATGATGAGACTGCACTGATGGGCACTGATAAACTGCACTGGTGGGCACTGGTGAAACCACACTGATTGGCACTGATAAGCTGCACTGGTGATATTGCATTGATGGGCACTGATAACCTGCACTGGTGGGCACTGGTGAGACCACACTAATGGGAGCTAATAAACTGCACTGGTTTGCACTGTTGAGACCGCACTGATGGGCACTAATAGGCTGCACTGGTGGGCACTGGTGAGACTGCACTGATGGGCACTGATAAGCTGCACTGATGGGCACTGGTGAGACCACACTGATGGGCACTGATAAGCTGCACTGGTGAGACAGCACTGGTGGGCACTGATAAGCTGCACTGGTGAGACCGCACTAAAGGGCACTGATAAGCTGCACTGGTGAGACTGCACTAATGGGCACTGATAATCTGCACTGGAAGGCATTGGTGAGACCGCACTGATGGTCACTGATAACCGTCACTGGTGAGACCACATTAAAGGATACTGGTGAGACCGCAATAATGGGCACAGATAAGCTGGACTGGTGAGAGAGCACTAATGGGCACTGATAACCTGCACTGGTGGGCACTGGTGAGACTAAACTGATGGGTACTGATAAGCTGCACTGGTGAGACCACATTGATGGGCACTGATAACCTGCACTGGTGAGACTTCATTGATGGGCACTGATAACCTGCACTGGTGGGCACTGGTGAGACCACACTAATGGGCAATGATAAGCTGCACTGGTTGACACTGGTGAGACCATACTGATGGGCATTGATAAGCTGCACTGGTGGGCACTGGTGAGACCACACTAATGGGCACTGATAAGCTGCACTTGCTGACACTGGTGAGACTGCACTGATGGGCACTAATAAGCTGCACTGGTGGGCACTGGTGAGACCGCACTAACGGGCACTAAGAAGCTGAACTGGTGAGACCGCACTAATGGGCACTGATAACCGGCACAGTGAGACCACGCTAATGGGCACTGATGATACCACATAATGGGCACTGATAAACTGCATTGGTTAGACTGCACTAATGGCACTGATAACCTGCACTGGTGGGCACTGGTGAGACCACACTGATGGGCACTGATACGCTGCACTGGTTGGCACTGGTGAGACCGCACTTATGGGCACTGATAAGCTGCACTGGTGAGCCCGCACTGATAAGCTGCACTGGTGAGACCACACTAATGGGCACTGATAAGCTGCACTGGTGAGACTGCACTAATGGGTACTAATAACCTGCAATGGTGAGACCACACTAAAGGGCACTGATAAGCTGCACTGGTGAGACCGCACTAATGGGCATGGATAATCTGCACTGGAAGGCATTGGTGAGACCGCACTGATGGTCACTGATAACCGTCACTGGTGAGACCACGTTAAAGGATACTGTTGAGACCGCACTAATGGGCACTGATAAGCTGGGTGGTCTCGTCGAATAATCACGAATAGTCACGTCAGAGTGGTCACAGTCGTTCACGTCGAATAGTCACGGGTAATCACACCAGAGTGGGCACGGGTGGCCACGTCCAATGGTCACGGGTAGTTACTACAGAGTGGTCACGTCGAATAGTCACGAGTAGTCACACCAGAGTGGTCACGGGTGGTCACGTCGAATAGTCCCGGGTAGTCACACCGGAGTGGTCACGGGTGGTCACGTCGAATAGTCACGGGTAGTCATGCCAGAGTGGTCACAGTTCGTCACGTCGAATAGTCACGGGTAATCACGCCAGAGTTGTCA
>BLSH010398482.1:112569-123010 GCA_018402905.1 Glandirana rugosa | reverse complement strand
GCTGGACTGGTGAGAGAGCACTAATGGGCACTGATAACCTGCACTGGTGGGCACTGGTGAGACTAAACTGATGGGTACTGATAAGCTGCACTGGTAAGACCACATTGATGGGCACTGATAACCTGCACTGGTGGGCACTGGTGAGACCACACTAATGGGCACTGATAAGCTGCACTGCTTGACACTGGTGAGACCGTACTGATGGGCACTGATAAGCTGCACTGGTGGGCACTGGTGAGGCCACACTGATGGGCCCTGATAAGCTGCACTGGTGGGCACTGGTGAGACCACACTGATGAGCACTGATAAGCTGCACTGGTGAGACATCATTGATGGGCACTGGTAACCTGCACCGGTGGGCACGGGTGAGACCACACTAATGGGCACTGATAAGCTGCACTTGCTGACACTGGTGAGACTGCACTGATAAGCACTAATAAGCTGCTCTGGTGGGCACTAGTGAGAATGCACTGATGGGCACTGATAAGCTGCACTGGTGAGACCACACTGATGGGCACTAATAAGCTGCTGAGACCGCACTGATGGGCACTGATAAGCTGCACTGGTGGGCACTGGTGAGACCACACTAACGGGCACTGAGAAACTGAATTGGTGAGACCGCACTAATGGGCACTGATGACCTGCACTGGTGGGCACTGGTGAGACTGCACTTATGGTCACTGATAACCGGCACTAGTGAGACCACACTAATGGGCACTGGTGATACCACCTAATGGACACTGATAAACTGCACTGGTTAGACTGCACTAATGGCACTGATAACCTGCACTGGTGGGCACTGGTGAGACCACACTGGTGGGCACTGATACGCTGCACTGGTGAGACCGCACATATGGGCACTGATAAGCTGCACTGGTGAGCCCACACTGATAAGCTTCACTGGTGAAACCACACGAATGGGCACTGATAAGCTGCACTGGTGAGAACACACTAATGGACACTGATAAGCTGCACTGGTGAGACTGCACTAATGGGCACTGATAAGCTGCACTGGTGAGGCCACATTGGCGGGCGCTGTTTAGCTGCACTGATGAGCACTTATAAGCTGCACTGATGGGCACTGATAAGCATCATTGATGAGGCCGCACTGATAAGCTGCACTGGTGAGACCGCACTACTGGGCGCTGTATAGCTGCACTGGTGAGACCACGCTGATGGGCACTGATAAGCTGGCGAGACCGCACTGATGGGCACTGATAAGCTTCACTGGTGGGCACTGGTGAAACCGCACTAATGGGCACTGATAAGCTGCACTGGTGAGAGTGATACTGCACTAAAGGGCACTGATAAGCTGTACTGGTGAGACTTCACTAATGGGCACTGATAACCTGCACTGGTGGGCACTGATGAGACTGCACTGATGGTCACTGTTAACTGGCACTGGTGAGACCACACTAATGGGCACTGGTGATACCACCTAATGGGCACTGATAAACTGCACTGGTTAGACAGCACTAATGGGCACTGATAATCTGCACTGGTGGGCTTTAGTGAGACCACACTGATGGACACTGAAAAGCTGCACTGGTTGGCACTGGTGAGACCACATTAATAGGCACTGATAAGCTGCACTGGTGAGACCACACTGGTGGGCACTGATAAGCTGCACTGGTGGGCACTGGTGAGACCGCACTAATTGGCACTGATAAGCTGCACTGGTGAGACCACAATAATGGACACTGATAAGCTGCACTGGCTGACACTGATGAGACCGCACTGATGGGCACTAATAAGCTGCACTGGTGGGCATTAGTGAGAATGCACTGATAAGCTGCTTTGGTGAGCACTGATGAGGCCACACTGATGGGCACTGATAAGCTGGTGAGACCGCACTGATGGGCACTGATAAGCTGCACTGGTGAGCCTGCACTGATAAGCTGCACTGGTGAGACCACATTAATAGGCACTGATAAGCTGTACTGGTGAGACCACACTAATGGACACTGATAAGCTGCACTGGTGAGACTGCACTAATGGGCACTGATAAGCTGCACTGGTGAGACCGCACTACTGGGCGCTGTTTAGCTGCACTGATGAGCACTGATAAGCTGCACTGATGGGCACTGATAAACTGCACTGGTGAGACCGCACTGGTGGGCACTGGTGAGGCCACACTAATTGGCACTGATAAGCTGCACTGGTGAGACCGCACTGATGGGCACTAATAAGCTGCACTGGTGGGCATTAGTGAGAACATGAGCACTGGTGAGGCCACACTGATGGGCACTGATAAGCTGGTGAGGCCGCACTGATGGGCACTGATAAGCTGCACTTGTGAGACCGCACTAAAGGGCACTGATAAGCTGCACTGGTGAAACCACACTAATGGGCACTGATAAGCTGCTTTGGTGGGCACTGGTGAGACCGAACTGATGGTCACTGATAACCGGCACTGGTGAGACCCCACTAATGGGCACTGGTGAGACCGCACTAATGGGCACTGATAAACTGCACTGGTGAGACCGCACTAATGGGCACTGATAAGCTCCACTGGCGGGCACTGATAAGCTGCACTGATAAGCTGCACTGGTGAGACCGCACTAATGGGCACTGATAAACTGCACTAGTGAGACCGCACTAATGGGCACTGATAAGCTCCACTGGTGGGCACTGATAAGCTGCACTGATAAGGCTGCACTGATGGACATTATTAAGCTGCACTAATGAGGCTGCACTGATGGTCAGTGATAAGCTGCACTGATGGTCAGTGATAAGCTGCACTGCTGGTCACTGATAAGCTGCATTGGTGGGCACTGGTGAGACCGCACT
The DNA here is from genome assembly GCA_018402905.1 of Glandirana rugosa. Lineage (NCBI taxonomy): Eukaryota > Metazoa > Chordata > Amphibia > Anura > Ranidae > Glandirana > Glandirana rugosa. The sequence goes on along the minus strand of BLSH010398482.1, from coordinate 120,220 downwards.
GGTGGTCACTGATAACTGGCACTGGTGAGACCACACTAATGGGCACTGGTGAGACCACACTAATGGGCACTGATAAACTGCACCGGTTAGACTGCACTAATGGGCACAGATAACCTGCACTGGTGGGCACTGATGAGACTACACTGGTGGGCACTGATAAGCTGCACTGGTTGGCACTGGTGAGGCTGCACTGATGGGCACTGATAAGCTGCACTGGTGAGACTGCACTAATGGGCACTGATAACCTGCACTGATGGGCATTGATAAACTGCCGTGGTTAGACAGCACTAATGGGCACTGATAAACTGCACTGGTGGGCACTGATGAGACCACACTGATGGGCACTGATACGCTGCACTGGTTGGCACTGGTGAGACCGCACTGATGGGTACTGATAATCTGCACTGGTAAGACTGCACTGATAAGCTGCACTGGTGAGACCGCACTAATGGGCACTGATAAACTGCACTGGTGAGACTGCACTAATGGGCACTGATAAGCTCCACTGGTGGGCACTGATAAGCTGCACTGATAAGGCTGCACTGATGGACATTATTAAGCTGCACTAATGAGGATGCACTGATGGTCAGTGATAAGCTGCACTGCTGGTCACTGATAAGCTGCATTGGTGGGCACTGGTGAGACCGCACTGGTGGTCACTGATAACTGGCACTGGTGAGACCACACTAATGGGCACTGGTGAGACCACACTAATGGGCACTGATAAACTGCACTGGTTAGACTGCACTAATGGGCACAGATAACCTGCACTGGTGGGCACTGATGAGACCACACTGGTGGGCACTGATAAGCTGCACTGGTTGGCACTGGTGAGGCTGCACTGATGGGCACTGATAAGCTGCACTGGTGAGACTGCACTAATGGGCACTGATAACCTGCACTGATGGGCATTAGTGAGACCACACTGATGAGCACTAATAAGCTGCACTGGTGAGACTGCACTGATGGGCACTGATAAGCTGCACTGGTGGGCACAGATGAGACCACACTTATGGGCACTGATAAACTGCACTGAAGTGGCACTGATGAAGTTGCACTGAAAAACTGCACTAATGGGTACTAAGGTTGCACTTATGGGCACAAATATGCTGCACTGATGGGCACTGATGAGGCTACACTGACAAGCTGCACTGATGAGGCTGCATTAATTAGCAGTCAAATATCTGTAGGAGGGATTTCCACCATCCCTGCAAAGTTTGCAGTCATTGTATGTCTTATTTTCAGTGTGATGTGTATTATATGTGACGTTACATATCACAGAGACCGGTATCGGGGTAATATTGAAGTTTATTGGGATTTCCATACAGTAGAGGGCTCCAGCATTATTGTGCTATTGATTAGTTGGTTAGCGGTGTGCTTTTTTGTTTTTTTCTCATGCCAATATTTACTTGTGTCACATGCTGATGTAACGCATCATGGCCCAGCTCTCTTTCTGTGGCGTGGCTAGGGATAAGCTCACATATACCATACCAGCACTGATTGCTCAAATCTGTAGCAGGAGGAGGAATATTTCCAATACTGAATTACAGCAGAGTACAGTGTGTAGAATATATTATTATGGGATGTGTCTACAGATCAGTAATGACTACATAAAGCATGTAATGACAATATGTTTATGTCCTGTTGTGGCTGGAGGGGAGAGAACACACATGCTTTGCATTTATAAGGCTGTAACTTATCCTGCTCTGTTATGTGTTACTGAGTAGTGGGCCTGGCTGCAGAATGAGGGGTGTGATTTATGTTGAAGTGGGCTTGTTCACATTTAACATATACAGGCCTAGTGTACCTCCCACATTTATTGCAATATGCAGTGCGTGATGGGAAAGGTAGTTTGAGGACAGTGTAAAGAGAGAGAAGAGGATATGATGCAATCACTGTTGTAACAGATCCTCCCTGGCAGAATACATGATGCATTTTTTTAATTACAGTAGCTGACTTCCTGAAAATTCAATTAATATTTTCTCTTCAATGGTAAGTAATTCACAAATGTAATAACTGTTTAGTGTTTTATGTAGGGGGGTGTACTAATGGGGATTTTTTTCCATTCCCAGAGTTCTGCTTTAATTTTGATTTTTAATAGTAAACCTGTCTGATTTATCCCTCTTTAAATGCAGCCTTGTAAAAGTGCTTCCATCCTGTGGAATGAGTCAGTGCAATATTTTTGGCTGTTGCTTCTCAAATAATACACTATCTTTTATCTATAAGTAGTTATTTATTTTATTTTATCTATACAATTATATTATTACATTTATATTGTACTTATAGTTTTTTTTTATAGTTTACATTATAACTTTTAGTTTTGTGTTAATTTCACTGCATCAGGCAGTTGTTACCGACAGTCTATTCAGGAGCTGCCTTTTTGTCACAGCACCTCCATGTATCCTTTGAAACCCTTCTAAAAATAAAAACACCACACACCCTCATCTTAGATTATTAAAATGCAGCTTTCTAGTCATTAATTCACCTCACTGTATCGAAGGCCCTCTCTGATACGTGCAGCAGGTCAGGCTAGTATCTAAAGCACTTGTAGGGACTACCTGTAGGCAGTGCTCCAGCCTGTGCACCCAAGAGTTCATGAATGTGATTGCTAAGTGTATGCACCCCAAAAACACTGCACACATTCACCAATGCAAATTCTCACTCACAAATTTACCCTGCTGTGGTAAAGTCCCTCTTTGACATGGCACATGCAGCAGGGCAGGCTAGTAGTTAAATCGCTTTTTGGGCCACTTTTGGTCAGTGATCCAGCCTGAAACACTGTTTACATCCAAAAAATTTACACTTTTATCAAATGCAGCTTCTCAGTCAATATTTACTCCTGACGTGGTAAAAGTGCTCTCTAACATGACACATGTAGTAGGGCAGTCTAGTGCCCGAAGCACACATTGGCCCAAATCTAGATAGTGTACTACCCTATAGTTTATAGATATGGCTGCATGTAAGAAAATAATTTAAAGCCTTATCATACCTGCCTGCTGTGTTTACTTGACAAGGGCCTTGATGGCAATTTTTTAAGTTGTAGCTGAACAAACTGGGTTTACAAAATCTACTTAATATGTTATTTGTTATGGAATGTTTGTTCCTCGGGGTTTAGAAAATACAACTTAGCGGGTGATTGTGGCGTAATATCCCACCTTATGGTGCCCAAACAAACCCCTATACCTGCCACAGCTGCCAATTTTGGGATCTAGTCTCCCCTTCCTTATGTAAAAATATATTGTGCAGGGCATGTGCCAGAGCATAGACTGCAGAATACACACTGAAAGAGAAGCGGAAACTTTCCACATCATACAAAGACGGATTCATAGACTTAAAGTTATCAGACTCTCTACAATTAGTTTCTGGGAATTCTGAGATATTCAGAAGAGATTCGGGCACACAGGAGAATTGTAGCCTCCAAACTTTCATTAACATGGGGTTGTCAGGATATTTCTCGGGGTCCACATCAAGCAGGTAATTCTTCAGCCCTGGAATGTTCCCATTGTGCAAATGGACCATCAGAGAACCATTAAGAGTAAGAACAGTATTTAAGTTGCCATATATCTGAAAAGTCCCAAATAATATTAACATTTTCCTTTTTTGCATACTAGAATGAATGATGTTGAATAGAATAACACTTTTTGAATTACAATACATTATTATAACCCTGCTGGAAGCTTGTGAAATTATGTAATTAGCGTTTAAATTATGATCAGAATAATAACTTTCAATTACAGTGACGGCAAACTCAACACAAATCTCGTTCTGTTTCAATAGACTTTTCAGCTCCGTAATGACCTTCTGATTTTCTTTATCATGTGAAGACACAATGCCCACCCAATTCCAACTAAAATATTTCAGTAAGAGGAGGATGGCTTTAAACTGATCTCTCTCATCAGGGACTGTGCGGTAAAATGTGGGAAACTGGAATTTATCATTAAAGACTGGATCCATAGCTCCATAGCTGATCTGTAAAGCAGGAAAAATAAAAATCACACGTCAAATTGGTGGATATAGGAACTTCCAAGGACCTATTTGTAGTATCACTCTAGGTGTTAAAGTGCTTAACTTACCTATGTTAGCAACATCCCAAATTATATTTGCTACGATATATCATTTCGCTTTTAAAAGTTTAAAAAATAGGGTTAATTAAAATGTGGGCCAGCATAACCACCTCAATCCTGGGCACTTTCACCCCCTGCCTGCCCAGGCCAAATTGCAGCTTTCATCGTTGTCGTATTTTGAATGACAATTGCGAGGTCATGCAACACTGTGCCCAAACAACATTTTTATCATTTTTTCCCCACAAATAGAACTTTCTTTTGGTGGTATTTGATCACTAATGGGGTTTTTATTTTTTGCGCTCCAAATAAAAAAGACCGAAAATTCAGAAAAAAAAAAGTTTTTCTTTGTTTCTGTTACAAAACTTTGTAAATAAGTATGCTTTCTCCTTCACTGATGAGCACTGATGAGCAGGCCTGTACTGGCCATCAGGACTACCGGGAGTTTCCCGGTGGGCCGATGGCTCAGTGGGCCGGTTCAGTGACAGACAGTCACAGACATCTGAAGCTGCGGCTCCTGGACACCTGCACGCGCCGTGCAATATCACGGCTACAGGCCGATCCAGGATTTCAGGCTTACCTACTCTCCAGGCATTGGGAGAAGAGAGGCAGTGCCTGGGGAGAGGAAGGCGGGGCTACCGTCCTGGGGCCATCTAGTAGAAAAAGAGCTCCACTGGCACCCGCCTCCTCCTCCTTGACCCCGCCCCTCGAAGAGGCAAAGAAGCAACAGGGCGGGCGCAATGTACTGTACCCCGCGCTTCCAGAGCAATATGGATCGCTCAAATTTCCTCCGTTCTCTACATCTTCCTCCAAGGATCGGCTGGCTTGGTGCACAGAGGACGGCTGGGCTGCCTGGCTGAAAGGACCTTCACAAGAATTCGACTGGCATGGAATGGAGTGGAAGGTACCCATGATCATACACACACCAGGCTGCAGACTCTGGAACAATGTGACAGAGGAGGGACTGCAGATAAGGACAGGGCTAGGGGTCTCTTTCATCCCCCCTCCCTCTCTCAGCCCCCATCTCTTTGTCAGTCACCCCTCTCTTTCTCAGCCCCCCTCTCTCTGTCAGTCACCCCCTCTCTCTCTCGGCCCCCCTCTGTCAGTCACCCCCTCTCTCTCTCGGCCCCCCTCTCTCAGTCACCCCCTCTCTCTCAGCCCCCTTCTCTCTGTCAGTCACCCCCCTCTCTCTCAGCCTCCTCTCTCTGTCAGTCACCCCTCTCTCTCTCAGCCCCCCTCTCTCTGTCAGTCATCCCCCTCTCTCTCAGCCCCCCTCTCTCTCTCAGCCACCCCCCTCTCTCTCAGCCCCCCTCTCTCTGTAAGTCACCCCCTTCCTCTCTCAGCCCCCCTCTCTCTGTCTGTCACCCCCTCCCTCTCTCAGCCCCCCTTTCTCTGTCAGTCACCCCCCTGAAATTCGTTTTTGCAGGTTGGGATGTCTGCGCGGCTTACACAGTCATTCTGTACTGCCTATAAGACAGTGGTGGAACTACCAGGGTCGCTGGGCCCTGGCGTCCCGCCACTGTGCGGGGGCCCGCTGTCACCGGTTCTGTACAATGCTGAAATTAAAGTTGGCCAGTCTGGATGAAGTCTAGGGCCACATTTTTGTCCCAGTCCAGCCCAGCTGATGAGGCTGCACTGATGGGCACTGGTGAGGCAGTACCAATTGGCACTGATGAAGTGGCACTGATGATGAGGCAATTATATGCAGCACTGATGGGCATTGATATGCGACACTGATAAGCAGCACTGATGGGCACTGACAGGTGGCACTGATATGCGGCACTGATGGACGCTCATTGACGGCACTGATGGGCACTCATAGGTGGCACTGATGGGCATTCATAGGCGGCACAGATGGGTGGCACTGATGGTCACTGATGGGCACTGGTGGGTGGCACTAATAGATGGCACTGATAGGCAGCACTGATCAGGAGGCACTGACAGGCAACACTGCATAGAATGCATTAAGATAAAACACCTTATAACTTTAGAACCACTTTAACCACTTCAGCCCCAGAATGATTTGCCCCATTCCTGACCAGAGCACTATTTGCAATTCGGCACTGCGTTGTTTTAACTGACAATTGCGTGGGCGTGCGACGTTGTACCCAAACAAAATTTGCGTCCTTTTTTTCCCACAAATAGAGATTTTCTTTTGGTAGTATTTGATCACCTCTGTGGTTTTTATTTTTTGTGTTATAAACAAAAAAGAGCACCAATTTTGAAAAAAAACTATATTTTTTACTTTTTGCTATACTACATATCCAAAAAAAAATTATATAAAAATATATAAAAAGACAAATGTATTCATCAGTTTAGGCCAAAATGTATTCTTCTACATATTTTTTGTAAAAAAATCACAATAGGGGTATATTGATTGGTTTGCACAAAAGTGGCTGCGTTTACAAACTTTGAGAATTTTTTTTTTTTATTGGGACTTCAATATTGCCGCAGATCAGACATTTTTTACACTTTTGGCACCATTGGCATTTATACAGTGATCAGAGCTAAAAATAGCCACTGATTACTGTATAAATGACACTGGCAGAGAAAGGGTTAACCTGTAGGGGGCGATCAGGGGGTTAACTGTGTTCCCTATGTGTGTTCTAACTGTGTGGGGGTTGGGCTGTGCCCGATGACAGAGATCGTATGCAGCGTCCTTATGCTGGTGTACTAACTTAAGATGGGTGAGCACTTTTTGCTGTTTTTTTGTTTTTTTGTTTTTTTTTTTGTTTTTGCAATTGTATAAGTTATGTTGGTTATTGTACAATGGATTATAACACCTAAATATGTCATTTATGCTCTGATTGCTAGACAAATTGTGGAACAAAAAGGGGAATAAATCCTGAAGAAGCAATTGATATTGCGAAACGTCGATGACAATTATTCCACCTTTCTTATCCCTGATGTAATATTGAATGTATGTAATACATATATTGTACAGGGGATAGATGTTGTTTATAAAAATTATGGAAATGGCGCTGTCTCCTTGGCGTGTCTGTGTAAGTGTTCCTCTAAAGATGTGTGTGGGCCTGTGTCTTTGGCACCCTTATTCAAATTACCATGGATGGAATACAGAGTGAAAAAAAAATAAAAAATAAAAATTGATGTCCCTAAATGGTCGTAAATGGTCGTAAATGTCCGTAAAACATAAAATATGTAAAACACCTAAAATCACCTAATAAATAAGTACACGAGAAACAGGCAGATATAATACAGATAAAAATGAATAAATAATCCACTAAAATCCACAAAATGTATAAAATACAAAATGCCTGTAAATGCTGGTAAATGCTGGTAAATCCCTGTAGTTAAAAATAAAAAATAAAAAAAAAGTGAGACATAAGGTAGGTACCATTAAACTTATTCCCACGGTTTCTGTGTCCGGGTGTGTGTAGAAATCTCCTTGTGAATGTGTCTGTGCGGTTCCTCTGTCGCGGTAAAGGTATTAAAAATATTTGTTGTAGATAGGGGACATGTTATATACATAATGTATGTAAGTTATAATGTAGTCCCTATTCTTTCCACCTTATTAACAGTAGCTGCAAAGCGTTATAGTTAACGAAGAAGTCCTAAATAAGGGGAAAAAC
>BLSH010398482.1:95389-112002 GCA_018402905.1 Glandirana rugosa | reverse complement strand
ATAAACCCCATTGTTTGAAACGTACTTCACCATCAAGGATCCCCGTCCTTTTCTTTTCTTTATTTTTATCTGATCCCCATTTTTTGAGCCGGATACTGAGGGAAGATTCCAGTATACAGGCATCTTGATCGAGGACACAACCACAGGAGAAACATACCAGGACCCAACAAGGAGGACCAAAAGACCCCATTTACCAAGGCGTGTACCCCTGCAGGGGTATGAAACATCTGGTAAGTGCGGGAACATACGGGAGAGCACACGTGGAAGTCACCTTACTACCTTGAATAAGCACGGAAGTCACTTTTTATTTATACACCAAAAGGATTACTCACAGAAGGATCACTGTGTTTTGTTCAAATAAAGATATGGAAAGAGTTGTAATCGCATAGCAGAAAGATACTGATTCTGAAACACCAATACCTATTGCAGCACGAATTAGCGCAATCGGACACTACTACTCTTGGAGATCCCATTTTTTCTTAACCATTGCACAATATTTAAGGTTCATTGATTGATTTTGCACCTTTTGGCACCACAGCACCTTATTTTTATTTTTCGGACATTTACGACCATACGGACATTTACGACCATACGGACATTTACGGACGATATTTTCAACTATTCACCAATTTATATTTTTACATTTTTCATCCCTAATTTTATCTGTATTATATCTGCCTGTTTCTCGTGTACTTATTTATTAGGTGATTTTAGGTGTTTTACATATTTTATGTTTTACGACCATTTACGACCATTTACGGACATCAATTTTTTTTTTTTTTTCACTCTGTATTCCATCCATGGTAATTTGAATAAGGGTGCCAAAGACACAGGCCCACACACATCTTTAGAGGAACACTTACACAGACACGCCAAGGAGACAGCGCCATTTCCATAATTTTTATATACTTAAAGGGTCCTCTTAGGAGGAAACATACAGGAAGGCAGCAGTCTCACTGTGTACATTCATAATATTTTAGATTAATTTTCACTAATCCTAAGCGCAGGTACACTGCCTATAGATAGATGTTGTTTGTCTACAAGGAATTCTTTTTAAACCTGAACTATTATATGTTAGTGTTAATATTTTATCATATGTGTTTTGTGCTCACTTGGACCTATCACCAATCCAGTAAAATCCTATTCATTTTATTCAGATGACTTTGGCCATCTATACAAAATTGTTCCAATATTAATTCATTAGGATGGGATTGGTCTAGAGTCCCTTACACTGATTGGATCCCAATTTTATAAATCAGAGATCTGTAGATCATTGTCATGCCACTTGTCAGAATGGGTTACCGCCGTGTTTACATTGGCAGCTCCCCATTCTTCCTCTCTAACAGGCGATCATGGATCGCCAGCGGACATCGAGTACGCCCGACCCGTGGCACCACACCCAGAGTGTGCGGCGTGCATGAGAGCGCACCAGCCCGCAACTGCGGCTGCGCGGATCACCATTTTCAGACGGCGATCTGTGCAGCGGAGCCAATTTGCCGCTGTCTTTCTAGGCGGTCGGCAAGTGGTTAAGACAATGAACACTTTGGTGAGAAGCATGCAATGTACAATATAGTGTATATAGTGCAGGAGTGTATAATGGACAATATATTGTACATAGTGCTGGAGTATGTAATGTACAATTTATTGTACATAATGCAGGAAAGTGTCATGTTTTGGGCTGATCACCCAGTGTAATTTTGGGGGATGGGGGAGGTCCCTTGTATGTAAAGCATCCGGTAAGGGGGTGTAGTATTAAGGGTAAGGGGTCTCCCGGTGTGTACTATAGTCTCCTGGTGGGGGAGGGGACCCACAGTAAGTACACAACCCAATAGGTCACACAGGGTTTGGTAGGCACTCTCGGTGGGCTTTATGGTGTTCAGTCCCCTGGCAGTCCCCAGTTTGGTGGGTGCATATCTCTCACAGAACACTGTGCCACCTGCTCACCCAGAAAGGGTCCTGACACAGATCTAGTGTGTCCTTACCACCCTCTGGGTGTCCCAGTCCTTTGGGTGTATGGTAGAAATGTGTGGGCTCTCCCTGTGAGGTCTGAGTCCAGTAAGGGTTTGTCCTGTGCCAAGTATCAATCTCAGAGCAGCATGGTGCTAAAGAAACTCCAGTATGCAGAGGCTATGTACATCCCAGCAGAGTCCAATCTGAAACCCTGGCTGCTAGGTGCACAATGGGGTGCTGATGATTTTTGATGCTATGTACTGGATAGCAGCCTAGCTGTATGAACTGATGGTGTTAATTGAGAATAGTCAAGCATGATGCATGAGCCTAGGCTCAGTGGATGAACAATGCTACCACAATTACTGCCCCCCCCAGTCACCAGTCACTGGACTTATCCCTTCAGCTCAGAGGAAGTTTGTATCGATGAACGAAATGCGTCAGCATGATGTCATCACGTCCGTAAGGTCCACCCATGGACAGCTCACCATATTCCCAGCCTTCACATGAATCTCCAGCCTGCTTTGGGGGATGTCCCCAGAAGTTAGCCCGTGAACACGCATGGAGCACCTGGGTAGACTCCCCCTGTAAGTGTCAGTGTCTTCTTTCCAGGAGAACTTTGGATGTCCCAGCCTCACTCGACATGGACCTGAGGTCCAGTATGGTGACCGGACCCGTCGGTGCATATGGCAGAGTCCACTCCAAATGAGCGGCACCAACAAGCGAGTGCATAACGGCTTCAACTGCAACAGCCCCTGGACCAGTTTGGAGTGAAACTGCAGTGTTAGCACAGGCATTGACTACATCCACACTTGCAAATCCTTCTCAGGTCTGATTTCTTTTGTTTGATCTGTGATGCAACACCTGCTGAGTTCATCTCTATTCAATGCCTATACTGCGGCCACTATCTCCTTATACCCAGCCACACACATCACGGAGGTCACGTGCACAAGCCGATTGCCCCCCTTCATCCCCTTACCGACTGGGGACTGTTCGGGACTACTGTGCCATTTTGGAGGTGCTTGCACCCCCAGGGGGTAGGCTTCCACACTTCAGTGTATGTGGGGATCCACAGTATTTAGGCTGGGACTCACCAACCATCCATAATTGTGTTATACCCTTACTTTACTATATGGGAATCCACGCCTGCAATGGCAGATGGACTCCCTTCCAATGTTAAACGGGTTTAATAATATTTTGTTGAATGAGTGGAAGTATGCGGTAGCATATATGAGCAGTATGTACGTTGTCAATTTTAGCAGTGCAATATTGGTGGAGGCTTTGCTTAGCTTTTTGATCTATATCCCAGTTTGTACATTTTGAACCAATAAATTATGATTTAATTAATCTTCTTTGATGATGCCTTGGGGATCTTACCCCCTTTATTATTTACTGGAGTTATCTAATGCTGCGACTTCTGTTTATATAGAGGTCTATGTGGCTAATATTCAGGGTACCATTGAAAACAATGTGATTTTCCTTGTGATGCGATTATGTGCAACTCATGTCGCATCAGAAGTTGCACTAGTGTGAATCCATTTGTGAGAAGCAACAGTGGCGGCAGGTCCGGCATTATTCATTGGCCTCATCTCTGCTGCTTTTCTGTGTGTCTGCCAAAATTGTACTCCCTGGCCTGCTTCACATGGGCTTCAGCTTGTATAAGAGCAGTGTGAACAGCACACTTTTATGAAACTTTCAGCAAGCTTTTTCAAAGTTTTAGGCAAGCTTTACACAGCTTTCTCTAAGCCTTTAAAGCACCCTTCAACTCCTGTTTGCAAATGTTACACACAAGTCCTATTGAGAGTGATGATCGCCTCTTTAAACAAGCTGCTAGCAGGCTTCAGCAGGCTTTCAACAAGCTTATAAAGTGCTGAAGCATGCTAGCAGCTTATTTAACCACTTCCCGCCCAGCCTATTGACAAACGACGGTAGGTGGTGGCTTCTTTATCCTGACTGGGCATCTATGAACCTCCTCAGGATAACCGAGGGCACGCATCGCGGCAATCAGTGGTGCCGTGGGTCATTCTGACCCACCGCATTACCGATCAAGGTAAAAAGCTTCCATCGGACCCAATCATGGATGGTCACAGTGTAAACAGGAAGAGCCGTTTATCGACTTTTCCTCTATTCAGGTCTGCAGACCTGAGTAGTGGAGAGCCGATCGGCTGCTCTCCTGACAGGGAGGTCTGCACTGAACGTTTATCAGAGCAGCCCCACTCAGGATCGCCACACTGGCCACCAGGGAGCCTGCCCAGGACCACCAGGGAGCCCCCCCAGGGACACTGTGAGGAGGCCGCCCAGGACCATTAGGGAGACGATCTGGAGGCCATCCAGGGATCACCAGGGAGCCCACACTAGACCACCAGGTAAGAGGTATACAGTACACTGTAGGGATGGCACTGTGCCCATATGTGATGCCTGCCAGTGCCATCCCCAACAGTGCTGTATACAGTGCCATGTACCAGTGCCCACCAGTGCTACCTAGCAGTGCCCATGAGTGCCACCTATAAGTGCCCATCAGTGCCACCTATCAGTGCCCATCAGTGCCGCCTATGAGTGCCCATCAGTGCCACATATCAGTGCCACTATCAATGCCTGTCAGTGCTGCTTATCAGTGCCGCCTATCAGTGCCCATCAGTGCTGCATATATGTGCCTCATCCTCAGTGCCACCTTATAAGTGCCACCTCATCAGTGCCAATCTGTACTGCCTCATCAGTGCCCATCAGTGTAGCCTCATCAGTGCCCATCAGTGAAGCCACATCAGTGCCCTTCAGTGAAGGAGAAAATGTACTTATATGCAACATTTTGTGACAGAAACAAAGACTTTTTTTTCCCGCATAATTTTCAGTGTTTTTTTATTTGTAGCGCAAAAAATAAAAACCCCAAGGTTGATCAAATACCACCAAAAGAAAGCTCTATTTGTGGGAACAAAATTATAAAAATTTTGTTGGGGTACAGCGTTGCACGACCGCGCAATTGTAATTCAAAATGCAACAGTGCTGAAAGCTGAAAATTGATCTGGGTGGGAAGGGTGGTAAGTGCCCAGTATTGAAGTGGTTAAAGTGGCAATCAGCACTCTTACTAAAATCTGTGTTCCACAAACTGGATCTGAAGGCTACTTTTAGACCCCCTTTCACACTGGGGCCGCCCGAGCGGTAGCAGTAAAACACCGCTAATTTGCATCACTTTACCGCTCGTTATAGTGCACGCTATGGCGTGGCAGCGGTGTACTTTTAACCTCTATTAAAAGCCCCACAAGAGGTTAAACAGTGGTTAAAAGTGCCGGTTAGCAGCACTACCGTATTCTGCACTTCGGGAGTGCTGCCCCATTTTTTTTTAATGGGCAGGGGCGGTACAGGAGCGATGAATACACCGCTCCCACACCGCTGCAAAGATGCGGCTTGCAGGACTTTTTTTACCGTCCCGCAAGCTCACCGCCCCATTGTGAAAGCACTCAGGCTTTCACACTGGCGTGTATTGGGGGGAGGTTTTTAGGCGCTTTTTAGTCACTATTTTTAGCGCAAAAGTGTCTGAAAAACGTCTTGGTGTGAAAGGGGTCTAAAAGCTTCAATACAGATTGCAAATGCTTCGTAAAAGCTTGCTGTTCACACTGCTCTTATACAAACTGACGAAAAGCTCATCTAAGAAAACCAGAGGCCGAATTACATTCGGTAGGCAGTACTACCCCCAAATGTGACCTATATAAGTAAATGGGGACACGTTGCAACTGTACAAAGCACACGTTTGCAGTGCATTGATGCAGAATTTCTGGGGTTAAAACAGGTGGAGATGTTATATCATTGCCTGTCGATTTTTTTTTTGCCACATTTCTGGTGTGTTTTACACCTGTGAAGAAAGGACATGTGACTCAAAAAATGCACCAAAAGCGCAACCGTGGGTGCGCTTTTGGCGCATTTGTTTGCCGCATTTGTATGCGTTTCCATTCATTTCAATGAAGAGGTGTTTTGTTTTTTTTTCCAAACATGCCCCAAAAATGCAGCATGCAGAACTTTTAAAAATGCAACTAACCTCCCAACTGACTGGCATAAAGAGTTACATAAGATTTAATGGTCATGCATTTTTCTTCCACTTTTGGTAAAGCAAAAATGGAGAAAAACTGAGCAGTGTAAAAGGGACTTTATCCTTAATGTTTTAGCAGGCATGTAAAAAGAAAAAAAGATGTAGTGGCTGGGGGAGTGGTACAGGAGGCTATGGCATGACTTTATGGAGAAGATGCAGCTGTTCTAGAGAATCAGCTCTTCCTGGAAAGGTCAATTTTACTAGCAAGTTATAAAGATAAATTGCAAGTGAATAAAAAATGTTTGTTTTTTTTTTGCAGAAAGGAAAAGGTTCTGCAAGCCAGCACCTAAATCGTTCATTTATTTGTACTTTTGTTTGCTCAATTTGAAGTTGGTGACAAGGTCTCTATAGGATAAATAAATGTCCATATTACCTGAGGATATCCATAGACCCCGGTCAGTGTTGCTGAATCCAAAGATGGGGAAGTCATCTTGTGACCTATGAACATGAGAACTTTATTCTTTTTACGACAGTCATAGTTTGGAACTGGATCTTTCATCCCAGATAATACATCCAGCACACTTTGTATAGCTTTACTTTCAATGTTACACGCATCATAAATCTGGAATCCCAATGTGATGTTCGGTAACAAATCTGTTCTGTTGTTTATTTCTTCAATGGCAAACATGAAGGCTAAAAGATGTTTCAGATAGATGAGTTCACTGAAGGGAGAAAAAAAGACATTATTTTGTATGTAATATATATGTAACTAATATCCAACACTAAAAATTGCACAGTAATTGCTAATGTCATGGTTTAGTCTACAGTTTCCTGCCTGTGTAATTCTTACTTCCTTGCTGCAATGGTTCTGCTAGATCTGTGATTCTTTTGCCATGTGTTCTTTAGCTCCCATGTTCACCTTTGGGCACCACCAGCTCTACTGTGAATTTATATTGCTTTTCCTTCTATCACTTCCTGGCCTGCCTCCCAGTCTGCTTCCCTTCTAAGTGCAGCCCACATTGCCTGAGAATGACCTAGTTCTCTAAGCGCCTGTTTGTCTAGTATTACTTGTATTCAGGGTCTGACTTTCTGTGTACTGACCCCGGCTTCGTCTAAAGTGTTTGCTTGCCTGCTGCCCTCCATTACCTTTGCTTGTTCCTTGGATCCCCTTCTGTCTCCTGCCATCTGTACTCTGCATACACGAGTGGCCCCCGCATTGTCAGCTGGACATACCCGGGGGCTTAAACCTGGTTCCAGCTTGCAGCAAGTCTATCCCCACCATCAGGAGCTCTGGTGAAGAAGCTGCTGAGGCTTAGACTCAACAACCCGTGGAACCCCGATTTGGCATTCAAAAAAGGCTCACCACCACAGAAAAAATTAAGTGACATAAATACAGCAAATAACAGTGGTATACACAAATCATAGTGAAATAAAAAAAAAATCCATAAATCAATTCAAAAAGTGTTATAAAGTTTATCCACGTGGTAGATAGAGAAGGAGGATGATTCAAACACATTCCACCACCAGTATTCAAATAGATCCTCTTGTGACACCCATCACCCTATTCATAGGGGCATCATATGTGCCGTGACAGACTCCCATACAGCAGAGCAGATTGTTGGTGATGTTATGTTTGGATTGGTGGAACGCATGCCGATTCTTTTGCTGTTTGTGCTGGTCCCTTTACATACGCATTGCATTGAGCTGAGATCTTGATACTCATATGGAAGCCTGTCATGCCACGTACAGTATCTCACAAGAGTGTGTACACCGCTCACATTTTTGTAAATATTTTATTATGTATTTTCATGTGACAACACTGAAGACATTACACTTTGCTACAATGTAAAGTAGTGAGTGTACAGCTTGTATAACAGTGTAAATTTGCTGTCCCCTCAAAATAACTCAACAGACAGCCGTTAATGTCTAAACCGCTGACAGCTAGAGTTGAGCGAACACCTGGATGTTTGGGTTCGGTGAGTTCGGCCGAACTCTGGGAAAAAGTCTGGGTTCGGTACCGAACTCGACCCGAACTTTACCCCGAACCCCATTGAAGTCAATGGGGACCCAAACTTTTCGGCACAAAAATGACTGTAAAAAAGTCCTGGAAAGTGCTAGAGGGCTGCAACAGGAAGTAAAATGATTTTAGAACAATAATCTGTCCCTTACAGCAACAGCAGGAATCTGACCCTATAGGAGTAGGCAATGATTTTAGAACAATAATCTGTCCCTTACAGCAACAGCAGGAACCTGACCCTATAGAACTAGAAGATGATTTTAGAACAATAATCTGTCCCTCTAAGCAGTAGACTCTACCTAGTCCAGTCAGATCGTTCTGTAATGCAGGATGAGATCTGCAATCTGTCCCTAAAAGCAGTAGTCATCTCTACCTATCTATCTATCTGCAATCTGTCCCTCACAGCACCGGCAGCATCCTCTCCCTACACTACCCAGAGAGCATGTGACATGCAGCACTAAGTGACTCCAGCTTATAAAGAGGCTGGGTCACATGATGCACTGGCCAATCACAGCCATGCCATTAGTAGACATGGCTGTGATGGCTTCTAAGGGCAAACCAGTAAAACGCTTGTTGATTGGCTGCCCTGCAGCTATTCAACATGCGTGATCACATACCCGAATCCAGAACCCGAACCCAAACTTTTTTTTCAAATGTCAGGGTTCGATACAGACCCGAACTTTACAGTTCGGGTTCACTCAACTCTACCGACAACAAATGTGAGTACACTCCTAAGTGAAAATGTCCAAATTGGGCCCAATTAGCTATTTTCTCTCAATGCTGTCATGTGACTCGTTAGTGTGACAAAGTCTCAGGTGTGAATGAGGAACAGGTGTGTTACTGGTCACCGGAAATTCAACATGGCACCTCATGGCAAAGAACCCTCTGAGGATATGAAAATAGAATTGTTGCTCTACATAAAGATGGCCTAGGTTATAAGACAATTGCCAACACCCTGAAACTGAACTGCAGCATGGTGGCCAAGACCATACAGCAGTTTAACAGGACAGGTTCCACTCAGTACAGACCTCGCCATGGTCGACTAAAGAATTTGAGTGCACATGCTCAGTGTCATATCCAGAGGTTCTCTTGAGAAATAGACGTATGAGTGCTGCCAGCATTTCTGCAGAGGTTGTAGGGGCAGGGTCAGCATGTCAGTGCTCTGACCATACACCACACACTGCATCAAATTGGTCTGCATGGCTGTCATCCCAAATGGAAGCCTCGTCTAAAGATGATGCACAAGAAAGCCCGCAAACAGTTTGCTGAAGACAAGCAGACTAAGGACATGGATTACTTAAACCATGTCCTGTGGTCTGATGAGACCAAGATAAACGTATTTGGTTCAGATGGTGTCAAGCGTGTGTGGTGGCAATCAGGCGAGAAGTACAAAGACAAATGTGTCTTGCCTACAGCCAAGCATGGTGGTGGGATTGTCATGGTCTGGGGTTGCATGAGTGCAGCTGGCACTATGGAGCTACAGTTCATTGAGGGAACCATGAATGCCAACATGTATTGTGACATACTGAAGCAGAGCATGATCCCCTCCCTTCGGAGACTGAGCTACAGGGCAGTATTCCAACATAATTATGACCCCAAACACACCTCCAAGACAACCACTGACTTGCTAAAAAAGCTCAGGTTAAAGGTGATGGACTGGCCAAGCATGTCTCTATTGAGCATCTGTGGGGCATCCTCAAACAGAAGGTGGAGGAGAGGAAGGTCTCTAACATCCTGCAGTTCCGTGATTTCATCATGGAGAAGTGGAAGAGGACTCCAGTGGCAACCTGTGAAGCTCTGGTGAACTCCACGCCCAAGAGGGTTAAGGCAGTGCAGGAAAATAATGGTGGCCACACAAAAAAATGATACTTTGGCCTCAATTTGGACATTTTCACTTAGGGGTGTACTCACTTTTGTTGCCAGCGGTTTAGACATTAATAGCTGTGTGTTGAGTTATTTTGAGGGGACAGCAAATGTACACTGTTATACAAGCTGTACACTCACTACTTTACATTGTAGCAAAGTGTCATTTCTTCAGTGTTGTCACATGAAAAGATATAATAAAATATTAACAAAAATGTGAGGGGTGTACTCACTTTTGTGAGATAATGTATATACCCAAGTGATCCAGGGAAGGTTCCAACACTTTTAACCACTTGCTTACTGGGCACTTAAACCCCCCTCCTGCCCGGTACAATTTTCAGTGCCGCTGTCACTCTTTGAATGACAATTGCGCGGTCTTGCGACATTATACCCAAACAAAATTGATGTCCTTTTTTTCACACAAATAGAGCTTTCTTTTGGTGCTATTTGATCACCTCTGCATTTTTTATTGTTTGCGCTATAAACAAATAAAGAGGAAAGATTTTGAAAGAAATAACATTTTTTTTTTACTTTTTGCTATAATAAATATCCAAAAATAAAAAAACACATTTATTCGTCAATTTAGGCCGACATATATTCTTTTACATATTTTTGGAAAAAAAAATCGCAATCGGTGTATATTGATTGGGTTGCGCAAAAGTTATAGCGCCTACAAACTATGGACATTGGTTTATGGCGTTTTTATTATTTATTTATTTTTTTACTGGTAATGGCGGTGATCTGTGATTTTTATCGGGACTGCGATATTGCGGCGGACAAGTCGGACATTTTTGACACTTTTTTGAGATCAATGACATTTATACAGCAGTCAGAGCTAAAAATAGCCACTGATTACGGTATAAATATCATTGGCAGGGAAGGGGTTAGCACTAAGGGGGCAGTGAAGGGGTTAAATGTGTTCCCTGGGTGTGTTCTAACTGTGGGGGGGGGGCGGGGCTGACAGGGATATAACAGATCTAACTGATCTCAGTGACAGGGATCAGTGGATCTGCTATGTCTCACTTCGCAGAATGGGAAACCGACATGTTTAGATTGGTGGTTCCCCGTTCTGGCTCTCTGTGACCAGATTGCAGGTCTCCGGCGGACATCGAGTCCGCCCAACCCGTGGGCACCCTCACGCAGCGTACGGCGACAAGAGCGTGCCTGGCACAAGCCAAAGGGAGGACGTCTATTGGCTATAGTGCGGATGCAAATAGGTTAATACCTAGCAGAGGTGTATCTGACTGCGTGGCTGACCATTCTAGAGATAGATGGTCCATCCCCTGGTAAGCACCACTATGAATAGGGTGAAGGGTGTCAAAAGAGGATCTTTTTGAACACTGGTGGTGGAATGTTGTTGAATCATCCTCCTTCTCTATCTACCACGTGGACAAACTTTATGGCAATTTTTGAATTGATTTATGGACTTTTTCTGATTGATTTGTGTATACCACTGTTATTCGCTGTATTTATGTCACTTATTATTTTCATGTTATAGAGCACGACTGTTTACACTCTTACACTATACTATGTTTATATCACATAAGTATTCGTAGCCATAATTCACGGTTTAATTTGTTTCTACCACAGCACGGTATTCTTTGGGAATTTATCACTACCACAGAAACCTGTCAGTTAACTTTTGTGGTACAAACTGCTAAATATTTTTCATACACAATAATAGATTGACAAAAATAAAAAAGGCTAAAAATTCCATGGCCTCATCAGCGAGCTTCCTACTAGACATGCGCAGGGCATAAAATGTGTTTTGTTTTGTTTCAGATCCATTCGTTAAGTTAATAATATTTATTATGTTAGTGTGACAAAACCAATATGACAATCATTTGGCTGTATATTTAAAATATTATCACTGAATTCACTAAAGCATATTGAGGCTGCAGCCTTTGGTCGGTTCACAGAGGTTTAAAGCTCCTCAACATGAAGGAAATTACCTGATAACGTATTCATTTTTGCACCAGAGTGTAGCGCTCCCATAGTATAGGTGTGTTTTTCCAGCTGGGTGAGGTCAAATTTAGTCAGGCCTGAGTGTAAGAGCAGTCCTGAATGTTTTGATCTGGGCCAGGAGGAGTGGCTCAGGGAGGATTGAGTGGACTTGACAGATGGGGTCACCAGAACCTCCCACTTCTTTCTAGAAACCTGGGGAAGGTTTCTGGTTAGAGAGCTGTGAGATAGGTGGAGCCATCTGGAGTATTGTGGGGAGCCCTGACCAATCCCCAAACAGGATTGGCAGGGGGCAGGCCTCCTTAAATACTCTGAGTCAGTTCAATCTGGGAGGAGAAGTGTTGGGTGGAAGTCTGGAGATATAGCAGAGACGCTGTGGAGGCCTCTACCCGAGAGGTCGCCCCCATCTGGGGGGGGGGGGTGATCTTGAGGCCTGGAGGTTCAGGTGCAGCCAGGAGTGGTGGTGATTCCTGGAGTTGCACAGGGAACAGGGGAACAGTGGAGGTGCTATACAGTGAGAGACTTTAAAGTGATCTACCGGTTTGGTGAGTGATGACCCCTGGGAACTGCAAGACAATGTGCTGGAGAAGGCTGGGAGAGGAATAGTGGATAGTCTGTGGAAGCCTTGGGAAACAGTTCAGGGAAAGGAGAGTCACTGAGTAAAAGCAGGTCGGTGGGACATGGAAGAGGGATGGGATGGGAGTTGTAGTCCATCAAAGGCCCAGCTAGCACTCAAGTGCTTTTGCTACACATTCAGGGGCCTGTGATCCCTGGCCTGTAATGGGTGTTCCGGAGGTTCTGCTTAGAGTAAGCCTCACCATGTGCTAGCCGCGGTGAAGAGAAAGGAACAGAGAAGCTTGATAACTTTCCTTTTAAGCTGGAAACTAAGTTCAGTGCTTGAGAGAAGTAATAGAACGATCAGGGGCGTACCGATAGGGGTTGCAGGGGTTGCAAATGCAACCGGGCCCCATGCTACGGGGGGCCTGTGTGCCTCCCTTGTACACCTGGAGAGCGATGGCAGGGGCGGCATTTAGAGGAACCATTCTCCTCCATTTTCCTCCTAATGGAGGAGATTGGTTCCTCTATATGCTGCCCCCGCCACCTTCCTATCCAGTTTACTTGTCTTCTGCTGTTCATAGGGTCCATGTGTGCTCCCCACAGAGCTGCTGTCTTCCCCCTTCCTCTCTCCTGCCAGCTGCTGTAGAAGATGTGTCATGATGGAGAGATGGGAATGGGTCGGTAAATTTGTCATTTACCGGCTCCTTCCTTTTCTGAATGGAAAGAGTCAGTGATTGGTACCAATTGGTTCATTCATAACTGAAGCACAGTAAACTGTTTTTACTATACTTCCGTTTCTGAATGAATGGGAGGCTTGGTGCACAGCTATTCCTGTCCATTCATTCTGTGCAGCTGAGGCTACACAGATGGAGATTGAGGGCTGAGGATTGTTTAGATCCTTGATATCTCATCAAAGCCCCCCAACTGAGTTCCTAAAATAAATTGTAAACAATTATAAAAAAATAAATTGTAAAAGAAATAAAATGAAATGGTAAAAAATATAATAAAAGTAAAAAAAAATTAAAAACTACTGACACCAGTGAGGGAACTATCAGGATTTCAAAGGTTGCAATTGGGACCGGGCCCTGGCATTTCACCACCATAGGGAGGCCCGAAGATGGCAGAAAGGGGGCCTGCTGCACAACTTGTGAAAGGGTACCACTGCGGGACAGTAATAAAGGGACCCATGATGGGAGTAAAGGGCCCCAGTATCAGCGTGAAGAGGGAAGGGCCCTGCCCAGGGGTCAGGGGGGGCCCTTCATAATTTCTTGCATCGGGGCTCTGAAGGTTCTAGTTACGATTCTGGGAGTGATGGTTTACTTAGTTCAATGCTGGAGTGAGAACGGTAAGAGAAATGGTCAGCAGGTCAAGTGCTGGAAAGTTGTGAGGAGTAACAGCATTCACAGGGACGGTCTGCAGTGAGTGTGCATATACAGGACTGTATATGGAGTTTGTGTATTATAATTCTTTTGGGCATCCCGCAGTCATCCCTTATCCCCAACCAAGTTATTTCCCCTAAATAAAACAACAAACACAAGAGTCGGTCTGGTCAGTGTCTACGGATGTGTGAAATATGGTGTGATTGAGGGCAGCTATAAGGTGAACCACTACTGCCAGCCACTCTCAAGGGAGCTCATGTCTACAAGAGGAAGATACCTGTATGTGTAAGGTGAGAGAAGATGTAGCTTTCCATAATTCTAGCCTACTTACGGCACACATTTGTCCTCTCTCTGTTTATAAGAGTGGAAGGTCATAGATTCAAATGGGGGTGGACACAGAGAAATTTGTAAGATGCCTCCTATGATAGTATCTCCATCTCTGGTAAAATATTCTGGCTTCTTCTGGACCATCTCCAGGCTACATGCCGGCTTCTTCACATATTTATCATCATCAAACATAAATGCAAAGATAAATGGTAACGCAGTGACTATTTTCTTCAGCATTTGTACCTGGAAGATAAGAAAACACAATACTGGTCCTGGACCTCTCTGCTGCATTTGATACGGTTCACCACCCCTCCTCCTCAAAAAACTCCAAGTCTCTATGACTGTACTGTTCATTGTTTCTCATTCTACCTATCCTACCTCCTCCTCCATCTGGGTCTCTCAAGGTTATGTTCTTGGGCCTTTCCTATTCTCGATCTACACTTACTCCCTGAGTCAGCTGATAGCCCATAGCTTTCAATACCATTTCTACACTGACATCACCCAAATCTATGTCTCTGCCCCTCAGATCACTGCATCATGTTCCTTATGCATCACTAATTTACTAAAATATAAAATGAGTATTGCGCTTAGGATAAATGGAACCTATAAGCTGCTGCCTTCCAGTGAAATTCTGACTATTAGGTAGAATGTAGTAAATGAAAACAGGAAATGTCTGGAAATGGCGCTGCTTTAGATAATGTGATTAATCCTTATACACTGCTCCCACATCTGGGTACCGACAACCATTTTTTAAAATGCAACAAACGTGTAATGAAAGTCATAATGTGCAAAAGAATATATATATGTGCCAAAATGATATCAAATAAATAAGGGCTAAAACAATTGTGCCGTGTAAGTATATTGATACTTCGGTGATGTGCTTGTGTGTATAAACCCTCTTAATCCTAAAAGATATAGTACATACAGATTTCTAAAAGGGTGTTCAATGGTTGTAAAGGCAACAGGTCATTGGTTAAAACAGTATTCAGGATAAATTCTAAAAAACAACGTGCGTCCACCACTATGCGTACTGGTCACTCCTTAATTGGGTGGATTAATATGTAATTGACCAGTAGGAAGAGACCAGATTCATAAATGTAGTCAAGTTCATAAAGGGTTAATTCATTGCATGACAGTGTTCTATTCCCCCAAAGTGCTCGGTGCTTGAGAATATTCCTTTGTAGTCATAGCATAGATTGCTTGGTGTAGGTCACACGTGCTCCCCTCAAGGTCCCCTCCTTACCAGAGGACGCCTAGCAGTATCTGCGGTGCTGGTGTTGGTCCTGGTGCTGGGGCGATTCCTTCATCCGTGTAGGGGAAATAAGCAAAAACAAAGGAGACTCGTAGCACAATACGTAGGAGTAATATATAACCTCTCTTTATTCTTCTTATATGGGTTATATATCAGACAGTATAAAAATATTAAAATCCGGTGTCCACATTTAAAAATAGGCGTAAAAATCAAAGTCCATCTTGGTCATATCCCTGTTTGAGCTTTGGTGAACGCAACCTCCCAATGATTAAGTCCTGTGTACTTCCTGTACACCTCGGTTGCGTTCCACCACCTTGCTCTGCAAAACCGGAAATGACGTAGGACGTACAGCTAGGCTCCGACTGACTCGTTTCGTCATCAACGTTCTCAAATGCGTTACCTAGCTACCAAACAAGCCTTACTTAAATACCTCCCTTAGGAGGAGGGCCAAGTGTGTTACGTTCGTGTGTTACGTTCGTTCTACTTACTGATTGGTTCATAAGGCGCTGATTCTGTGGTAAATAAACCACTAATGCAATAGCCACCAGAAACAAACATATATAAGTAAATAAATAAATAGCAATAATTAAGGCTGTGGTGGCGGATCGGAGCACTAATGTAACCTGCCAAGGGGCTCCTACCGCCAGCTAACAGAACGGCAAGAAACGCCAGGAACCAAACACTATTGGCCCCGCTCCTTCACAATCTTAGGTATTGCCTAGTAAAACTGACGATAAGCAACAGCTCCAGGATGGATATCGCTGCGACAGATGTGAGCAGGTTGCCCTTCTGGAAGCTCGCATTAGAGATCTGGACGAGCAAGTTGCAACACTGGACAGAGCTGTCAACCTTGAAAGGGGTCCTCTGCTCACGGAGCAGGTGGCTAGTAGGGTTAAGGGGGAGGGTGGAGGGGTAAGTCAGGATTATACAACGTTGAACGAGCAGGTCTAGAGATTACGCTCGAAGGTCTTCCCGTTGGACGAGTGTAGACAGCGTCGCTATAGGTAGGACCTCGACAACGAATAGCAGTCAAAATGATCCGTTATGGATTCTAACACTTCCTCGCCCCGGTTATCACAAACCAAGGACCGCAAAGAACGGCAAGACAATCGACCGCCATCCTCGGGGAACCGTCCAATGTAATCACGAGGCTAGGCGGTGGTGTCGGAATTAATAACGATAAATAAATAAATGAATATATACAAACAAAGACCACCGATAACGTAATCACCAAATAAATGGTGTCTTAGTCGCGGAATACTTGGTTAGTCATTCATCTTGCTTGCA
>BLSH010398482.1:75157-92573 GCA_018402905.1 Glandirana rugosa | reverse complement strand
ATCTGAATTTATTCTCTCTTGAGAAGAGGAGATTAAGGGGGGATATGATCAACATGTACAAGTATATAAGTGGTCCATATAGTGAACTTGGTGTGGAGTTATTTACTTTAAGGTCATCACAAAGGACAAGGGGACACTCTTTATGTCTAGAGGAAAAAAGATTTCATCTACAAATACGGAAAGGTTTCTTCACAGTAAGAGCTGTGAAAATGTGGAATAGACTCCCCCCAGAGGTGGTTTTGGCCAGCACGGTTGGTTGCTTTAAAAAAGGCCTGGATTCTTTCCTTAATGTAAATAACATAACTGGGTACCAACATCTTTAGGTAAAGTTGATCCAGGGTGAATCCGATTGCCTCTCGGGGAATCAGGAAGGAATTTTTTTCCCCCGTTATAGCAAATTGGATCCATGCTTTGCTGGGGTTTTTTTGCCTTCCTCTGGATCAACTGTGGGTGAAGGATTGTATATGGGATTATTTGGTTGTATGTGTATATGTGTATATGTGTATATACATTTTTTTTTTTTTTGGTTGAACTGGATGGACTTGTGTCTTTTTTCAACCTGACAAACTATGTAACTATAAGTGTTAAATAAGCATAGTGTCATAACAAAATGGTGTACAAGGTGGCGGCCTGGTTTTCACCGTGAGGGGGCGGTAAAACCATCATAAAAAATGAAGGCCAAAGGTGATATACAAAATACTAAAAACTAGAGGGAGTGCGCATGTGCGGAGCTCCATGGCGGCTGTGTAAGCCAGGAGCTCCGGTTTTTCCCAGCCTTTTAAAGCCATCCATCCCTGCAGTGGAGCTCGGCTGACCCGTTCAGGTCCCCTGGGCAGCGGGGGCAGACGCAGGAGCACTTTCGGACCGTTCGGGAGCAGCGAAGCCGGGTGTGGATCCCGCTCCCGGTCCTCCCCAGCAAATTGAGGCCGCGGCTTGGGCCTGCTCTCTCGGCCGCACATTTCAGCTTGAAGAACGGAAAGGCTGGACCCCCCATGATTCAGGTAAAGCTACAGAAGCACCTCTCCTGGGGCTCTCTTTCCTTCACTACACCCCAGGGGGATAGCCATTAACAAGTGAGTGTTCAGCGGGCTGGATCTGTTCGTTCGGGGGTATCTTATGACTGAGACATCAATACTGTCAAAGAATTGGGCCTCTCGCTGTCCTATACATATGATACTGCAAGCCTTGAGATAAATGTTCTGATTTGGCTCTTTGCACTCAGAGTCTGCAGGGCCCCACCATGTTATACAGAGGTTCTCCCTCAGCTTTCTCTCTGGACTCCCTTCACATGTTTAAAGGAATCCATCTCCAACCCCTTCCATTGTAATCTTTCTTCAGTCCTTTTAAGAAAAACCCTTCTCCAGGACATTCCTAGCGCTTAGCTATATGCAGTCAGGCGCAGTCAGGCGGGATCTCTCCCGTCAACCGGGGTTTGATACCCCAGCCTCTAAGGGCCCACAATTGTCCAAGGGTCCCCTCTCAACCTCAGAGACCACCGAAGAGATGGAGGCCGGCTCGGATGGAGGTTCCCAGGTCTTATCTTCTCCAGGGTCACCCACGGGAACACAACCCATGGCCAAGATCCTCTCTCCAGCTTCCACCATTTCTCTCCTGGAACGGACCTTGGATGAGCTCATCACTACCCCTCTTAAAGAGTAAGGCCTTGGCAATCCTCAGGCGGATCTGTCCAGCCCTCAAACCCTGGTACCTCATTCGGACTTTCAAATGCTTATGGAGGTCTTTTCTAAAATGCTATCCAAGGGCCTTGCCCAAACAACTGCTCAAATCACCACTGTTATCCAAGCTGACCTTCAAGGGTTGGGCTCTAGGATAGACGCAATAGAGCAAAAAACAGATCAGTCAGTCTCTAGGATCAACCAGAACACAGCTCGCATCCAGGATCTTCAAGACCAACTGGAATCGGCCCTCTCTAAAATAGACGACCTAGAGAATCGCTCTAGACGCTACAATTTCCGAATCAGGGGCCTTCCTGAAGCTGTAACTGATGTTCGAGCCGCAGTGTGTGACTTTATTAAGGAACTCATCCCCGGCATCCCAGACCAGCGTCTTGAGCTAGACAGGGCTCACAGAGCACTCCAACCCCCGAGGTCTGATGGCCTCCCTAGAGACGTAGTGGTGAAACCCTACTTCAACGGAGTTAAGCAAGAGGTTATGAGGGCCTCTAGGTCCTCTCCCAATCTCTCCATTCAAGGACATCCCATCCAGGTGTTTGTGGACCTGTCTCCCTCTACCATCCAGAAAAGAAGAACTCTGAGGCCTCTGCTAGAGGTTCTTTCTAAGTCATCCATCAAGTATTGGTGGTCTTTCCCATTCCGGCTGTCTTTCATCCACAAAAGCAAGAAGTTTGGTTTCTCAACATTCCAAGAAGGGGAACAGCTGTTGGTTGGACTCAAACTCATCTCCTTGGATTCCTCCTCCATCTCAACTCATAAATCTACGAGTTCCTCAAAGAGACCATCCCCTCAAAGCCCTGTTCTTCCAATGTGGAAGAAACAACAGCAGAAACGGGCCAAGGATTCACACCCTCCTTGATCTCTTAGCTCTGAACCCTTATGTTTTTGCTATTCCATTTTACCTCAAGGACTCTTGAGATTCTCTGCTCTACGGTTGCTTTTTGCTTATGATTGGCAAACTTTTACTTTTTCAATAGAATATTGTTTTGGGGTGGCCGGTGGGCGGCCTCCTCCCCTGTCTTCCCCCGAGCGTGTTGTTCTCAGGGGGGGGGGGTCGCCTAGTGGCTTCCCTTTTGTTTTTTGATCCCTTACATTTACCTACTGGTCCTTTGTGGCCAGTTTTGTTTCTGTTAACGGTTCCTTCTGTGCTTAACTAATTCTTTTGATAGAAACCCATATGGGGTAAGCCAATAGTTCTTTTATAAGGTTGGTTTCAAGGTAATGGCTGTGGAGAATGTTATGCTCCTCCCTCTGACCTTGGGATACAGTTGTTGGTATTCTCTAGGTCAGATGTAGTTCTGCTTATTGGGCAGACGCGATTCACCTCTTTCCTGATAGGGGGGGATCCCTCACTCTCAGGAATCTGAGGGGCCTTGCGGCTCAGTTTTGCCGCTCCCCTCTCATGCCTTTTGTTTTTGCCTCTTCTCTACTTTCTTTGCTATGTCTCCTTTTTTCCTCTCTGTATATATTTCCTCTTCCCAGGCACCAGGGAAATTACTTAAGCAGTGGACCACAACGGATTTCTCTCTTATCTTCCCGGTCGAGTGGGTCAGCTTTCTGGTCCCCTCTGAGTTGGGTAAGTCTTTGTTTGGTGATGCACATTGATAGATCCTTCCACAGTTCTCATGTCTGCTAATCCCCCAGTTTCCTTGAGAATTGTCACGCACAATGTTCAGGGCCTTAATTCTCCCTTCAAGAGGAAAAAATATTTCAACTCAGCTCACTCCCAACATTTGGACATACTTATGCTACAAGAAACCCACTTTCCTGAACAATACGTCCCTAAGTTCATAAACTCCAATTACCCCCAGTTTTTTTTGCAAACGCTCCAGATAAGACCAGAGGTGTAGGAATATTTTTTGCCAAGCACCTAGCCTTTACCCCTTTGAAGGAAATCAAAGACCCAGAGGGTCGGTATATTCTGTTGAAGGGGTCACTAGGGGGCTCAGTGTACACTTTCCTATCATATTATGCCCCGAACCTTAGGCAAGCTACATTTCTCCATGGGCTGTTTAACCTTCTCCTGCCCCACCTCGAAGGGACCATAATTCTGGGTGGGGATTCCAATATGGCCCTGGACCCTTTGCTCGACAAGTCAGGATCTGGAGCCCCCCGCCTAATCTGTCCACCCAAGCATAGCCTTAAACTCGCCAGACTTCTCTTCTCCTTAGGCCTTATAGATATTTAGAGGGAACTAAACCCAAAGGTGAGGGACTATACTCATTTCTCAGCTCCCCATAAGAGTATGGCCAGAATAGACCATATTTTTGTCCCGACCTCCATTTTTCCCTTGGTTTCTAGATCCTACATTAAAGACTCTCCCCTGTCGGACCACTCAAAGGTTATAATACTTATTAGAGCTGACTTAGGGTTGGGGAGGAATCCCCATTGGTGCTTGAACGAGTCCCTCCTAAATAACCCAGTCCACTGCACAATGATAGAAAAGGAAATTAAAGATTACTTTCTTAGGAACGATAATGGGGAAGTCTCGCCACCAACTCTCTGGGCAGCTCACAAAGTAGTCATAAGGGGAAAACTTATTCAGTTGGCAGCCAAGCTAAGAAGGGAACGAAAGGCTGAAATAGTGAAGCTAGAAAGGGCATTTCAGGACTTGGCTAGATCTCATAAGAATCAGACTCCCCATTCCTGGGCCCAGCTGGAAGCAGGGAAGTTTGCTTTAAGCCTTGCCCTCACTACCACACGGAGAAACAAATTCAATGGTCTAGAGCTCATCTTTACATGCAAAGAGATCACATAGGCCCTAGGTTGGCTGCCAGGTTGTCTCCCAGGTTTCGCTCCTTTTCTTTCCCAAAAATCAGAGATCACTCGGGAGAACTTACTCAGAACCCATTAAGGATTATGTCCTCTTTGCAGAACTTTTACGCTAAACTTTATGAAATGGGGAATTTGACTCACACTCCTTCCCTTGAAAACTTCTTAAGTTCCATTACTCTTCCTAAACTCTCGAAAGACCATATAGCTTCTCTAGAACTACCTATTAATGAAGAGGAAGTGATAGGGGTGATTAGGAATCTCAAGAAGGGCTCGGCCCTAGGTCCAGATGGCTTTTCCACGGGATACTACAGGACATTCGGCCCAATTATCGTCCCCTACTTAACGAAATCTTTTAATTCCCTAAGGTTGGGCTCAGATCTAGAGAGGGAAGCCAATAGGGCCTGTCATCTCCAAACCGGGGAAAGACCACTCAGTTGTCAGTAATTACAGACATATTTCCTTGATTAACAATGACCTTAAGATTCTGACTAAAGTTCTAGCAAATAGATTGTCCAAGTTTATAGGTAATTACATTCATAGAGACCAGGTGGGTTTTATACCGGGCAGGCAAGGTCCAGACCAGATCCGCAGAGCAGTAGATATCATTTCTCTCCTCAATTCAAATTGGGAAGGAGGCCCTAGTCGCGAGGGGTATCTATTGTCGGTCGATCTGCAAAAAGCCTTTGACACAGTGGACTGGTCCTACCTTTTTGAGGTCTTAGGTAGATGGGGATTTGGCCCTAGATTTCTTCAAACTCTTAGGGCTCTTTATTCAAACCCAAGCGCCTAGGTCAAATTGCAGAACTATTACTCGGATCATTTCCCCATCTTTAGGGGTACTAGGCAGGGTTGTCCCTTATCCCCTCTAATATTCACAATTACGCTGGAGTCTCTAGCCATTGCCATTAGGAATAATCCAGACATCAAAGGGATTGAGTGTGGTTCTGGGTCCCATAAATGTGCATTATTTGCTGACGACTTGCTCTAATTTATCTCCTCTCCTCTCTCATCCACCCCTCAGGTTATTAAATTACTTCAAATCTTTGGAGATGCCTCCGGGTTGCGAGTGAATTGGTCCAAATCAGCAGCATTGAACATTTCCACCCCTGAATCGACATTATCACGTTTAAAAAGTCTCTACGATATCACATGGAACACTACTCTGATACCCTATTTGGGGGTCAATCTGTCAGCCAACATTAACCAACTATACGAAGCCAACTACCCTCCTCTGGTCAAGAAATTAGCAGATGATCTTATCAGATGGGTCCAGAAGGGCCTTTCATGGTTAGGTAGGATACACGCAGTCAAA
The DNA here is from genome assembly GCA_018402905.1 of Glandirana rugosa. Classification (NCBI taxonomy): domain Eukaryota; kingdom Metazoa; phylum Chordata; class Amphibia; order Anura; family Ranidae; genus Glandirana; species Glandirana rugosa. The sequence continues at coordinate 86,792 of BLSH010398482.1, read as the reverse complement.
ATGACCCTTTTACCTAGGATTCTTTATTTCTTTAGAGCTCTCCCTATTCCAATTAGGAAATCTACCTTACAAAAACTGCAATCTCAAATTTTGAGATTTATTTGGGCCTGTAAGGGCTTTAGATGCTCGGCCAATGTCCTCTACAGGAGACGTAACCAGGGGGGTCTGGGACTTCCTCACCTTTATAAATATTATCAGGCGGCTCAGCTGGCTCAATTTTCTATCATTTTCTCTAGAGGGAATAAACCGGACTGGACTAAAATAGAGAGACAGGCGGTTCCCCTCAACACTATTGATTTTCAAGTGGGGGCCCCACATAGGTTGAGGCACCCAATACTTGCCCCTGCTTTGTCCCACTCTTTAGCCCTTTGCGATTTAGTCCTTAAGTCCCCCAATTTAATTTCGAGTCTCTGTCCCCTTACTCATCTCTTTAATAATCCGCAATTCCCCCCAGGCCTAGACATCAAAGCTTTTAAATGGTGGACGGATAAGGGCTTATATCAGATAGGCCACTTTCTAACTTCGGCCGGCCCTATTTCCTTAGCTCATTGCACCAACAATTTAGACATGCCACCTTCCGAAAAATTTCGCTTTCTCCAAATACATCACTTCTTGTATTCTCGGTGGAAGTCTAGAAACAGCCATGCAGGTATCTCCCCATTCGAAAAATGGTGCTCAGAGACTGATGATCAGAGAGGGGGCATCTCCTTGATTTATGCATCCCTTATGGAGAATTCAACTAAAACCTCCTATGCAGAGAAATGGGAGAAGGACCTGGAAGTGGATTGGGAGGTAGACAGGTGGAGTGCCTTATTCCTGGGATGCTTTAAGGGGATTGCTAACATTTCATTGAGAGAGGCCAGCTTAAAGGTTATTACCCGTTGATATTTGGTACCAACTCGGCTGGCAGCTATGTTTCCGGGTTCCTCTGGTCTTTGTTTCAGAGGATGTGGCCACATGGGCTCCTTTCTCCACATTTGGTGGGAATGCCCTCATCTTAGGGGGTTTTGGAATAAAATTTTCCACTTGATTCGTCCAGAGGTAGCTCTTCTTAATGCTAAACCCGATGGTTTCTCCAAACCCTTATTTAGGCTTCTCCATTTTATTTTACTTAGTGCCAAGATCACAATAGCCAGATCCTGGAAACGGTCCCCGGTTTCCTTCGTTGAAGCAAAACAAAAGATTTCCTGGATCATGGGGCAGGAAAGGCTTGCCAATATTATCTTGGATACATCCTCTAAATTTGACTTAGTCGGGGAACCTTGGAAGAGATATCTTAAACTCCCTGTGTGATCCACAAATATGTAATATCTACCCTTTTGAACAGTTTCCCTGGTGTGAAAACATAACAAGCAGCGCCACCTAATAATAGTAGTGCCAAAATGTATAAATGTGATTTCACATTCCAATTGATTATGTGATACATCAATATTCAAAAAACAATCAAAAAACAAAAAAGTCCATAAATAAAGTGCTCCGTGCTCAATCAAGTGCCAATAATAAAACGTGGTGCTCGGTGACAATCCCCCGTTGTGACCCCACTCACCAGAACAAATGGATCCCCAGCTTTTCAGTCTGGGGATCAAACAAGCCAAGTCCTGGTGCTGGTCAGATGGATGTGAGGGTGATGGTGACGAGACCCTAGCTAAGGTCAGGACTCGATTCCAGAGCCTTAAAATCCTCATGCAGTTGGATAAAAGAGAAAAAGGATGGCTTCCATAGTGAATTACCGTTAAAAAGGTTTATTGGGCGCAAATACAAACATCGCACTTACAAGAAGTTAGGTAAAAACTCGCATAGACGTGCTCATGTGGGTGTACAGCGTGGCGTGGTCTCCAACTTGCGGCGTGCGTTCCACCACCACCAGGATGTGACGTCAATGGATACGGGGAGCCGGAAATGACGTCAACGCGTTTCGCTTTCAATCAAGTGTCATCACGGACCAGTTTCCCTGGTGCCCTCTTTCTATTTCTTTAACTTCCTTCGGCTTCTTTTCGTCTTCTTTCCCTACTACTGTTTACCCATTCTTTGGGGTTTTTCTTCTCTGATTTGTTGTGCTTGCTGGAGGTTTTATTAACCGAGGAGTCCCTCCCTCCCATTTCCTTGAGGTTATGGGAGTGTAACGGCTCTATTCTCTATTTGTCAGTTAGGCCTGCGTTACAGCCTTAATGGTACCCTCTCTACCACCGGTTAGAGCGATTGCTATTGAAATTAAATCTTTGGTTTTTTATCAATGTTTGGACCGGAGTTAGATCTTGTCTGTCTCACCGGTTACAGTTTGCTCCCAGATGGGGTAATCGTGTAGACAGCGGGACCTCCCCGGACCGCGAGTTTCTTTCATGTTCTTATTTGTACCTTACTATCCTGGAAAATAATTTGTGATGTAGGCTTCTGCTTGTTTATTCTGTTCCTCAATGGCTGAGAGCATTTAACTGTCAAACTCTGGCTAATTATACCTTTTTCTTCTGTTATTGCTTCAAATATTTTCAATAAAAAGTTTTGAAACGAGAAAATACTAAAAACTAAAAAACATATAAAAATGATAAAAATGGTAAATAGTAAAGGTAATATACAGAAAATGTAAAAAAGAAGAAAGGAAAATAAGGGTATGTAATATGTCAAATATAATAGATATGGTAATATGTATTTTAATGTATATCGAGATGTATCTTAAAAAATGTATATTAAAAAATATTTTTATATTTTATATGAATTAAAAAACTTTCTCATTAGATACTATTTAAGGTTAAAAATCGGAAATAAAACAATTTAAATCAGCCACTTATGTCAACATTGAGGCCCCCTGGTACCAAACTTCCTAATTTATAAATCCACATGGTTTCATTTTGGGAGATTTGTTTCTTTTTATTATTGCCCCTCCAGTGGGTATTATTTTTATCTATTCCATAAAATCTCATTTCTTTTGGATCCTTATTGTGTACTTCCTTGAAGTGCTTGGAGAGGCTGTGCTTGGGGAATCCTTTTTTGATATTTCTTATATGTTCCCCTATCCTCTTATAAAGGGGTCTGGTGGTTCTCTCTACATATAATAGACCGCAGGGGCACTCAGTGACATACGTAACATGCGTACTATGACATGTTATGAGTTGATATGATGCTGCGTGCCATAGGTGTAGGACTTGAATTTTTCTGTTTTCCTAGGTTGATCTCTGATAATTTTACAAGGTAGACATTTCTGGCATCTGTAAAACCCCTTCATGTCGCGAAAGATTCTTACTTCATTAGGGGGATTAATGATATTATGGACTAGGTGGTTCCTGAGGTTAGGGGCTTTCCTGTATATGAACCTGGGCTTCCTGGGCAATAATTTTTTCAAGACCTTATCTGTAGTGAGGATGGGCCAGTATTTCTTTACAGCTTTTTCCATTTGTTTGTAGTCCCTGTTAAAACCTGCTATGAAGGCTACATCATACTGGTTGCTTCTGGTTTTCTTTTTCTTGTCATTGGTGGTTAGTAGTGTTTTTCTGTCCAACTTTCCTATTGTTTCTTTTAATTTCATAAGAGTAGATTTTTGGTAGCCTCTCTCCACAAATGAATTTATGACTTGGTCTGCTTGCATGTAAAAGTCTTCCAATTTTCCACAATTTCTTCTGAGTCTCATAAGCTGTCCTTTAGGAATGTTGTTTTTCCACTTTGGATGGTGGCAGCTTGTGACTGGAATGTATCCATTCCTGTCTGTTGGCTTGAAGAAGGTTTTTGTATGACCAAATCCAAATAATCTATTGTGTTCTTATCACATTTCCCTGTGAATTTTAGGCCATATTTGTTGTTATTAACCACATCAGTACCCGGCACGAAAACCCCCTTCCTGTCCAGGCCATTTTTCAGCTTTCAGTGCTATCACACTTTGAACGACAATTACTCAGTCATGCAACATTGTACCCATATGAAATTTGCGTCCTTTTTTCACACAAATTGGGTTTGTTTTATTTTTTGTGCTATAAATAAAAAAAGATTGAACATTTTTTTGAAAAAAATGCCTTTTTCTTTGTTTCTGTCATAACATTTTGCAAATTAGTAATTTTTCTTTGTAAATTTTGGCCAAAATTTATACTGCTACCTATCTTTGGTAAAAATAACCCAAATAAGTGTATATTATTTGGTCCTTGTGAAAGTTATAGAGTCCACAGGCTATGGTGCCAATCATTGAAAATTGATCACACCTGATCACACCTGATATACTGACGGCCTATATCATTTCTTGAGACCCTAACAAGCCAGGAAAGTACAAAGACCCCCCAAATGACCCCTTTTTGGAAAGTAGACATTTCAAGGTATTTAGTAAGAGGCATGGTGAATTTTTTGAAGTGGTAATTTTTTCCCACAATTCTTTGCAAAATGAAGATTTTTTTTTTCTTTTCTTTTTTTCCCCACAAAATTGTCATTGTAACAGATTATTTCTCACACCCAGCATATGCATACCACAAATTACACCCCAAAACACATTCTGCTACTCCTCCTGAGTATGGCGATACCACATGTCTGAGACTTTTTCACAGCCTGGCCACATGCAGAGGCTCAACAATCAGGGAGTGCCGTCAGGTATTCTAGGGACATAAATTACACATCTAATGTCACAACGACCTATCACATTTTTTAAGGCCCTGGAGCACCAAGACAATGGAATTGCCCACAAAATTACCCCATTCTGGAAAGCAAACACCCCAACTAATAATCTATGAGCCATAATGAGTCTTTTGAACGGTTCATTTTTTTCCAGTCGTTTTTGGAAAATGTGGGAAAAAAATGAAAACGCATTTTTTTTACACAAAGTTGACCATTTAAAAGATATTTCCAACACATGGCATGTACATAGCAAAAATGACACCCCAAAATACATTCTGCTATTCCTCCTGAGTATGGCGATACTACATGTGTGAGACTTTTACATAGCCTGACCACGTACAGAGGCCCAACATTGAACTAGTATCTTCAGGCGTTCTACAAGCATAAATTACACATCTCATTTCTCAACTACCTATTACACTTTTGAAGGTCCTGGAGCACCAGGACAATAGAATTGCCCACAAAATGACCCCATTTTTGAAAGAAAACACCCCAACGTATAATGTATGAGGCATAATGAGTCTTTTGAACATGTCATGTTTTTTCAGTAGTTTTTGGAAAATGTGGGAAAAAAATGAAAACACTTTTTTTTTACACAAATTTATCCATTTATATGATATTTCCAACACATAGCATGTACACAGCAAAAATTACACCCCAAAATACATTCTACTACTCCCCACGAGTAAGGCGATACTACATGTGTAAGACTTGTAAACAGTCTGGCCACATACAGAGGCCTAACATTAAACTAGTACCTTCAGGCGTTCTACGAGTACAAATACAAATTACACATCTCATTTCTCAACCACCTACCTATTACACTTTTGCAGGTCCTAGAGCACCAGGACAATGGAATTGCCCACAAAATGACCCCATTTTGGAAAGCAAACACCCCAATGTATAATCTATGGGGCATAATGAGTCATTTGAACATCTCATTTTTTTCCAGTAGTTTTTGGAAAATGTGGGAAAAAAATGAAAAACGCTTTTATTTTTACATAAAGTTGTCCATTTATAAGATATTCCCAACACATAGCATGTACATAGAAAAAATTACCCCCCAAAATACATTCTACTACTCCCCCCGTGTATGGTGATGCCAAATGTGTGAGACTTTTACAGGTGATGTTTACTCATGGGTGTGACGGTCACTGACAGGTGACTGGCGATTGTCACCGATGGGTGACTGGCGGTGGTCACTAATGGGTGACGGGTGTCTGGCGGTGGTCACTGATGGGTGACGGGTGTCTGGCGGTGGTCACTGATGGGTGACGGGTGTCTGGCGGTAGTCACTGATGGGTGACGGGTGTCTGGCGGTAGTCACTGATGGGTGATGGGTGCCTTGCGGTGGTCACTGATGGGTGACGGATGTCTGGCGGTGGTCACTGATGGGTGATGGGTGCCTTGCGGTGGTCACTGATGGGTGACGGGTGCCTTGCGGTGGTCACTGATGGGTGACGGGTGTCTGGCGGTGGTCACTGATGGGTGACGGGTGTCTGGCGGTAGTCACTGATTGGTGACGGGTGTCTGGCAGTAGTCACTGATGGATGACGGGTGACTGGCGGTGGTCACTAATAGGTGATGGGTGACTGGCAGTGGTCCCTGATGGGTGACGGCTGTCTGGTGGTGGTCACTGATGGGTGACTGGTGGTGGTCACTGATGGGTGACTGATGTTGGTCACTGATGGTTGCCAAGTGTCTGGTGGTGGTCACTGATGGGTGTCTGGTGGTGGTCACTGATGGGTGCCGGGTGACTGGTGGTGGTCACTGATGGGTGACTGGTGGTGGTCTCTGATGGGTGCCAGGTGTCTGGTGGTGGTCACTGATGGGTGATGGGTGTCTGGTGGTCACTGATAAGTGACGGGTGAAGGTCACTGATGGGTGACGGTGATGGATGACTGGCGGTGGTCACTGATAAGTGATGAGTTACTGGCAGTGGTCACTGATGGGTGCCGGGTGTCTGTTGGTGGTCACTGATAGGTGATGGGTGTCTGGTGGAGGTCACTGCTGGGTGAAAGGTGACTGGTGGTGGTCACTGATGGGTGCCGCTTGTCTGGCGGTGGTCACTTATGGGTGACTTGTGACTGGCTGTGGTCACTTATGGGTGACAGGGGACTGGCGGTGGTCACTGATGGGTGACGGGTGACTGGCGGTGGTTACTGATGGATGACGGGTGACTGGCGGTGGTCACTGATGGGTGACTGGCGATGGTCACTGATGGGTGATGGGTGACTGGTGGTGGTCACTGATGGGTGAGGGGTGACAGGCCACGGGTGACTGACAGTGGTTACTGATGGGTGACGGCCATGGTCAGTGATGAGTGACAGGTGACAGGCTACGTCAGTGTTGGTTGACAGGCCACTGATGTGCCGGTTGACACACCACGGTAACTGATGGATGACGGGTGACAAGCCACGGTCGCTGATGGGTGACGGGTAGGGTTGCCACATCATCCCTTTAATCCAGGACACATATGAATTACACAGGTTCTGTGGCCAATTTAATGCAGATAAGGAATCAAGTGAGTTTAATTACCACCTTAATCAGCCTGAGAACCTGTGTAATTAATATGTGTCCTGGGTTAAAGGGATGATGTGGCAACCCTAGTGACGAGTGACATTCCACAGTCACTGACGGGTGACACACCACGGTCAGTGACGGGTGGCACGCCACGGTCAGTGATGGTTGACACGCCACGGTCAGTGATGGGTGATGGGTGACACGCCACGGTCAGTGATGGGTGACGGATGACAAGCCACGGTCACTGATGAGTGACGGGTGACATGCCACGGTCACTGATGGGTGTTGGGTGACAAGCCATGGTCGCTGATGGGTGACGGGTGACATTCCACGGTCACTGACGGGTGACACACCACGATCAGTGATGGGTGACGGGTGACATGCCACGGTCAGTGATGGGTGACATGCCACGGTCAGTGATAGGTGACGGGTGACAGGCCATGGTCACTGATGGGTGACACACCACGGTCAATGACGGGTGACGGGTGACAGGCCACGGTCACTGACGGGTGACAGGTACACTTTATGATGACAGGTGCACTTTATGGGGGCATATGGGGTGACTGTTGGGGTGACAGGTGCATTGGGGTGGCAGGGGGGATTTATCAGTGTGATTTTACTTTACAGATCAGTAACTCGCTGATCCCAGCTCTTCTCTCCTCACACTGGACACTGTGTGAGGAGAGAAGAGCTGGTAACAGTGAGTTACCGCTCTGTTTACATTGCATGTGATCAGTTGTGAAATAGATCACAGCCTATCACAAGGTATCAGCCGCTGGCTGGCGGCTGATACCTGTGTCGGTGACAGGCAGTGTTCCCTAGGAACAGGCCACCACCGACACACACACTCAGCGCGCTCCCGATCGCGCGTATGTGCAGTGCGAATCGGGGAAGTGCCATTTGTGATCAGCCGTGACTTTGTCGCGGCCGATCACATGGTAAACAGCCATGTCCAATGGCTGTTCACCCCCGTTGGTGACGCGGTGTGTCCTGGGGACATGCCGACACCGACAGAGCCGGGATGCGCGCGCCCGATCGTGCGCAATCCCGGCTTAAAGGTGCGACATCATATGACATCCACCCGGAAAGGGAGCAGCTCCGCTGTCATTGGTCAGTGGACGGCAAGTGGTTAATGTCCGTCATAAACTTTTTTAGGGAGTCTTCACCTCCTTCCCATAGTATGAACATGTCATCTATATACCTTCTGTAGAATTGAAGTTCTGGATAATTTTTATTGTATATATATTCCTCTTCCCACAGATCCATAAAGAGGTTTGCTACACTCGGTGCATAACGTGCTCCCATTGCAACCCCTTTGGTCTGTATATAATATTCCTTTTCATACCAGAAATAGTTTTATTCCATGCACATCTTTAACCCTTCCAAAATAAAATTAATCTGTGGTTGTTTCATACCAGTACGTTCGTGTAGCGCTTTCTCCACTCCCTTCGGGCCATCCAGTTGGTCAATGCTAGTATATAATGCGTTAACATCTATTGTTACTAAGAGGCTATTTTCTTTGGGTCTAATATTTTGTAATTCATTTATTAGTTGAAGGCTGTCTCTTAAATAGGATGTGCCTTTTTTAACTAGGGGTTTGAGGAATTGGTTGAGATATTCCCCCAATCTGGCAAAAATGGAGTCTATACCATTCACGATAGGTTGCCCAGGTTGTTTGTCTATTCTTTTATGTATTTTGGGAACGTAATATATAATACGAGTTTTGCATGCCTCAGGTATTAGATATTTAGCTTCTTTTTTATTTAAGATCCCTTTTTCCTTTCCTTTCTTCACAAATTCCTTCAGTTTCTTCAGAATTTTTTTCTTTGGATTCTTCTGTACTTTTTTGTATGTATTGGGTACTTTAAGTAGATTCTCCATCTCCTCCATGTAGTCTTTATTATTCAATATGACCAGTCCACCTCCTTTGTCTGCTGGTCTAATTACTACGTCCTTTTTCTTTCCTAGAATTTTATCTGTTTCCAAATATGTGTGGTGTGTTTTTTCTTCTTCCCCCCAATTTTCTTCAGGTCTTCTTCTACCTTTTTTTTAAAAGCTCCCAGGCAGTCACCTCCCGGTGTTTTTGGGTTGAAAATGGATTTGTTCCTCAGCTGGGTATGGATGTACTCTGAATAGGTTGTATCAACTGGTTGTTTTTGGGTTTTGAAAAAATTTTTTAGGTTTATTTTCCTTATAAACTTTTGAAGATCTATATATTCTTCAAATTCATTGAAAGCTTTTTCCGGTGCATATTTCAAACCTAAATCCAATATCGCTAATTCTTCTTTGGAGAATTCAACGGTACTAAGATTGAATATACCCTTTCCTAATATTCTCTCCTTCTTTTTCCTTTTCTTCCCTCCACGTTTTCCTCTCTTTCGTCTTCTCTTGTGTTGTAATCTGGAGTGCGCGCTCCTTGGGACTGTTGATAATGCTGTCTGTTGTTCCATCCCATGGGGTTCCGTGGGTATGGTGTTTGTGGGTACTCCCCATATGGTCTCCTTTCTCTGGTGTGTTCTTGTTGTCCCCTTGGTGTCCTTTCCTCTGTTCTGTAGACCTGTGGGTCTTGTTGTCTTCTTGGTTGATTCCAATGGGTCGGGCGTCCCCGCCATCCTCCTCTCCTGGCTGGGCCTTGATTGTACCATCTCCTTGGGGGTCTGTGTCTCCAGCCATCCCGAAAACCCCTATTTTCCTGCTGTCTGTTGTATGGCCAATATGTGGGTGGTCTTCTTTCCCTTAGTGGGGAATATCTATTGTTGGTACTGACATTATATCTTGGGCTGGCTGGTGATTTTCCTCTGGCATGGGTGTCCCGTTGTGTTCCCATCTGTTTCTTATTTTCCACTCCGGTGGTGGCCAAAGTAGGCAATGTCTCGGGGTGTAAGGTGTTCTGATAATCCCTGTATTGATGTTCTCCTCCTCCAGGTCATTATCTGAAGAACTTTCCTCCATTTCTTCTGGGAACTCTATAGTATCTTGTTGCCATTTATATACTCTTTGGTTGTTATAGTCTAGGACATCTCTGGTGAACTTCTTTTGCTTTTTAGCTTGTATTTTGCTAGCTTTTTTTTTATATGTTCCTGTAACTCTTTTTCTTTATCCTGGTACTCTCTTTGTCCTAACAGGGGTGTCAGGGTTCCTTTGATTTCTTTTATTTTCTCTTCTATTAATTTAGATTTACATTGTCGTCTTTTAATAATGGTGTATAATAATTCCTTCTCACACTTAATGAAGAACTTATACCAGTCTTCCATTAATAATCCATCCTCCAGACCGTCATTGGGATGCAAATCCCATCTGAGACGTCTAGGGGTCATGTTATCTTTTATATACATTTCAAGTGTGGCAATGTCCCACCAGACTCTTAGTTGCTTTTCTAAGGTATGTTTTAACTGTTTTAATAGGTCTGTCATGTCATTTGTATTAGTTACTCTTTCTTGGTTAAATACTTCCTCAGTGTTAATGTTTCTGGAATTCATACAGCCAAAAATATCCATAGCTGCAAATACTATAAATCATACACCTAAGAGATAAAATATAATGCCTCTGCCCCTCAGATCACTGCATCATGTTCCTTATGCATCACTAATTTACTAAAATATAAAATGAGTATTGCGCTTAGGATAAATGGAACCTATAAGCTGCTGCCTTCCAGTGAAATTCTGACTATTAGGTAGAATGTAGTAAATGAAAACAGGAAATGTCTGGAAATGGCGCTGCTTTAGACAATGTGATTAATCCTTATACACTGCTCCCACATCTGGGTACCAACAACCATTTTTTAAAATGCAACAAACGTGTAATGAAAGTGATAATGTGCAAAAGAATATATATATGTGCCAAAATGATATCAAATAAATAATGGCTAAAACAATTGTGCCGTGTAAGTATATTGATACTTCAGTGATGTGCTTGTGTGTAGAAACCCTGGTAATCCTAAAAGATATAGTACATACATATTTCTGAAAGGGTGTTCAATGGTTGTAAAGGCAACAGGTCATTGGTTAAAACAGTATTCAGGATAAATTCTAAAAACCAACGTGAGTCCCCCACTATGCCTACTGGTCACTCCTTAACCACTTACCAAATGGATGGTTTTGCAGCTTTAGGACCAGAGCACTTTTTTCAATTTGGCACTGCACCGCTTCAAATGGTAATTGTGCGGTCATGCAATGCAGTACCCAAACAAAATGTGCGTCCTTTTAAACTTCGCCACGTCACGGTTTAACTTTTTTCACGAGACCAGGATTTCGACGTTTTGGTAGGTAAACCATTCACCAATTCCTCACTGGTCATCCGTATCACCCCCTGAGTGCAACCAAAAATCTTAAATAGGACTTATGACAAAATTGGTTACTGGACAACGGAAATGTTGGTAACTTGTGGGAAAGTCTTTATACATACATGATATAGAAAATCCTAATGGTCCCAAAGATGTGTGTTCGTGTAGTGACTTCATAGTTATATGAATGTGCCGTGTTAACAAAATCGGTAATAAATAAACTATAGTAAAACCGTGTATATA
>BLSH010398482.1:49501-61271 GCA_018402905.1 Glandirana rugosa | reverse complement strand
TGAAATCTCAAATTACTCCAACAATCTGATCGTTGTGCACGATCGTAGCGATCGTTGTTTTATGCAGAGTTTGATCTGCAATCTGCAACTCAAAGCAGCGGTATGTGAAATCTCAAATTTCTGCTATCTGTCCTCAGAGCAACAGCACAGCAGTAGTAATCTATCTCAGGATGCAGGATCAGATGTTAAAATGTCTGTAATCTCTCCCTCACGCCGGCAGCTTCCTCTCCCTACACTAACCCAAGAGCATGTGACATGCAGCACTGTGACTCCAGCTTATAAAGAGGCTGGGTCACATGATGCACTGTCCAATCACAGCCATGCCATTAGTAGGCATGGCTGTGATGGCTTCTAAGGGCAAACCAGTGAAACGCTTGTTGATTGGCTGCCCTGCAGCTATTCAACATGCGTGATCAACTACCAGAACCCAGAACCCGAACCTGAACGTTTTTTGAAATGTCCATGTTCGGGTCCGGGTCCCGGATACCCGAAAGTTCGGTACGGACCCGAATGTTACAGTCCGGGTTCGCTCAACACTGCTCATAAGCTGTCCTTTAGGAATGTTGTTTTTCCACTTTGGATGGTGGCAGCTTGTGACTGGAATGTATCCATTCCTGTCTGTTGGCTTGAAGAAGGTTTTTGTACATAGTGCACCTGATGTGTTCTCTATGACCAAATCCAAATAATCTATTGTGTTCTTATCACATTTCCCTGTGAATTTTAGGCCATATTTGTTGTTATTAATGTCCGTCATAAACTTTTTTATTGAGTCTTCACCTCCTTCCCATAGTATGAACACATCATCTATATACCTTCTGTAGAATTGAAGTTCTGGATAATTTTTATTGTATATATATTCCTCTTCCCACAGATCCATAAAGAGGTTTGCTACACTCGGTGCATAATGTGCCCCCATTGCAACCTCTTTGGTCTGTATATAATATTCCTTTTCATACCAGAAATAGTTTGATTCCATGCACATCTTTAACCCTTCCAAAATAAAATTAATCTGTGGTTGTTTCATACCAGTACATTCGTGTAGCGCTTTCTCCACTCCCTTCAGGCCATCCAGTTGGTCAATGCTAGTATATAATGCGTTAACATCTATTGTTACTAAGAGGCTATTTTCTTTGGGTCTAATATTTTGTAATTCATGTATTAGTTGAAGGCTGTCTCTTAAATAGGATGTGCCTTTTTTAACTAGGGGTTTGAGGAATTGGTTGAGATATTCCCCCAATCTGGCAAAAATGGAGTCTATACCATTTAAGATAGGTCGCCCAGGTGGTTTGTCTATTCTTTTATGTATTTTGGGAACGTAATATATAATAGGAATGTTGCTTGCCTCAGGTATTAGATATTTAACTTCTTTTTTTATTTAAAATCCCCTTTTCCTTTCCTTTCTTCACAAATTCCTTCAGTTTCTTTAGAATTTTTTTCTTTGGATTCTTCTGTACTTTTTTGTATGTATTGGGTACTTTAAGTAGATTCTCCATCTCCTCCATGTAGTCTTTTTTATTCAATATGACCATTCCACCTCCTTTGTCTGCTGGTCTAATTACTACGTTGTTTTTCTTTCCTATGGCTTTTATCTGTTTCCAAATATGTGTGGTAGCCAGAAATATTCCTGCAAAACAGCTGAGGAGCTACAAGATTGTCTTTGTAAACTGCATCTGGATCCCAGCACCCCCACTTCAACCCAAAACACCCGCAGACGTTCTCCCTCCTGTTCTCCAGCAAAAGCACCGCACTCAACCCCTTCGTCCTCAAAACGGATCAGAACGACACCTATCTCCCGCGACATGGAGGACTCCATGGACTGATCAATCTTTATGTTGCACCGCACAACCTCAACCTCTTTGGAACTACCCCCTTGATCATCTGAACTCCACATCATGCCCCCCGAGATGCCACGTCAAGAATCCTTGCCTCAAGGCTCTTCGCAACTGACCCATGACATCAGACCAATGCCTCTTTGACTGCTTCTCTATAACTGAAGGGTTGCAACTCACATCCCCACCAAACAAACCCATGGCACACAGGGAACTCTCATGCCTATATCTGCAACTACCCACTCAACCCCTACAGATACAGCAAACTATGGCTACTAGAGGTTGGGTCTCTTTACATGTTCCGCCTCTCTGATTCCTGAGGCGACCTGACCCACATCTATACCCTAAGCTACCCCACCACAAACCTTGCCAGGCAACCACCAGAGGGGAGCATGTGAACAGACCATAACCGAGAGCTTCACCGCTCAGGTTATTCAACTATAGACAAGTTAACTCATTAGCCGAGAAATATTTTTACTTTTTCCCTCATCTCGGCCCTGGTTTTTGATGTGTGATAAGTACAGTTATCTTTTCGTGCCACATTGGCTTGTTTAAGAATGTTTAATTTAGCCTTGTCTGGACCTCCGGGCTGCATGTCACTGCAGCACCTCCACTTGCCCAGCAACTCCCCACTTTTGGGACTCCCCGGGCAACATGTCCCACCTCCGAGAGATCCTACGTGATCCCTCAAGGGGCACCACACATCTTACCTTTCTCTCTGTTATTTTAACCTCTCACTGTTTCTCTATGTTTCAGCCCTCCCTCTCATCCCTTACCTACCCCCCTATGTCGGACGGAGATCGCAGGACGCAGTAAGTAACACTTTTTTATCAGCCACCCCTTCACCCATACCACATGGCTAACGTCAATTTCCTCTCCCACAACGCCTAGGGGCTTAACCCCCTTAACAAAAGGCGAAAAGCCTTTCGCACATATGCCTCGCTTAAAGCACACATTGTGTGCATTCAGGAAACCCACTTTTCAACACAACAATCCCCCAAATTTCTGAGCCCTACCTACCCTCAATTTTACACCGCCTCAGCTAGCTCCAAAAAAAGAGGCGTCCTAATAGCCTTCCACAAATCCACCCCCTTCACGTTAAAGCGAGCAATTCAAGACCCTGAAGGTAGATACCTGATATTGACAGGCCACTTAATTGACACACCAATAACAGTGGCCTCTTACTATGCCCCGAATCAGTCCCCTACCCCATTCCTCTCTCATTTTTTCAAAACCCTAGACACACATAAAATGGGCACCACCCTCATAGGAGGGGACTCCAACCAGGTTCTCCTTCCATTCCTCGATAAGTCCCCTTACACCCCACAAACCACTCCTCGCAAGCTCACCTTCCAACAACTCCTGGCCAATCACTCCCTGGTAGACACTTGGCGGGAAATGAACCCCCTAAAGAAGCAATTCACTCACTACTCACATACCCATAACTCGATCTCACGTATAGACCATATTCTCACCACAGTAGGCACCCTCCCCCAAATTTCCTCGTCTCTAATAGTCCCTATCCCATGGTCTGACCATAACACCACTCTGACTACCCTCTCAACACTACTCCCCTCTCAAAGCAGGAGACCGTGGTCACTTAATGACTCCCTTCTCTCACATCCATCCCATGCCCTCGAGAAAGAAGCATCCCTTAAAGAATATTTCGCTCTGAATACCACTTCAGAAACTTCCCCCCTTCTGGTCTGGGAAGCCCACAAGCCAGTAATCCGAGGAACTCTAATAAGCATAGCTACACGCAGGAAGAAAGAGCGTCAAAGCAAATTCTCCTCCTTGGAGCAAGAATTCACTCTTGCCCATGAAACCTTTCAATCCTCACCTACCCCCACTAATAAGACCAGATTAGACAAAGCCAAACTTGAACTGGATCTCTTTATGACTGAAGCTGCAGAGAAGGCCCTGTGCCGTTCACACCACCGCTTTTATGTAAAAGCCAATAAACCAGACACCTTCCTTGCCCTTTCTCTTAGGAACCTAGAGAAACCCTACAAACCCATTCGGCTAAAAAGTGCCCTGGGTTCCTTTACCAGTAACCCAGTCAAAATCTTACATCTCTTCCGTACGCGTTTGGCTGAGCTTTACTCGTCCCCCTCCCCCCCAGATACTTCCTCTAAAACTCTTGACTTTCTAAACTCCATCAACCTCCCAGCTCTCTCCCCCCAACACCGAACTCTCCTTGAGCAACATATCAAAGAAGATGAGATACATACTGCGATCCAATCGTTGAAAAATAATAAACGCCCAGGCCCAGATGGCTTTACAGCCGCCTATTACAAACAATACATAAATATCCTATCGCCTGCCCTCACCAAAGCCCTGAATTCCATCCTCCGGAATTCAACATTTCGACCAGACTCACTAAGAGCCTCCATCTCAATGATCCCCAAACCTCAAACAGATGATACCTCCTGGTCCAATTTTCGACCAATATCAATACTAAATAACGATATCAAATTGCTTGCCAAAATCCTCGCAACCCGTCTTAATACCTTCATTGGTTCCCTAATACACAGAGAGACCAAGTGGGCTTCATGCCCTCTAGACAAGCAGCAGACAACGTGCGCAGGGTCACAAATTCTTTATCCTACCTGGGCATTAAACTTACCCCTGATCCCGAAAACCTTTACTCAGCCAACTATCCTCCCATGCTTCAGTATCTCACGAGACTACTGTCCTCCTGGACTTCCCTACCCCTCTCTTGGTTAGGTAGGATTACAGCTACTAAAATGGTCATCCTTCCGAAGCTATTATATCTGTTTCGAGTACTGCCCACACCCGTCCATGCTCACTTCCTACGCATTGTCCAAAGCAGAACCCTTAAATTTGTATGGGGCAGAGTTTCCAAAACTATACTCCATCTTCCGAAGATACAAGGGGGCCTAGGACTCCCACTTTATCACAAATACTACCAAGCAGCCCAGCTAGCAATCCTAACAAAATACCACGCCACAAAAGAAACACCACTATGGGTTTCTATTGAATCCACTGACTGCGACCCTCTTTCAGTAGCCAACCTCCTATGGCTACATCCCGCAGACCGTAAACCAATATGTAACCCTATCACTAAGCAATCCCTTCACTTATGGGACAGACTTAAATTTAAATACAAACTGCAATCTCCTCACAACCCACTCCTGTCCTACTTGCGTAACCCCTCGTTCTATCCCGCCTGGTCCTCTCCTTCTTCCTTCTCTAAGTGGCAAAATGCGGGCCTGATCCGAGCCTACTCCTTTACTACCCCAGATGAACATGTCTCCTTTCCCACCCTGTCCAACTCTCATGAACTCCCTCCTTCGGAATTATTCCGATACCTTCAACTAAAACACTTCTTTTCCACCTGTCTTCGTTCCACAACGGAAATCCCACACAAGACATTCTTCGAACAAGCCTGTGACCCGAGACCCTCACATGCGAGGACTGATCTCCCTACTCTATCGTCAACTCCTAGACCTCCCTCCCCATTCCGCCCTCCCATATGTGCAGAAATGGGAAGCAGACTTGCATACCCAATTGACTGAAGAGGAATGGCAGGAGATCTGGTCGGCAACCAAATCAGCCTCACAAAACGTAATAGCCTCAGAGGCTAATTACAAAGTCTTATTCCGCTGGTATCTGGTACCCGCACGCATTGCAAAATATTCCGCTAACTACCCCCAAAACTGTTTCAGAGGCTGCACGGAGAGAGGCACCCACTTGCATATATGGTGGGAATGCCCGCATGTCCAAGAGTTTTGGAAGGATATCTTTAAGATGATTTCAACTCTTATAGGCAGCCCCCTAAATCCCAGCCCCACAATAGCCCTACTAAATGTCAAGCCCTCAGACATCACCCGCAACCAATTTAAGCTCCTACTACAAGTAACCACGGCAGCTAAACAGACAATAGCAAAGGCATGGAAATCTCCCTCTCTCCCACTCCCTGAAACCAAGCACAGATTCACAAATGCTATGATCCATGCAAAAATTGAAGCAACCGTCCTTAACTCTATGCCCAAATTTGAGAAGCAATGGCAGCCATGGATTAAACATTTTCTACCTCATGACCTTGACACCAACCTTTTCCCCATAATCAAACATTGCCCATAACCTTTAATTTTCTACTGTAACATAAACACAGCGATCTCCGTCTGACTACCTCCCTCCATCCCTGTGGTACCCCCCTCCTCTCCTCTTCTTTACTCACCTATCCCTTTTTCTTCTACTTCTATCTTTTCTAAATTTTTTATTTACTCAGAGCTATGCAGCTTACCTAAGACCTTCGGGATCTCTCCACTGTATGGTGCAACCCTGCTCGTTCATGCCTACATTGAAACAAATAACCTAATTGATAATTACCTCTACTACTGATTGCACCCCTCCCCTCTAATTATACTTTGTATTCAATGGAACTCCCGATTAGTCACAGTATATGTTTGTACTAATGCTGCTCTGTGATACATTGAGGCCTTTCGGTCCTTGATGTTGTAACCATGTTATTTTTTTACCTTCTCAATAAAAAGTTTGAACAAGGAAAATGGATTTGTTCTTCAGCTGGGTATGGATGTACTCTGAATAGGTTGTATCAACTGGTTGTTTTTGGGTTTTGAAAAAAATTTTTTAGGTTTATTTTCCTTATAAACTTTTGAAGATCTATATATTCTTCAAATTCATTGAAAGCTTTTTCCGGTGCATATTTCAAACCTAAATCCAATATCGCTAATTCTTCTTTGGAGACTTCAACTTTACTAAGATTGAATATACCCTTTCCTAATATTCTCTCCTTCTTTTTCCTTTTCTTCCCTCCACGTTTTCCTCTCTTTCATCTTCTCTTGTGTTGTAATCTGGAGTGCGCGCTCCTTGGGACTGTTGATAATGCTGTCTGTTGTTCCATCCCATGGGGTTCCGTGGGTATGGTGTTTGGGGGTACTCCCCGTATGGTCTCCTTTCTTTGGTGGGTTCTTGTTGTCCCCTTGGTGTCCTTTCCTCTGTTCTGTAGACCTGTGGGTCTTGTTGTCTTCTTGATTGATTCCAATGGGTCGGGCGTCCCCACCATCCTCCTCTCCTGGCTGGGCCTTGATTGTACCATCTCCTTGGGGGTCTGTGTCTCCAGCCATCCCGAAAACCCCCATTTTCCTGCTGTCTGTTGTATGGCCAATATGGGGGTGGTCTTCTTTCCCTTAGTGGGGAATATCTATTGTTGGTACTGACATTATATCTTGGGGTGGCTGGTGATTTTCCTCTGGCATGGGTGTCCCGCTGTGTTCCCATCTGTTTCTTATTTTCCACTTTGGTGGTGGCCAAAGTAGGGGGATGTCTCGGGGTGTAAGGTGTTCTGATAATCCCTGTATGGATGTTCTCCTCCTCCAGGTCATCATCTGAAGAACTTTCCTCCATTTCTTCTGGGAACTCTATAGTATCTTGTTGCCATTTATATACTCTTCAATTGTTATAGTCTAGGACATCTCTGGTGAACTTCTTTTGCTTTTTAGCTTGTATTTTGCTATCATATTTTTTGATATGTCCCTGTAACTCTTCTTCTTTATCCTGGTACTCTCTTTGTCCTAACAGGGGTGTCAAAGTTCCTTTAATTTCTTTTATTTTCTCTTCTATTAATTTAGATTTACATTGTCGTCTTTTAATAATGGTGTATAATAATTCCTTCTCACACTTATTGAAGAACTCATACCAGTCTTCCATTAATAATCCATCCTTCAGACCATCATTGGAATGCAAATCCCATCTGAGACGTCTAGAGGTTATGTTATCTTTTATATACATTTCAAGTGTGGCAATATCCCACCCGACTCTTAGTTGCTTTTCTAAGGTATGTTTTAACTGTTTTAATAGGTCTATCATGTCATTTGTATTAGTTACACTTTCTTGGTTAAATACTTCTTCAGTGTTAATGTTTCTGGAATTCATATAGCCAAAAATATCCATAGCTGCAAATACTATAAATCTTACACCTAAGGGTGAAAGATAGGAGATAAAATATAAAATGAGTATTGCGCTTAGGATAAATGGAACCTATAAGCTGCTGCCTTCCAGTGAAATTCTGACTATTAGGTAGAATGTAGTAAATGAAAACAGGAAATGTCTGGAAATGGCGCTGCTTTAGACAATGTGATTAATCCTTATACACTGTTCCCACATCTGGGTACCGACAACCATTTTTTAAAATGCAACAAACGTGTAATGAAAGTGATATTATGCAAAAGAATATATGTATGTGCCAAAATGATATCAAATAAATAATGGCTAAAACAATTGTGCCGCGTAAGTATATTGATACTTCAGTGATGTGCTTGTGTGTAGAAACCCTGTTAGTCCTAAAAGATATAGTACATACAGATTTCTAAAAGGGTGTTCAATGGTTGTAAAGGCAACAGGTCATTGGTTAAAACAGTATTCGGGATAAATTCTAAAAAACAACGTGAGTCCACCACTATGCCTACTGGTCACTCCTTAATTGGGTGGATTAATATGTAATTGACCAGTAGGAAGAGACCAGATTCATAAATGTAGTCAAGTTCATAAAGGGTTAATTCATTGCATGACAGTGTTCTATTCCCCCAAAGCGCTCGGTGCTTGAGAATATTCCTTTGTAGTCATAACATAGATTGCTTGGTGTAGGTCACACGTGCTCCCCTAAAGGTCCCCTCCTTACCAGAGGACGCCACCCCTGCAGGGGTAAAGCGCCTAGCAGTATCTGTGGTGCTAGTGTTGGTCCTGGTCCTGGGGCGATTCCTTCATCCGTGTAGGGGAATTAAGCATAAACAAAGGAGACCCATAGCACAATACGTAGGAGTAATATATAATCTCTCTTTATTCTTCTTATATGGGTTATATATCAGGCAGTATAAAAATATTAAAATCCGGTGCCCACATTTAAAAATAGGCGAAAAAAATCAAAGTCCATCTTGGTCATATCCCTGTTTTAGCTTTGGTGAACGCAACCTCCCAATGATAAAGTCATGTGTACTTCCTGTACACCTCGGTTGCGTTCCACCACGTTGCTCTGCAAAACTGGAAATTACGTAGGACGTACAGCTAGGCACCGACGCGTTTCGTCATCGACATTCTCAAAGGCGATATCTGAGTCAACTTTTATCAGCGACCCCTTTAGAGATCAGTGGTTGGCTATCTCTGCTGTCAAAAACAAACCCCTGCCAGTAAAAAAAAAAACTGGCTGATAAATTTTTAGCTGGCTTCAAGATTCAAAGCAATCGTGTCAACCCCTAGCCCTGGACTAGATTTAGATGGACTTTACTAACAATGTAAAGTTAAAACGTTTTAAGCTGACCATTGTAAGCACCTCTGTTAGTGTTAAATGGTTTGTCACGATCCTTTACCTGCCACCTTTTCTAGACAGTTTGGGCTGTTGAAGGAAGTTGAAAAACGACTGACTTACTGACCAGATCATCAGATAATAAATTATGTTCTACCCGTACAAAAAAACCCCAAAAACATAGACTGCTGTGTTAATCTCCCTGGCGGTATGATTATGTCAGATTTTTGCGTCTCAAAGCGGTACATTTTTTTAGCATGGAAATTTGGCGTTTTATATTGTAGGCCTGTAATTCTTAGGAATAACTCACTTAAATCTGTCCAAACAAGAGTCTAGTAGACATCCCAGGTATGATAAAGTTTTAAACAACGAAATCATAAATTATAATATAATAAATAATTATAAATAATTATCAAAAATAATAATATAACAATAATAAAATGTATTCAATAATGTAATCAAATCAAAAACACTGAAATTTGCTCAGTTGCAGAATTGTCGCTGTCGTCACTTTCAGTGTCTGATGATAAATTTCATCACAATTCAGTATCGCTCAATTCTGCAAGTGATTCTCATTTAGGATCGCTGTTTTCTAGCTGATCAAAAAACGCTTTTGACATAAAGGGACACTTTTTGAATGCCATGGACATTCTCAAGTCTACAGGCAGGGAGAATGGCATATATAACATAAAAGTGCATTTAGGGCACTGGACAAAGCACTAGGGACAAAAGAGATGTGAAATGATGTGATACAGTAATGTAATATGCGGATTCAAACAGCGCAGTAAAATGATTGATAAAAAACAGCTGCTGAACACTAAAGGTAATTTATCTAAATCCTTCAATCGAATAGTCCAAATGTAAAACAGTGCAGCGCTTCAGAACAGTCTCTCTCCAGTGCGTGATACACCCAAATGTGCTTCTATGTTCCAAACCAGAAAAGGTGATATAGTGTCAGATATCCTCCACCAGCCACACTAAATTCTCACCTTCCTTAGTGGGCTCTTATTACAGGAGCCAAGACCCGCATGACGGGAGTCGGGACTCGGGAAGTAGAGAGGAGACATTGCTGGAAGTGGCAGCAGAGGAGCTGAGATACACAAAGCCCGTCAGGAACTGCTTTTCTTATGAGCATGGTTTTGGTATATGAAGGAATCTGAGAGGAAGAAAAGATTCATCATCTCCTCATCTCGGAATTTATATATCATGCGGGTCTTGGCTCCTGTAATAAGAGCCCACTAAGGAAGGTGAGAATTTAGTGTGGCTGGTGGAGGATATCTGACACTATATCACCTTTTCTGGTTTGGAACATAGAAGCACATTTGGGTGTATCACGCACTGGAGAGAGACTGTTCTGAAGCGCTGCACTGTTTTACATTTGATACAGTAATGTAATCTGACAGATTATGGTAAACTGTGTTGTGTGTTTTTCACTTTTTGAATTTGCCACTGGGCTCCGCCCTCATGCGTCATGACGCTTGCAGGGAATGGAGCCCAGGACACAGTACATCGGGCAGAGGACACAGCCCAAGGACACAGTACAACAAAAAAACAAGACAAAATAAAAAGAAGACCTATAAGAAGATAAAGTTTACATATAAAGAGCAATAGCTAAGATACAAGTTGGCCTATTACAATAAAGGGGACATAATCTTAAGCCATTGTGACCAAATAGCATCAAACTTCCTCATTGAATTTCTTAGAAACATGTATGTTTTTCAAAAGAAATAAGCCTATTGAGGTCACAAATCTAATCAGATAAAGTAGGAGGGTGTGGAGAGGTCCACTTAAGGGCAATTTGTGTGCAGGCCACAAACAGAGCCTGCAGGATAGTATCGGACATAGGAGGAGTGTAAAAAGGAGAGTCAAGGTAGTCCAAAAGGCATGTAAGTAGTTCAACGGGAATGTTTACACCCAAAAGCCCATTAAGTGTACCAACCACCCCTGCCCAATATCTCTAGAGTTTGAGGCACCACCACAGAAGATGTATAAGAGTACCTGGATTACCACAGCTAGTACAAGCAGGATCGGATCTCCGGCCTTTCTTATGCAGGAATTTGGTAGTTCTATATACCCTATGAAGAATAATTATCTGAGTTAATCCGTGGAGAGAAGGAGACAAGAGGGAGAGACCGGAGGATTTTCCTCCCAAACTTCCTCAGAGATAGGGCCAATATCTAGTGTTGAGTGAACCCGGACTGTAACGTT
The DNA here is from genome assembly GCA_018402905.1 of Glandirana rugosa. Classification (NCBI taxonomy): domain Eukaryota; kingdom Metazoa; phylum Chordata; class Amphibia; order Anura; family Ranidae; genus Glandirana; species Glandirana rugosa. The sequence continues at coordinate 49,946 of BLSH010398482.1, read as the reverse complement.
CGGGTCCGTACCGAACTTTCGGGTGTCCGGGGCACGGACCCGGACCCGGACATTTCAAAAATCATTTGGGTTCGGTCCGGGGTTCTGCTATTTCCAGAATTTTACAGAGATTAGAGAGGGAGTGCGAAAGTCGAAGGAAAGGGATGTGATTGGGTTCCTCGTACACTGACGTCGTGACACTGAGGTCGAATATTTCTCCGACCCAGTGTACTAAGTGACCGGTTAGTGTCGGTACGGTAATCATCCGTACCGACACTACCGAAGATTCCCGTTTGGTCACTTTGCGAACAACTAACCGACGGGACGTCGAAGAGTTGTGCACCTCATTTTATCGTCTTGGGGCCTGGCTTGGGTTTACTAAAAACTTTACAGGCCCAGGCCCAGGCACGGGGCCTGTGGGCTTTCAAGCCATGCCTGGGCTTGCAATGTCAGGCCCAAGTGAGTT
>BLSH010398482.1:4904-17523 GCA_018402905.1 Glandirana rugosa | reverse complement strand
CGCTGTCCCCGCGAGGATAGCCAAATTTGTTCCCTCTTATTCCCCCCAGTGCCTCCGAGGATGCTCCGAGTCAGGCACACACCTCCATATTTGGTGTCAATGCCCCATAGCACAAAAGTTTTGGACTGAAGTCTTCAACATAGCCTCACAACTATTTGGAAAACCTATTCCTTTAGACCCAGCTCTGGCCCTCCTGAGTCTAAAACCTGACGCGCTTTCATGCAGACAGTTCAAACTTTTCCTATCTCTTCTAACAGCAGCTAGACAAAGCATAGCCAAAGCATGGAAAACACCCACTATATCCATAACTGAGACCAAAAATAGGATGACTAAATTCCTCCTCCATGCTAAAATGGAAGAACTGGATAAAGATAGGCCCCCCAAATTTGAACATATCTGGACCCCATGGATAAAACACTTCCTCCCACCCACCTTCGATCTTGAAACCCTCCGTCCCTGGTGACTATACCTCTTTCCCTACACAGCCTCCAACATCCGGCGCGGAGTGGGGAGCTAGGACCCCCAGGTGGACCCCTTTGACCTTTTCTTCTTACTTTCTTCTAACCTTTCCTATCCTTTCCCTCCTCCTTTCGTCTCTACTCTACTATACGTTCAACCCTAACTAGCACACCTTTTTTGTTTATCTAAAAACTATGTTGGCACAGTACTAGCATGCCTCACTATGTCTTACTAAGTCTGTTGCTTCTTGTTGTTATCTATAACTTAAGTGGATATAGATCGAAACCGAACTTTATGCTTAAAAAAATTTTTTCTGACCGTGACTCCCATCTCGGGCGCAGCCAGATCCCAATAGGGGTGCCCGAGATTCTAGTCCGGTACCTCCTTGATCTAATGCCTGTCATGTTTTATTCATTATCCATTTTTGTTTGTCCTCTCACCCATGTCTAATACGTACTCTTTATCCACGCTTTTCAGTTCACTACCATAACTTGCATTGTTTACTAGTGTTATTTCTTACAGTTTTGTAATACCCAGGTGTGCATCCTACACCCTCTTTGTAATTCTTATCTGTAAATCTCAATAAATCTTTTTGACAAGAAAAGCGTACATCCAGCCACTCTCTATGGCTAAACATTCCCAGACTGGCCGATGACTCTAGCATAGGGGCGACCTCACCAGGGTCCCTGAAGCTGATGCTTTTAGAAGCTTTGTCCTTCTTCATCAGAGCCAATGGCAATGTGTGACTTTATTTAAGGCATTAAAGGGTTTGTTACCCCAGCATTTCATATTCCTGATATGTGGCTGCCGTATCATGTACTTGTATGAAAAAATATCCTGTTATCTTTGTATTGCTTCCTTTGTGTGAAATCCCTCCCTGGTGTTCCTGCAGGCAGGAGAGTACAGCATGGTCAGTTCTCTAGCTATGCTGGAAACTCAGCCTACTCTCCTCCAATAATCAGGCCTCTCCTGACATGTCTCCCCTGCACAGCCTTTCACTGAGAAGATTAGTGTGCTGCTGCTTCTCCTCCCCCAGTTGTTAGGCATTTGAGAACAGAGGGAACAGAGGGAATGTGATCACTTAAAAAAAGGGAAAAAATGTTATTTATATATTTTCTTTTATATATTTATACACAAATGTTTTGCTTTTCATTTACACTTTAAACTGAATTGGCTGTTTTGCAAGGTGATCATTTACAATCACTTTAAGTAATCAATATCTACAGAGAAAATATGAAATTCAGTACAAAAATATCAGTCCAAAATACAGTGAATAAAGAAAGATAAATATAGCATTAATTAATTAATACCCACTCGAGCTTCGGAAAATTTTACTCCCTTCTTGACCAGGCCATTTTTTGCTATATAGCACTGCGCTACTTTAACTGGTAATTGCGTGGCCATGCAACGCTGTACCCAAACAAAATTTATGTAATTTTTTTCACACAATTAGAGCTTTCTTTTGGTGTTATTACCACTGGGTTTGTTTTTATTTTTTATTATGTAAATGAATAGAAAACCAGAAAGTTTGAAAAAAAGAACAATATTTTTAAATTCAAATTTTGCAGCAATGTTTTGTTTTTATTGTTTATATTATAAATAAATCAATTTTAAAAACTATATATATTTTTAAATGAAAACATAAATTGCATTTTTAAATTATTATTAAAGAAATTGAATTTTTTCATCAATTTAGGCTAAAATGTATTCCCCTGTCTTTGGTAAGGGGAGTGTTTGGGGGGAGGGTGGGGAGACTTGTGCTGGGGGGTCAGATTTCAAATCACCCCACCTTCTAGCACCAAAGTCTTTTCTCCTCCCAAAGCACCCCCCAGCACATGTCCTCTTACTCCCCCTCTCCCAAATCAAAGAAATTGCACCTGCCACAGAGGAGGCAAGCAAGGTGTCTAGGACCCTTAGCAACCCGTAAGCGATGTGGGACAAGTGCCCCGGGTGCTTACTCTAGCGCACCCCTGTAAGGCAAGTACAAGAGCCAAGTGCCAGAACTTGTTCTTGCATTGGCCTTCAGAACTCAGCTGGGGTTCACAGGACAACAGGATTTTGTTTAAATCTTGGGAAGGTCCTGCCAAAACCAGTACAGTTAGAATATATAGATTTGCAGTGCGCATGTGCGGGAGCTCCGGGACAGACGTGTGAGCCGCGAGCTCCGCACCACCCCAGTGCAACGGAGCCGATCCCGCTTCACATAGCAGAGCAGGAGCCATAAGGATCAGCGGACCAGCAATCCAAGAGGGACCTGTCACCCCCCGGATGACTGATCAAGGAGCCAGACGGGATTTAAGGCCCCAATTTGAGACCAAAGAAGGAGGAGGGTGTACCAAGATGGCCGCCGCGGCCTACGCAGCACGGGAGGGAAGCGGAGATTCTCTTCACAACCACAAGCAGGTACTCTCCCCGGCCAGTCTGCACTACACCCCCTCGATCCAAGGGAGCTGCCTCTCACCTAATCCAATTATCAACCCTCACTCTCCGGCATCCACAGAATCGCTGCTGGGCCAATTTATGGAAGACAAAGGCTTCCCTTCTCCCGGACCAGGCCCAGCTTGCCACATGGAGAATAATACACCTAATCACACAGCCCTAGATCCAGGCCTACAGATCCAAGACCTCTTTCTAAAGTTTTCTTCACTACTTGAAAGAGGACTGGAAAACACGGCAGCCAAGATCACAGGAGACATCAGGGCAGATTTTCAGAATTTGGGAGCAAGGATGGAAGCTATTGAAAATAAGCTGGATTTAACGGTGGGGAGAACAAACCAAAATTCTGACCACATCCAGGTCCTGCAGAACCAATTGGACACAGCTCTTCTGAGATTAGATGACCTGGAGAACAGATCCCGCAGGTACAATTTCAGGGTCAGAGGCCTACCGGAGTCCATAACTGACACCCATACTGTTATACAGGAATTGATCAAGGACCTGATCCAAAACGCACCACCTCATAGACTGGAGCTGGATAGGGCCCACAGAGCTCTGGGCCCCATAAGGAAGGACGGTTTGCCTAGAGACATCATTGTTAAGCCACATTTTTTTGCAGTAAAAGAGGAAGTGATGAGACAAGCAAGACTCAACAATCAGCTGAAGTGTAGAGGACACTCAATACAAATTTTTGCTGATTTCTCGCCCTGCACAATTCAAAGAAGAAGATCCTTAAAGCCACTACTGCAAGTGTTATCCCAAAAAGACATAAAATATTGGTGGGCCTTCCCATTTGCAGTCAAATTTACCTGGAAAGATCTGACCCACTCATTCAATAACTTCCCTGATGGGGAAAAACTTCTCCTAAAGCTACACCTGATTACCCAAGAAATGTCCATGGATACCTCGAACCTGGCTTCTAGCTCATCTAAGCGCCCGCCTCCTGCAAGTCCTCTGACTACAACCTGGACCACTGTGAGGACCAAGAAAGCAAAAGAACAACGCCCCCCCTGATGGAGCCCCCAAGGGACCTATTATCCTTAAAAGTCTGAGCCCTTCCCTTCTTTGGTGAAGATGACAACTCTTTTGACGGAACTCTCGACAGGAGAAATTTTTTTTTTTTTTTTTTTTTTTGGGGTGTTCCAGTTGAACCTCTGGGTTACCGGAGGTTAGTTAAGGGGCTATTGGAGACGCTCGGTCTTCCCCAATGGGTGGACAGGGAAAACAGCCCCTATGCTGCAGCCTCCTGGCCTCATAGTTTTGTTAATAAGTTCATGATTGTTACAGTTTCTAAGTGCATTTCCTGCTTTTTCAGATTTAACTTCTCGATGGTCGGTGCCAGAGCATGGGGTGGTAGCTCTGCGCCTCCTCCTATCACATAGTCGCATATTTTTGCTACTATGCGATGGGATGACGCCTCCCTGAGGGGAAGGCTTGTTTTTTGTCGGGTTACGGCGGGGGATTTCCCCACCATAACCCTATGTCTTTTTCAAGACAAACATCTTTCTTTTTTGTTATGTTTATTGTGCTCTAATCTTATCCTTCTTCTCTTCCTTTTTTCTATTTCTCGGACCCACCAAGCCAAACCTCACTTTCTCAAGATCTCCTGGAACAGAGGAACACCACAGTCATTTCCCTATTCACAATGGGGTTGGAGGACTCAAGTATGCCTCGGGGTAAGTGATGATGTGAGGGAGGGTACCTCCCCAATTTGATTCATGGCTTCTCAACTTGGTACGCATAACCATTTAAAAATTGCTTCCCATAATGTCCAGGGCTTGAACTCCCCGGTTAAGAGGAGAAAAGTTCTGGACAACTTCCGGTCCCTAAAAATAGACATACTCTTTTTACAAGAAACCCACTTCCCAATTCGGTACAGTCCCAAGTTCTTACACTCTCATTACCCCAACTTTCGGCTAGCGAGCGCAGGAGATAAGACTAAAGGAGTAGCCATACTATTCTCTAAACATAGTAATTTCTCGATTCTCTCTGAACTAAAAGACCCAGAAGGCAGGTACTTAATGGTGAAAGGCACGATTGAAGGAAAATTGTACACCTTAATATCCTACTACGCTCCCAACAAGGGACAAGTCAAGTTCTTTCAAGATTTACTTGAGTCCCTATCCCCTCATTTAGAAGGGGAAATAATTATGGGGGGGGGATTCGAATATGGCTTTCGATCAGATCCTAGACAAATCTAGGCCCATGTCAGACAGATTTCTGAGGCCGTCCAAGGTAAGCTGTAAAATAGCTAAACTTTTACACAATAGGGGTCTGATAGATATATGGAGAGAGTTGCATCCAAATAAACGAGACTACACTCACTATTCAAGCCCACATAATACATACGCTAGAACCGATCATATCTTGATCCCCACCATGCAAATTCCCAAATCGTGGACACCGTATGGTCGGATCACTCTATAGTGGTCTTAACATACAATAACCCTTCAACCAGACGTCCTATATCGAACTGGAAACTAAACGAAACTAAACGAAACCCTGCTTAACGACCAGGTTAGAGTAGCCGAAATCACCAGTGCCTTGAGGGAGTACTTCCAATGTAACGCCACTCCGGAAATATCACCAGCAACGTTATGGGCGGCTCATAAACCAACCATACGAGGAAAGATTATTCAAATTACCTCTCAAATTAAAAAAGATAGAATAGCAACAGTGGCACGATTGGAAGAGTCCTTCAAGGTACTTAAAGCGGCACACAAAAAGGCCCCTTCGGAATCTTCGCTTTCTCTTTTAAATGCAGCCAAATTGGAGTTGAATCTGGCTCTCACTACAAAGGCAGAAAAGTATCTTCTCTGGTCAAGTGCCAAGTTTTACTCTAATAGGGATAAAATGGGGACTCTGTTAGCTCATAAGCTAAGCCCTAGAACTAGATCATTCAATATTCCGCGAATAAAAATAAGTCCAACCCAATCTTCAGCGAACCCCAAAAAGATTCTAGAGACTTTCCAAAGCTTCTACTCAAAATTATACAGCTCTGACTTAAACATTAAACCCCTGGATATTGCCCAATACCTTGATACCATTCCTTTGCCCAAACTCTCTAGGGAACATAGTGACCAGATGGAAGCGCCATTTTCGGAGGAAGAAATTGGGGAGGCTATAGACAATCTGAAAATTAGATCTTCTCCGGGTCCTGATGGCTTCCCGAATATATATTACAAAACATTTAAAGAAACATTGACTCCTTACCTGGCAAAATTTTTTAACTTCTTAAGATCTGGAACCCCTCTTGACCCCCAATTGAATACGGCATTTATCTCTGTCATACCTAAGCCAGACAAAAACCCGGAGGAAGTGGGAAACTATAGACCCATTTCCCTTATTAATAATGATATTAAAATCATGACAAAAATTCTTAGCAAAAGGTTGGCCGACTTCATAAACCAGTACATAAACAATGACCAGGTTGGGTTCATTCCTGGAAGGCAAGGACCGGATCAAATTAGACGTGCGATAGACCTCATTTCTCTTCTACAATATAATTGGGATGGGGGACCTAAACAAAATGGGATGCTGCTCTCATTGGACTTGCACAAAGCCTTCGATTCGGTGACCTGGCCCTACATCTTCACCCTCCTCGATAAATGGGGCTTTGGAGAAAAGTTTACCAACTTACTGAAATCACTCTACTCTTTTCCCTCAGCCAAAATCCGGCTACAGGGGTTTCTTTCAGAAAAGGTGGATATAGCGAGGGGTACCAGACAGGGATGCCCCCTGTCCCCCTTGATTTTCGCTATATCAATTGAAACCCTCGCTATAGCCATTAGACACAATATGAACATCAAGGGAGTCATGTGCGGATCGAAGGTCCATAAATGTGGCCTTTACGTGGATGACATCCTACTTTTTCTTACATCTCCAATCACATCCCTGCCTAATCTTTGTTCAACCCTAGAGGAATTTTCCAAATATTCCGGCCTTAAGGTCAATTTTTCCAAAACGCACACCCTCAATATTTCACTCCCAATTGAAGTGAAAATGTCTTTGCAGAGTTCATTCCAGTTTTTATGGAAGGATAGTGAAATCAAATATTTGGGTGTTACTCTCCCAGCTAAGGTAGACCAAATCTATTCAAAGCACTACCTGCCGATGTATAAGAAACTAGAAAGGGATCTAAAAGCATGGGGGGGTAGGGAGCTTTCTTGGATAGGTAAAATACACTCAGTAAAAATGACCCTTCTACCGAGACTTCTCTATCTGTTCAGGTCTCTTCCGATAGCAATTCGAAAAGACCATCTAACTCTCTTCCAAAATAAAGTCTTACAGTACATTTGGGGTAAGTCTGGACACAGATTATCTAAGAAAACCCTCTTTCTACCTAGAAAAAGGGGAGGACTTGGCACCCCTAACCTTTGGGTATACTTCCAGGCAGCTAGGTTAGCGCAACTTTCAGCTATATATTTTAAAACAGAAAGGCCGGAATGGATCCAGGTAGAAAGACAAGCGGTCCCTCACCATACGTTAGACTACCTCCTCTGGGTCCCAAACAAGGATCGCCCAACGGTCTTATCTCCGGTGCTCTCACAATCACTAGCAATTTGGGACAAACTACGCTCCTCAGATAAGCTAGTATCGGGGTGTAAACCCTTTTCCCACCTGTTTCATAATCGGGATTTCCCCCCAGGAAGGGATATTCGGGCCTTTCAATGGTGGCTGGACAAGGGACTGTACCGGATCGGACATTTCCTATCCCATTCGGGCCCCCTCCCGATGAGTCACTGGACACAAAAACAAGACATGCCAAACTCTGAACAATTTAGATTTAGACAAATTTACAAATTTTTACAAAAAACTTGGAGGGACAATTGTTCCTTAAATTTGGTCACAACTTATGAAAGCTGGTGTGGTCAAGCCATGGATCAAAGGGGAGGGATCTCCATCATTTATCAATCACTTATCCTTCCCACGAGTAAAACGGGATATATGCGAGCTTGGGAGGAAGATCTCAACTTGGAGTGGGACATTGATAAGTGGAACTCAGTATTTTTTAGATCATTCCAAAAGATTATTTCTGTTCCCCTAATGGAAGCTAGTGTTAAAGTACTTACGAGATGGTACTTGACCCCTTCCAGATTGGCTATCATGTTCCCTTCGGCGGACCCCTGTTGTTTTTGGGGGTGCGGTCTGAGTGGCACAATGCTACACACGTGGTGGGAATGCCCTAGATTGAGACCCTTCTGGAAAAAAATATTTAATATGATAACCAAGGTGACAGGACATCAAATACCCAGAATTCCGAGTGTTGCTTTATTAAATGATGATCTTCCCAAAATTCCTAAAGCTTCTAAACGCTTGATCCATTTCATTTTTTTAGGAACTAAAATGACAATAGCTAAAGCATGGAAGCAACCTAAAGTCTTCTTTAGGGCCGCTAAACGAAAGATCTCCTGGGTAATGACGCAGGAAAAAATCTGTAGTACACTTTCAGACTCCTCCTCTAAGTTTGAAGCAATATGGGAACCCTGGGCACATTATGTTGGGGTTTCGTTGACTCCAGGTGTTTTACCCCCATAATGTGACAGTTGGGTAGTGGACTTTGGCTGGTGGATCCTCTCCTTCTTCTCCTTCTTCTTCCTCCCTCTCTTGCTCTTATCTTCTTCTTTTTTCTATTAACAAGAAATCTGATATTTTGGGTTCCTTCTAACCTGCAGGGCTTAACCCAAGTCTTTATAGGTCCTCCTCAAATACTGTTCAAACAGGACCCGGTTTATAAATAGTTTAGCATTTTATTCATTAAAAGATAGCTAATCTCAATGTTGGCTGTAAGGGTGGGGAGTTTGGTCACCATGGCACAGCTTGATCCCGGACGGGGTGCCGGTACCAAACCTCGCGCTTACTAGGTTCTGTTCCATTTCCTTTTTACACTGGGGAATTGGTTAGTCTTGCTATGTTAATTGTTGGAACATAAACCTAGCGGGAAGCAATATTGAGTGGGGAGGGATTCGTGGGTTACAAGGATCTATTTTGCAGAATAAGTCGCAATGTATCGAATCAGTGGTTAAAGACCTTATCTTTGCTGAAATGTTTATCCTCATTGTACCTATGCTCTTTATTTCAATAAAAAACATTGAAAAGTAGAATATATAGATTTGTACTAGAAGAGGGAGAGGATTTGTGCTTGGGGGAGTTTACTGGGAGGGATTAGGGTCCAAGATCAGGTCAGGGGGCAAGCTGGGTCAGCAACAAGGGGAAACCTGTAGGAAGAATGCAGGATACAGTGATCAGCTGAAAGACCATTCAGCATTTAAGCATGTGCAGAAGCAACCTTAAATAGCCCATCTGGTGCCAACATACACTGTGCGTGCTCCCGTGTGCATTCCTGGGCTCATGCATGGGTCTGGTCACTATTCTACTAATAATTCTGTGTGCAAGTGCATTTCTGCAAGCCCAATGTCTACTAGCCATTCTCTGGCAGGATTTGTTCCAGAGTGGAGGGGAGGTTGTGCTGGAAGGGGAATTTTGAGTGAGAGAATGTGTGCTAGAAGTGGAGAGAGAATTTTTGCTGGGAGGATAGATTGGGGGAAGGAGGATTTGTGATGGGAGGGAAATGGAATTTGTGTTAAGGGAGGGAAATTGAGGGTGGTGGAGATGGGGAAGAAGGGGGGATTGTGCTGGAAAAGGGGATTTGGGGTGAGTGGAGAAGGACTTGTGCTGAGGAAGAGGGAAGTTTTAGAGAGGAGGGGTTGAGGGGTGGACAATTCATTCTGGGAGGAGAAGACAGGATTTATGCTGGGGGGGGGGGGTGAGCGTGCAGATTAGGGCTGGATTTTTTTTGGAGGGGATGGGGATTTTTGCTAAAAAGATATCATGGGGAAAGAATTCCTAGCAGGAGGGAATTTTGAACACTTCTGACTCCTACACTTGCCCTCAGTATTCTCTGCATTGCATACTCATGGACACTGCTCTCTGTGTGTTATGTACTCCTAAACCTGGAACTGACTAGGATGGGGGGAGCAGCAATATGCATCTTCACCTGTGTAGACAAAGATTCTTACATTAGCCCTGGGGAGACAACAGGCAGGGGGCCCACTGCAGAACATGTGAAAGGGTCCTGCTGCTGGACTGTAATAAATGGCCCAGTGATGGGAGTAAAGGGCTCATGGGATCAGTGGGAAGAGCCCAGGTCTCAGACAGAAAGGCCCTGGCTGAGTGTCAGGTAGGCCCTTCATGGTTTCTTGCACCAGAGCCCTGAAGGTTCCAGTTACACCTCTGGGTTAAGCGTGTGCCTAACAAGCGTTAATGTGTTTTATGTGCTGCTTTTTACTAAAAATCAGTTTGTTCCTTCTCCCTGCATGCTCTGTACCCAGAAGAGGCCAGCGATGTACAGGTAAATCACTGTGCGTCTAGGAGCGACCTGTCTACAATACAATGTGGGCAGGCGGTCCTAAAGAGAATAACATAGAAGATGTAAACAAATAACCATCAATAAGTCATACCTTATATAGACATGTGGGGGTCCCCCCATCCATGCAAGGCCGCATCCGGTATGGATTTTGAGGGGAACCCCACACCAAAGTTAAGAAAAATGTTGTGGGGACCCCCTAAAATCCATACCAAACCCTTTTCAGAGCATGCAGCCTAGCAGGCCAGGAAAGGGGGAAGGGGGCGAGTGATCGGCCCCCCTCCTGAAACATACCAGGCCACATGCCCTCAACATGGAGGGTGCTTTGGGGCAGGAGGACCCGGTGGTTGTGGGGGTGCGTTGATGACTTATCAGAATATGGAAGCCCCTTATAATTGCAGATCTCAGCCCCCCTATGTAATGGTATGGGGGGCTGGGATTATGGGGTGGAGTATGGGGTGCATAGTACCCCTATTCATTTACAAAAAAAAGGTGAAGGTTAATAAAAAACACAACACCAGTCCTTTATTAAAAAAACATAAAGACACCAACCCGAACAAAAAAAACCCGGCAACCGAACACAGCTGTTTCCGTCCAGGGACACAGCTGGGTGACAAACCTAGGGGTGGAAATTACCCAGTGATTTAACCGGGTGACCCTGTCCCATGTCTATCTTTCATTGGGCAAGTGCCATTATGGGGCAGAATCACCTGGTGATGTCACTGGGTAACCCCATCCCCATGTTTATCTGTCATTTGGGAATGACACTTGCCCAGTGAGTCAGGAAGAATTTCTGCAGCTGAGTGTCTTGTTTGAGACACCCGGACATCTATACGGGCTCAGGGGAAGGGCGCAGTACAGTGGAGCTGAAGAAGCCGCCTCAGACCGTCATGGATGCGGGTTACCTCGGAGGATTACACAGAGCCAATGCTTTATGCGGCCATCTTTGCTGAGCGGTCACTCCACCCCAAGTATATTTTTTCAAGGGAAAGAGGAGGAAAAGATGTATGGTGTCCATATCCTAGCCATGAGGAAATTATAACATTTCTCAGCAATTGAACAAAGTAGCCTAATTCCATTGCTTCTAGTACAGGATAGAGCCACAGTAAATTGACATTATCAATTGCTCTCAGCACTAGTAAACACCATAGCTACAGTCAGCTCCATAAATATTGGGACATCGACACAATTCTAATCTTTTTGGCTCTATACACCACCACAATTGATTTGAAAGGAAACAAACCAGATGTGCTTTAACTGCAGACTTTCAGCTTTAACTTGAGGGTATTTACATCCAAATCAGGCGAACGGTGTAGGAATTACAACAGTTTGTATATGTGCCTCCCACTTTTTAAGGGGCCAAAAGCAATGGGACAGATTAACAATCATAAATCAAACTTTCAATTTTTAATACTTGGCTGCAAATCCTTTGCGGTCAATTATAGCCTGAAGTCTGGAATGCATAGAGATCACCAGACGTTGGGTTTCATCCCTGGTGATGCTCTGCCAGGCCTCTACTGCAACTGTCTTCAGTTCCTGCTTGTTCTTGGGGCATTTTTCCTTCAGTTTTGTCTTCAGCAAGTGAAATGCATGCTCAATCGGATTGAGGTCTGGTGATTGACTTGGCCATTGCATAACATTCCACTTCTTTCCCTTAAAAAACTCTTTGGTTGCTTTCGCAGTATGCTTCAGGTCATTGTCCATCTGCACTGTGATGCGCAGTCCAATGAGCTCTGAAGCATTTAGCTGAATATGAGCAGATAATATTGCCCGAAACACTTCAGAATTCTTTCTGCTGCTTTTGTCAGCAGTCACATCATCAATAAATACAAGAGAACCAGTTCCATTGGCAGCCATACATGCCCACGCCATGACACTACCACCACCATGCTTCACTGATGATTGACCAAGAGAACATAAATAACTACTACACTGACGACTGTTTTCGTCGTCTTTCTTAAGACTTCACAAAGCCCGTTATAATAGACGAGTATAAGTCGATTTACGAAGTCTCGAGTAACCTGACGCGTAGTGTCACGTCTACCTGTTACTGGACTTCGTATGACGCTTTCGTTGGTTTCTCAAAAAATTCCCTTTCTTCACCTTACAATACGTTACCGGTTCAGTTAGTGGTCTGGAGTTAGGCTAACTCGTACGTAAAGTGAACGACTTCTGTTTTGACTTCCTTTTTACGGGGTTCTTGTTCGTCCTTGACTTCTGTCAACGTCATCTCCGGACCGTCTCGTAGTGGTCCCTACTTTGGGTTGCAGACCACTAGAGATACGTAAGGTCTGAAGTCCGATATTAACTGGCGTTTCCTAAACGTCGGTTCATAATTTTTAACTTTCAAACTAAATA
>BLSH010398460.1:0-15089 GCA_018402905.1 Glandirana rugosa | reverse complement strand
CAGAGGCCACCTTGTCTCTCTTCTGCAGGGCACTGGAAGGTGAGCGCAAATAAGTAAAAAGAACTGCCACATAGAAGACACTGGCACACATGAGATGAGAGGAGCAAGTGTTAAATGCTTTCTGTCGTCCTTCAGAAGACTTTATACGCAATATGGTGGAGAAAATGAGAACATATGAGACCAGGATTGCTGACATTGAACAAATGCTGTAAGAACCAATTAAACCCATGGTTAAAATGTTGCAGTGGAGTGTGTTGGAGCAGGACAGCTGCAGTATCGGAGGGATGTCACAGTAGAAATGGTCTATAACATTGGGTCCACAGTAACGGAGACTAAACAAACAGCTGGTCTGCACAATGGACTGAAAAAAGCCAAAGAAAAATGACAGACTGACCAGAGACACACATTTCTTCTTGGTCATGATGGAAACGTAGTGAAGAGGGTGGCAAATAGCAGCATATCGGTCGTACGACATACTTGAGAGTAAGAGAACCTCAGTTCCTGCCATGGCAGCAAAGACTAACAGCTGGATGGCACATCCATGAAATGATATGGTCTTCTTTAGAGATGTAAGATCAGACAACATTTTAGGAATTACAGATGTGGAGTAGAAAAGGTCGACCGCTGAAAGGTAACTCAAGAAGTAATACATTGGAGTCTTGAGATTGGAGGCAACATTGACAATAGTGATCAAGCCAATGTTTCCAAATACAGTCACCATGTAGACCATCAAGAAAAAGAAAAAGAGGAAAGGAATTAGCTTATTGTTATTAGTTAGTCCAGAAAACACAAACACTGTCACTTGTGTGTTGTTTTCCATAGCTGTTGAGTTTGTGCTGTATAAATAAAAAATCATGTTTTAGATATAGATAAAAATTTAGATTAAGATAAAAAACCTTCTGTGTGTAGCAGCCTCCCCAGCACCCCCTAATTACTTACCTGAGCCCCATTTCTCTCCAGTGATGTCCACGAGTGTCTTAGCCATCCGGGACTCTCCTCCCGATTGGCTGAGATACAGCAGCAGTGCCACTGGCCCCTGCGGCTGTCAATCAAAATCAGTTGGCCAATCAGGGGAGAGAGGGGGTGGGGCCGGGTCAAGGCTCTGTGTCTGAATGGACACAGGGAGCTGTGACTTGACTCAGGTGTCCCCATAGCAAGCTCCTTGCTGTGGGGACCAATAGATTGTCAAATGAGTGACTGCCAGCCAGTGTAAATGGATCAAACGCTTCTATTTTATTGGTAAACGTATTGAGGTTAAAGGTGGCCACCAAACCAAGTGGCTGCCTGTAAAAATGTTACTGTGATCACACAAAACCACCCTTGGTGGCTATTGCACATACAGAGACAACACAAACGTGATGATACACATAATGGATAATACAACATAAACAACAACCACCCGGACGCCTTTGCCTATGCACATGGAGACAGACAAAACGGCAATGCCGTATGTGTCTATGCCAAAAATTGCACAATGAGCAATTTTTAAATAAATAGAAGACATTGTGCATAGAACATGGCTGGCGGTAATGGGGCTAATTGTTGAGGAAGAAAAGGAACAGTTGATCGAGCTAGCAACACAAGTTGCAGAAAGTTCCAAGAGCCTCGATCCCTTTAAGGATACAGAGGAATTTTAAAAGCAAAATGAAGTCCTAAAAAAGGAAATAGAGAAAACCCAATACAATTTAAAAGTGTCCAAACAGTCGAAATTTAGATGGGATCTCAAGGACTGGGAGACAGGTGAAATATTCAATCTCGGCAATCTCTGACGAGGGAGGAGTAGATCAAGAAGGCGTAACTTCAGATCAATCTCTCGAAAGAATGAAAGGGGGTTAGTTTTTTAGAGCTGGGGGAGGAGTGTGGGGAGGCCTCGGGCACCCACCCTTCCTCCCAAAATCTACCCATATGGAAGGCAACTGGCAGCAATAAAATACAAAACAAGCAGGGGGAGAGGAGCACAGCTCGGGGAGTGTCTGACTTAAGCAGGGGGCAACCCGTCTTACGGCCCTAGTTCAGGAACCCCTGATAGAGTAAACAGGTAGCTCTAGAGAGCAAGGGGGCATGAGGGCTGGACTTGGTCACGGATGGCCAGTGAAGGTCCATTGAAGGCTTGTGCAGACAGAAGAGTGTGATGCAGGCTGGGTTGGTAACAGGCTGGGCTGGTGGTGCGGTACAGATGGGTCAGGCAGGCGGATAGTCAGGGCTGGCAAGGCAGCAGAAGTACATAGGGAGCAGGTAGAAGAGAAGTCATAGGCAGGCAGATAACAAGCTGATTTAAAAGGAAGCCAGGGTCACAGGTAACAGGAAGTCTCTCAGAGTAAGTCACAGGTGCAGGGAACGCTGTAGAATGGACAGCACCTGCCACCTGGTGTTGGCCGTTCAAATAGGCAGTTTGGCGCCATTGGCGGCGAGCACATGCGCGCGCACCTGCCGTGCATGCACACATGCTCGCACCTGCCGCTTGCATGCACGTTCAAACGCGCGCCTGTGCACAGGCATGCCGGCTGGAGTTCCAGGTTGCGATTCCTGACAGGGAGCGTCCAAGGAAGGGACAAGGACACGGAGCCAGAGGAGACAGCATTAGAAGGAGCGGGCTCCATTGTCCCCGTGGCCACTGATATAAAGGTGATCATTACAAAGGGGAATGCCTTTCTACAACCGGCAACATGGACGAATTTGTAGTATATAAGGATGTGATTCTCTTTTTATGTGCATCTCCTATACACTCAAGAGGACAAAATGACAAGTGAGGGATTGTCGGGTAACAAGGATGATCAGGAGGCCCTTGAAATCCTCAATTCTCTGCTGGAAGAGAGTGAGGATATCGAGAGAGAAGGGGTCATTACCAAACGTAAGGCTAAAATGAGGATTCGATCCACCAAAATGCCATCTTTTACAAAAAATAAATGGCTAAGCCTCTTTTTGGAGATGGTTAAAAGTGATCTGGGAACTGTTGAATGGGAAGGAAAAGACAGTGATAATCTATTCAGAAAAGAAAGAATAGCTTTAAAGAATTGCAAAAAGACAACCATATTGTAATTAAAAGGAGCGACAAGGGCTGCAATGCCATCCTAGAGGAAAAAGTGTAAAAGGGAGAGGTCAAACGTCTCCTGAGTGACAGAGACACTTACTCCTTGCTGAATCTGGACCCCTTTCCAGAAATTGAAAATGCCCTTAATGAAAAATTAAAATATGCGAGGGACGAGGGATTGTTGAACAAAAGAGGATTTGAATACTTGAGAGTTGAGGAGTACAACGTCCCCATATTTTATATAATTCCCAAAGTTCACAAAAGCCTCACAAATCCACCAGGGCATCCTATT
Source organism: Glandirana rugosa (assembly GCA_018402905.1). Lineage (NCBI taxonomy): Eukaryota > Metazoa > Chordata > Amphibia > Anura > Ranidae > Glandirana > Glandirana rugosa. The sequence continues at coordinate 11,766 of BLSH010398460.1, read as the reverse complement.
GTGTCGGCCATAAAAGGCCCATTGGACAGGATAGGCACATGGATGCTTTATTGAAAGATATGGTCACTAGCCTGAGGTCCTATGTCCAAGACATGAGAGTCATCCTGGCTAAAATTGAGAGTATAGGAGTTTAGGAGGGTAAGTGGCTTGTTAGTGTTGACATTGAGTCCCTCTACACATCAATACTCCATGGAAGTGGCCTGAAGGCTGTTGAGGAATATCTGCACCAATAGGACCTCAGAACGAATTTGTGTTGGAGCTCCTCGAATTCACATTAAATAACAATTGTTTCCAATTCCTCACAAAATATTATCGACAGATAAAGGGCACATCCATGGGGGCCTCATGGGCCCCTGCTTATGCTTGTTTGGATTTGGGACTGTGGGAGGAGGAAGGCATGTATACCACCCAGATGTACCTTAACCACGTACATACGTGGCTAAGGTACATAGTTGATGTCCTATTATTTTGGGGAGGTGACCTTAAGGAGTTGCATGAATTCATGGGAACTCTAAACAACAACAATCGACACATACATCTAACTTATGTCTATGATGCTAAAAAAATCTCCTTCTTGGACCACTAGGTGTCGATTGAGGGAAGCTCCTTATCCATGTATACATATAGAAAAGACACCTCAGCCAGCACACTCTTGCAGGCGGATAGCCACCATCCAAGGTGGCTAAAGGACGGAATTCCAGTCAGCCAATGCCTTTGCTTGAAGCGTAATTGTACCAACAAGGAGGACTATTTGAGCGAAAGTAAAGACATTTTCATGAGAGAGGCTGCACTCATAGCAAATTGAGGAGGGCCAAGAGAAAGGTGGGTGGGAGGAATAGGAGAGATCTACTTGAAATCAAACCAAAGACAGATGACAGTCAGAAAGTAAAAGGCCCTTTGAGCCTGATTGCCTATTTTGGGAATCAGTGGGATGAGGTTTGGAGGATTCACGATAGGCATTGGGGGATCCTAACAAATACACCAGAGCTAGCTGGGATCGTTGATTCATCACCAAAGATGGTAGCTAGGAGAGCTAAAAATTTGGGCGATATGTTAATCCAGTCTGAGTTCCAAAAAAAAGCAGACAACACCTGGCTATCAGAATTTTCCAGGCGTATGAGTATGTTTCCTTGCGGGCGATGTCAGGTTTGCCCGCATGTAGACAGAACTGACACATTTTTGGATGCATTGGGTGAAAAATCTTACCAGATCCAGAGCTTTATTAATTGTTCCACAGAGAGGGTGATATACATGGTCACATGCCCCTGTGGAAAAAAATATATAGGCAAAACAAAACGTTCCCTTAAAATACGCATTGGGGAACACATGTGAGAAACTAAGGCCAAGGACCCAGAGAAGCTCTTTGCCCGCCATTTTGTCCAATTTCAGGGGGGTTATCTGAAAGGTATGCAGGTGAAAGGAATTTTTGTGTTAAGTCTACCGGCCAGGAGGGGGGATCTTAGAGCTATGAGCCATACATCAGATAGTTTTCAATCCTCTGAGGGACATTCTGCGATGTCCTTGCTCTCCTCCATCCTTCCAGCCCGGCTCCTTACTCACCCTTGTTCTCACCCCCCCCCCCCTTACTTCTTTCTTTCTTTCTCTCTTTCTTCACCTTCTTTTTGCTTACATTTGCTATAATATATCCAGTACTAAGAACACGTGATGTACGAATGATTTAACATCTACATGCTACCCCAGTACACGTTAATGTAGTGGGGGAGTAATGTGGACAAGGAGATTATTATTATATCTTGCTAGGTGCATATATTGGTGTTCCGTCTATGATTAACTTATGGTTGTCACACATCGCGGTGTCATAGTCAGTTATAGATTGTATGTGCCTTTTCGTATGTTGTCTGTTTAGTTTTGTGTTTTGTCCCTTTCTTTCCCCACTCCCCCTGCCTGGTCTATATATGCAATCTATATATGCTTTCTATAAGCAGTGCATTTCTTGCCCTGTATATTTAGTGAGTAATTCACCTTTGGGATCTTTATAAATTTTGTGAGTTCCCAAAATGCCTTAATGTCCAAAATTGTCCAAATGGGGACATACAGCAAGCCTAGATAGACAACTATTTAATGTTCCTTTAAGCACTTTTCTGTGGGTGGTACCAAGTCACGGCGGCTACGCTGTAAATAGGAACGGACTGGGTACTGTACTATACGTCCAAATGAAGCAACGCAATTGCGTTTGTGAAACGCGTTGACCTCACATCGTCACGTGACGCTGGCTCTGCTTGTTCCCGGAAGTGGAGGGTGAAATGGAGAGGAGCCGGGATGCAATGAACCCAGAGAGGTGGCACCTCAGATATCAGCAGATTACCCTGTAGTGCCAGCACTGGAGGAAGGAAGTGGGGCGAGCAGCACCTTGTAGATCGGGTTCCACACCACCTGAGATTACGCCATTACAGGGATTATGCACTGTATGGTAATGTACTCAGTAAACAGTGTTGTAAATACTCCATAGACTTACCCAGGACTGTTCATATATTGACATGATCTACATGCAGTGTCCATTTGCAGGAGTAACATTGTCTACACAGAGAGTTGGCCAATTCATTGACTTTTCCACCATCCTCTGTGATCATTGATCACATGACCAGCAATCCATGTTTGACAACACAGGTGTCCAACACTGTGCCAGACATCTATACATAAGAGGTGACACAGAGTATATAGGAGGCCATTAGCTGGGTTTCACAGCGAGGACTAGCCATTGTGCAACAAGAAACACTTTGATGGACTTTTTTTATCATTAATGTGCCTCATTGTTTTGACCCTCCACTCCATAGTTCCTACATAGCTATCCTGCATCCCTAGGGCATACTCCCCCTGCTTTCCCCAGTGACTCGATCCCCTGATGACATATGCCCAGGAAGACAGCCTTATTTTGGCATAGACACATACGGCATTGCCGTTTTGACTATCTCCGTGTGCATAGGCATCGGCGTCCGGACGGTTGTTGTTTATGTTGTATTATCTGTTATGTGTATCGTCACGTTTGTGTTATCTCTGTATCTGCAGTAGCCACCAAGGGTGGTTGTGTGATCACAGGCAGCCACTTGGCTTGTTGGCCACTATTTTATCTCAATACATTTACCAATAAAATAGGAGTAATTGATCCATTTACACTGGCTGGCAGTCACTCATTTGACCATCTATTGGTTCCCATTGGCTGTGATGGGACCGCCCTTTGTTTAGTTGTATGTTGATGATATTGGTCAGAGTGACCCAGCAGCAACTTTTACAGTCGTCAATAGGATAGAATTACCCGATTGGTATATTTCAGATATCCCTTCAATTTTTTGTTTTTCACTCCTTGCTATAGGGGCACTCAATAGGAGGGAGGGGCCAAGAGCAGCGAAGAGGGACCCGAGAAGAGGAGGATCCAGGCTGCTCTGTGCAAAACCAACTGCACTGAGGAGGTAGGTATAACATGTTTGTTAATTAAAACAAAAAAATAAACAAGACTTTACAATTAGAGTTGAGCGAACACCTGGATGCTCGGGTTCGGCCGAACTTCGCAAAAAAGTTTGGGTTCAGTACCGAACTTGACCCGAACTTGACCCCGAACCCCATTGAAGTCAATGAGGACCCGAACTTTTAGGCACAAAAATGACTGTAAACAAGTCCTGGAAAGTGCTAGAGGGCTGCAAAAGGAAGTAAAATGATTTTAGAACAATAATCTGTCCCTTACAGCAACAGCAGGAAGCTGACCCTATAGGAGTAGGCGATGATTTTAGAACAATAATCTGTCCCTTACTGAAACAGCAAGAACCTTACCCTATAGGAGTATGTGATGATTTTAGAACAATAATCTATCCCTTACAGCAACAGCAGGAACCTCTCCCTTTAGAACTAGGAGATGATTTTTAGAACAATAATCTGTCCCTTACAGCACCAGCAGGAACCTCTCCCTTTAGAACTAGGAGATGATTATAGAACAATAATCTGTCCCTTACAGGAGCAGCAGGAACCTCTCCCTATAGAACTAGGAGATGATTTTAGAACAATAATCTGTCCCTTACAGCAACAGGAACCTCTCCCTATAGAACTAGGAGATGGTTTTAGAACAATAATCTGTCCCTCTAAGCAGTAGACTCTACCTAGTCCAGTCAGATCGTTCTGTAATGCAGGATGAGATGTTATTAGATCTGCAATCTGTCCCTCACAGCATGTCAGAAAATCCTTAGGAACACATCCACTAATGGATAGATAGATAGATCCTTTATATGAAACTTCCACTTCACTCTATAAGACCACTCCAACACCACCTGGGAACCAGCAAATAAGGCCTGGTGTATCGCCTCCCTATATCCCTCTTACATCCAATCCTCCAATGCTTTAAATAACATGGCTATTCTGTGCTTCATTTCCATATGTGATTGGAGCCATGTTATTTAACCGGTTCCCGACCGGCTTGCGTAATTTTACTGCTGCAGAGTGGCAGCATCTCACGAATCATCGTCTACCCGCTGGCTCTTGTGCTTGCCGCACTCTGCAGGCATGTGGCCGTGGCTCAGGTGGACCCGATGTCCGCCGGCCAGCCGCGATTTCCCAGCAGAGTGGAAGAATGGGGAACCGCCGATGTAAACACGGCGGCTCCCCGCTCTGTCAGTGGGCATGTAAGAGATCTACTGATCCCTGTCACTGGGATCAGTTAGATCTCTTATGCCCTTGACAGCCCAGCCCCCTCACAGTTAGAACGCCTAGGGAACACAGTTAACCCCTAGATCTTCCCCTTAGTGTTAATCCCTTCACTGTCAATGACATTTATACAGTGATCAGTGGATATTTAAATTTCTGATCGCTGTATAAATGTCATTGGTCCCAAAAAAGTGTCAAAAATGGTCCGACATGTCCGCCCCAATATCGCAGTCCCGATAAAAATCGCAGATCACCTCCATTACTAGAAAAAAAGAAAATTGTAAAAACGCCAGAAATTAATTCTCATGGTTTGTAAACGCGGTAACTTTTGCACAAATCAATCAATAAACGCCAATTGTGATTTTTTTTCTTACCAAAAATATTAGGAAGAATATAAACCGGCCAAAACCGATGAATCATTTTATTTTTTTGGATCTGTATTTTAGCAAAAAGTAAGAAATATTGTTTCTTTTTCAAAATTGTCGCTCTTTTTTTTTGTTTATAGCAGTGATCAGAAATAATGCAGAGGTGATCAAATACCACCAAAAAAAACCCCTCTATTTGTGGGAAAATAAGGACGCAAATTTCGTTTTGGTACAACGTCGCACGACCGCACAATTGTCAGTTAAAGCAACGCGGTGCCGAATCGCAAAAAGTGCTCTGGTTATATGTGGGAAATCCTTCTGGGGCTGAACTGGTTAAAGCATTTGAGGATTGAATGTAAAGCCTCGTACACACGGGACGACGATCGTGTTCAACGCGTCGTACTCACGACCGTTGCATGCAGAATCGATCGTCTGTGGCGGCGCTTTCAACAGTTGAACGTACGACGGTCGTTCGTGGGAGTTGTATGTGCAGACTAGAAAACTTGGTCGTGTCAACAAGCTCGCATACGACCGTTGAGTCGTGTGTAGAGCAGCTGTGTTCAACAAAGTTGTATTGTGCTAAACACGCATGCGCCAAGTCCACTTCAACTAACATGAAATGAGAAGGGAGCCCAAAAGGTGACGCTACTTCCTCATTATACGCTCGTTCGCGTCATCACGTTCGGCCGGCCGCAAGTTGTATGTACGACCGTCGTGTGCATGTCAGTAGGCTACATACGACCGTCAACGTACGATTCAACACGGTCGTACGCACGATCGTCGTCCCGTGTGTACGAGCCTTAAGAGGGATATAGGGAAGAGATAAACCAGGCCTTATTGGCCGGTTCCCAGGTGGTGTTGGAGTGGTCTTATAGAGCGAAGTGGAAGTTTCATATAAAGGATTTAATATCTATCCATTAGTGGATGTTTTCCTAAGGATTTCCTGACATAGTCTTAAGGTTCTGTGAGCATGAGGTGATTGGTGGAGGAAAAAATCATCATGAACTTATATAATGGAGATTTATTTATGTGATTCACAGAATTGCTTACATGAACCCAGCATCATTGCACTTTATATTATTTAACTTTATTCATTAATTGATTTATCCATATTGAATCTGTTGTTATCACTTCACACTGTTTACAGTTTATTTTGTATAAAATTAAGAAGCACATACTGGAGTAAAGCCTCGTACACACGGTTCAGCGGTCATACGACCGATCGGCTCAAATCGTATGTTGGCTGTTGTATGTAGCATACTGACTGCACTACACGATCGTACGACCACAGAAAGAACGTTCAGGTGCATGTAATTAGCATCCGGCCGTTCCTGACTTCTGAGCATGCGTGTTTTGCACAATACAACTTGTTGGACCAACTGCTCTGTACACACGATACAACGGTCGTATGACCGCTTGTTGGTACGACCAAGTTTTCTAGTTTGCTCATACAACTCCCGTTGTACGACCGTCGTACGTTGGCTGTTCTAATCGCGCATACGAACGGTCGATTTTGCATACAACGGTTGTTCGTACGACCTGTTGCATACCCTCGTCGTCCCGTGTGTACAGGGCTTAATTGTGCAAAATCACAAACACCTTGATATACCCAAGGGTGAGGCACAGCTGTAGGCTCATGCTTGATTCTTGAACTCCTCTGCACCCGGAGGCATCAGACCTCCATTCTATACCTCATTAACCACTTTAATACCGAACACTTCCCGCCCAGACCAATTTTCAGCTTTCAGTGCTGTCGCATTTTGAATGACAATTGCGCGGTCGTGTGATGCTGCACCCAAACAAAGTTTTTATCATTTTGTTCCCACAAATAGAGCTTTCTTTTGGTGGTATTTGATCACCCCTGCGGTTTTTATTTTTTGCGCTACAAATAAAAAGAGAACGAAAATTTTGAAAAAAAAAAAATGTTTTTCTTTGTTTCTGTCACAAAACTTTGTATAAGTAAATTTTCTCCTTCACTGATAGACACTGATGTGGCTACACTGAAAGGCACTGATGAGGCAGTACAGATTGGCACTGATGAGGTGGCACTGATGATGGGACACATATATGCAGCACCGATAAGCAGCACTGATAGGTGGCACTGATAGGTGGCACAGGTGGGCACTGATAGGTGGCACAGGTGGGCATTGGTGGGCACTGGTACATGGCACTGGTGCATATAGCACTGTTAGGGATGGCACCGACAGGCATCACATATGGGCACAGTGCCATCCCAACAGTGCACTTTATGCCCCTTACCTGGTGGTCTAGTGTGGTCTCCCTGGTGGTCCTGGTTGGCTCCCTGGTGGTCCAGTGTGGCGATCCTGAGGGGAGCTGCACTGATAAACATTCAGCAGAGCCCCCCCCCCCTCAGGAGAGCAGCCGATTGGCTCTCCACTATTCAGGTCTGCAGACCTGAGTAGAGGAAAAGCCAACAAACAGCTCTTCCTGTTTACACTGTGATCAACCCTGATTGGTCACGGCTGATCACATGGTAAAAAGCTTCCAATGGAAGCCTTTTACCTTGATCAGCAATGCGGTGGGTCAGACTGACCCACGGCACCACCGATCGCCGCAATGCGCACCCCCACGGGCTATAAACGCCCAGTCAGGATAATGAAGCCACCGCCTGGCCATCATTTGTCAATAGGCTGGGCGGGAAGTGGTTAAGCACCGAACAAAACTTTTAGGCTACTTTCACATTGCAGCGGTAGCTGCGGTCGCGGTAAAACCCTGATAGTTTTAGTGGAGTTTTACCGGCAATATGGCTCCGCTATGCAGGCGGGAGCGTGGCGCTTTTAACCCCCCACAAGGGGTTAAAAAGGAGTTAAAAGTGCCGGCGCTCTGTGCTACTGAGTCTGTGTGCAGCCGCTTTGGAATCACTTGCCATTGATTTCAATGGCAGGGGCGGTAGAGGAGCAGTATATACACTGCTCCCCTCACTGCCCCAAAGATGAGGGCTTTCTCATTGGGGTGGATTGGGGGGGATTTTTGAGGTGCTTTACAGACACTATTTTTAGCTAAATAGCGCCTGTAAAGCACCTCAGTGGGAAAGGAGCCTTAAGCTCTTTAACCCTTAAGGAGAAGGGGAGAACCTCAAAATGCACATGCTGTATGTGTGCACATTTACCAAAAACTCAGGGAAAAAAAAGAGAGCAACTGCACTTGCAATGTGCACAGTTTATGGGGTTGATTTACAAATAGACTGTACACTCTGCAAGTGTGGTTGCTCCAGAGCTTAGTAAATGAGCAGAAGCTCTGCAGACTTCCATCATCCAATCACGTGCAAGCAAAAATTCTGTCTTCTTTCACTTCCTTACAGGTGATTGGGTGTTCTTTGCAAAATGAAGCTTTATTTCATTTACTAATCTCTGGAGCAACTGCACTTGCAGAGTGCACAGTCTATTTGCCTTTAGTATATCAATCCCATTATACAGCTAAGAACACCTAATTTAATGATTTTTTAATGAATACATAACAACAATCAGCAAACAGCGTTGCATACTACCACATTATGCTATTGTCTTGCAGGTTTTTTTTTTCCCCCTCTTTTCTTGGGTTTACTACTGCTTTAACCACCAGGATTTCCCCCCTTCCTGACCAGAGCATTTTTTGCGATTCTGCCCTGCGTCCCTTTAACTGACAATTGCGCGGTCCTGCGACGTTGTACCCAAACAAAATTGAGGGCCTTTTTTTCCCATAAATAGAGCTTTCTTTTGGTGATATTTGATCACCTCTGCGGTTTTTATTTTTTGCGCTATAAACAAAAAAAGAGCAACAATTTTGAAAAAAAAAAGCAATATTTCTTTGCTATAATACAAATCCAAAAGAAAAATATATAAAAAAATGTATTCATTAGTTTAAGCCAATATGTATTCTTCTACATATTTGTGGTAAAAAAAAAAAATCGCAGTAAGTGTATATTGACTGGTTTGTGCAAAAGTTATAGCATCTACAAACCATGAGAATTGATTTATGGCGTTTTTATTTTTTAATTTTATTACTAGTAATGGCGGCGATCTGCGATTTTTAGCAGGACTGTGATGTTGCTGCGGACATATCAGACACTTTTGACATTTTTTGGGACCGGTGACATTTATACAGCGGTCAGTGCTATGAAAATGCACTGATTACTGTGTAAATGTCACTGGCAGGGAAGGGGTTAACACTACGGGGCAATCAAAGGGTTAAATGTGTTCCCTCTCAGTGTGTTCTAACTGTGTAGGGGCTGGGATGACTGGGGGAGGAGAGAGATCGCTGCTCCCATATTCAGGGAACATACGATCTCTCCTCTCCCCTGTCAGAATGGAGATCCGCTTGTTTACATTGGCGGATCCCTGTTGTGTCACTGCAGGGAAAGATCGCGGGCGGCCGGCGGACATCGAGTCCACCCCACCTGCTGATTGCCTCCCCCGCTAGTGTGTGAGCGCGCCTCTGGCAGTGCGAGTGCCCACAATACTTGCTCCGATTTGCGCAGGAGAGCCAACCCACCGCTGTCAAACCATGGCGGCTGGTCGGCAAGTGGTTAAAGTCAAAATTTTTTTTGGCTTTTAAAGGTAACGAAGAGATTTGAGATCTTTTTGACCCCAGATTTCTCAATAAAGAGGTCTTGTCATCCTTATTTCTAATACAGGAAATGTTTACATTCCTTGCAATAGGAATAAAAGTGATTAAAAAAAAAGTGAATACATACGTTGGTCGTGCCCACATATGTAAACTGCATTGAAATCACACATATGAGGTATTAATTCACATATGAGAACACTAATTCTAATGCTAGACATTCCCTGTAAAGCCTCGTACACACGATGTGAATTTCGGACAACAGAACGCCCGTTTTTTGTTGGATGCTTGTCTCATGTTCAAAGTGAAAAGTGTACTAACAATACAAAAATTTTCGTCAGACCAACTTCAACGTCAAAAGTGACGTAATGTGTTGAACAGGTTTGCATGTATTTTTTCATTTCTGAGCCTTGCGTAGTCGTGATCGTACGATTTTTTTCGTACGAAAACCATACTAATGATATGAAAATTGGACGGTGAATTGCCGTACGAAAACAAATTTGTAGTCTGCACAAACAGCTTTTGTCTTACGAAAAATCAAAATCCGCTGTCGAAAGGAGCGTACTACCGGTAAGAATTTAGAACGATAGAGCATCAAACGGAAATTCCCGTCCGAAATTCGCATTGTGTGAATGGGTCTTACCTCTGAACAGCTAACCTGAAAAAAAAATTTGAAAGCGTTGCCTATGGAGATTTTTAAGTACCGTAGTTTGTCGCCATTCCATGCGCGTACGCAATTTTAAATCATTGCATGTTAGGTATCTATTTAATTGGCGTAACATCTCCTTTTACATTATACAAAAAAATTGTGCTAACTTTACTGTTTTGTTTTTTATTTAATTCATTAACCTCCCTGGCAGTATGAATATGTCAGATTTTTGCGTCTCAAAGTGTTTCGCATAGACATTTGGCGTTTTATATTGTAGGCCTTTAATTATTAGGAATATGTCACTTAAGACAAGAGTCTAGTAGACATCCGGGTATGATAAAGTTTGAAATAACGAAATCATAAATTATAATATATATGAAAAAAATTATTATATAATAAATAACTATCAATATATCAATATATAATAATAATGTAATAACAATAAAATTTATTCAATAATATAATCAAGTCAAAAACACTGAAATTTGCTCAGTTGCAGAATTGTCGCTGTCGTCACTTTCAGTGTCTGATGATAAATTTCCCCAAAAATCAGTATCACTCAATTCTGCAAATGATTCTTATTTACTATCGCTGTTTTCTAGCCGATCAAAAACCACTTTTGATGTAAAGCGACACTTTTTAGATACCATGGACATTCTCAAGTTGCCAGGCAGAAAGAATAACATATATAATATAAAAGTGCATGCAGGGCACTGGGCAAAGCACTAGGGACAAAGGGGATGTGAAATGATTTCATACAGTAATGTAATCTTACAGACTGCAGTGTACTAGGTGTGCTGTGTGTGTTTCACTTTTTGAATTTGCTGCCGGGCTCCGCCCCCTTGCGACGCAACGCTCGCAGGGAGCGGAGCCCGGAACCCAGAGGCATCGGGCGACAGATTCCGCCGGAGGACACCGTGGGAGAACATCACAGGATCCTGGGGACAAGGTAAGCAACATTGCCTGGATCCTGCGATGCGATCCCAAGTGTGGCTTTGGAGTCACCTCTTTTGGTAGTGAAAATGAACCCCGAGCCTCACTCGGGAATACCGCCAGGGAGGCTACAGTGTATTTTTTCCAAAAAAAAATTGAGTGTGAAAGACCGCTACACAAATACTGTGTGACATTAAATATTGCAACGACCGCCATTTTATTCTCTAGGGCAGCCTTTCTCAACCTTTTCAACACAGAGGAACCCTTGAAATTATTCTCCCGTCTCGGGGAACTCCTGCTAAAAATTAAAAATCTACAACTCATGATACATTAGTGTGATATTCAATGGGAAGAATGCTCCTTACACTTGTGGTCATTGGGAAGAATTACCCCCTTACAGATAGCTAAAAGGATCAATGATGTCATTGGGAATTTATCTGAGAGGTAGAAATTGACCATTGCTCAAGGAACCCCTAGCAACCTCTGGAGGAAACCTAGGGATTAGAGTTGAGCGAACACCTGGAAGTTCGGGTTCTGCTGGTCCGTCCGAACTTCGTGACAAAGTCCGGGTCCGGGTCCGGACGGAACCCGAACGATCGCACGGAC
>BLSH010398397.1:24504-42362 GCA_018402905.1 Glandirana rugosa | reverse complement strand
ACTTGAGACGTGAGACATACGTCGTATGGGGACTTGAGACGTGAGACATACGTAGCATGGGGAGAGTTCAGGGGTACGATGCATACAGAGTGCAGAGTTCAGGGGTATGCTGCATACAGAGTGCAGAGTTCAGCCTTTTTCCACAGCTGATTACCTCTGTGTCCCCCATCCACATCTCACTTTCACTCCAACTGTCAGTAAATTTATGGACAGTTTGTAAAAATCTGTGATTTTTACAACTCTCTGTAAATACCAGGGGCTGATAATGTGTCATGCTGTGTTGACTTTTTAAATGTAACCAGGCAAATTACTTGTTATGTGTATTGTCAGTGTTTCCATATTGTGTTTAAACTGTTTAAATATTGCTTGTCTTAGCTTTTAATGGGAGTTTTGTAATTGTTCAGGTTGTCAGTAAAAATGTGTGGGAGGGTGGCAACACTGCCCCCATCTTCTCTCTACTCCTTAAAAGATCGATCATCTTTCACATGTCTTAATTTTATTGCTGTATTAAGCTGAAGCACCCAGCCAGCTCTAGTACCTCCCTACACACTATAGGTGGCCTCTCTCACTTGCAGGGAGATCATCCAGTGGGGGTGTTGGCACCTGCATCTCCCTTGTCCCCATCCTGCACTCAGTGGGAGCTGCTTAGGAGATTCGATTTGTGGGAGCCATTGGGAGATAAGCTGTCATTTGCAAACACAGAAGCCGGACTTCTGGGTTTACAAGTGATAGTGATGAGCAGGGAGCAGAGGGCCTGAGACAGAGGTGGTGGAACTGAGTTCCACCAAGTTCCAGCTGAAAAATGCCCTAATTATAATAAAGGCAAAATGGGCAGCTGCCACTGTTTTCCAAAAGAGAACACGTCTGTGGGGTAACACCAACTGGGCAAGGCCATCGTATATGGCCAACTTGTGTTTTGCCTTACTTCGGTATCCCTTTCATACAGTTCCATATTGCTTCACATTGCGACCTCTCCTACTTCCTTCAGCCAATTAAAGGTGGAGTTGCATTCTACATTGATATGGATATATGATGGACGCAATAAAAGTGGAACCCTTGTAAGTTCATGTTAGGTTTGGTTTTTATTTACAGTTGATTTATTATATCTTAAGCTGGCCATACACCATACAATATTCTTATTCAATTTTCTTTAGATTTACCTTCAACTATGTAGTGTAAGGGCCTGCCTGATTGCATACAAATTGAAAGTGTTTAGGTTTGACCTCATAATATATGTTTTTTGGTAATTCTAAAGGAAAGTTGTACAAGAAAACTGTATATTAGAAAAACGAGACCCTCTGATGGGACTTTAAAGAGCATAGACTCAACTCTAACATGAATACAAAATGGTATAAAAGAATTTCTAGTTTATTACAAATTTTTAGTTCAAATAAAGGGGAAAAGGGGGAACAAGGGATGAAATGGGGTACATTTAACCCAATAAACAAGGTGATACAAAAATGCAACAGCGCGTATAGCAGAACCACTTATTTAATGCACTACTGTGTAATTGAAACAGAGTGCAACCCAACGCGTTTCAAGATCGTGCGTTGTTCCTCTTCTTCAGGGGGAAGTGGTGGTATAGCTTATATCTATCGTTCAGGCATATATATAGCATAAATGTAGGTTCTCGTATATAACTAGTGCAGATTAAAAGCAGGAATGAAAGATGCTGCTGCCACTGGTATCAAAAAGTCCATGATGGTAGGTAGCGATGATCGACCCCAACACTGCCGCTTGTAAAGGGAAGGCGGGAGGAGTTGTGGGGAGGCGGGGAAATTAACCCAGGAGGAAAGACTCACTGAAAGTAGGCTGCCCAGTGGTATGGGTCAACCCGTGCCATCTATAATGTGTATAGATACTGTATGGGCAGTAAGAGGGCTGTGTGGGAATAGAGCAAAGGCCAATGGATATGGTGTATCCGTTATAGGTATAGTCCACAGGTTAAGCAAGGCACAATGTGGAGACAAGCTCTTCCAACCGTACATCAGATGGCGGGAAGAGGAGTGGATGAAAGCCTCAATGCACATGCAGGATCTCTACATGTGCAGCTCACTCATTCCCTGCGCCCTCATACAGCTGACGGGAAAATTGTATAATGTAGGGCCAGCCTTAGTTACCTCCGGATATTCAAAACTGGCAAGTATTGATAAATGAAAAGGGGTACAGTGATCTTACAGGGTGAGTGTTGTTCTCTTTTACAGTATCTCACAAAAGTAAGTACACCCTCACATTTTTTTGTAAATATTTTATTCTATCTTTTCATGTGACAACACTGAAGAAATGACACTTTGCTACAATGTAAAGTAGTGGGTGTACAGCTTGTATAACAGTGTAAATTTGCTGTCCCCTCAAAATAACTCAACAGACAGCTATTAATGTCTAAACCGATGGCAACAAAAGTGAGTACACCCCTAAGTGAAAATGTCCAAATTGGGCCCAATTAGCCATTTTCCCTCCCCGGTGTCATGTGACTCGTTAGTGTTACAAGGTCTCAGGTGTGAATGGTGAGCAGGTGTGTTAAATTTTGTGTTATCACTCTCAATCTATCTTACTGGTCACTGGAAGTTCAACATGACACCTCATGACAAAGAACTCTCTGAGGATCTGAAAAAAAGAATTGCTGCTCTACATAAAGATGGCCTAGGCTATAATAAGCTTGCAAAGACCCTAAAATTGAGCTGCATACAGCAGTTTAACAGGATAGGTTCCACTCAGAACAGACCTTGATATGGTCGACCAAAGGAGTTGAGTGCACGTGCTCAGCGTCATATCCAGAGGTTGTCTTTGGGAAATCGACGTATGAGTGCTGACAGCATTGCTGCAGAGGTTGAAGGGGTGGGAGGTCAGCCTGTCAGTGCTCAGACCATACGCCGCACACTGCATCAAATTGGTCTGCATGGCTGTCACCCCAGAAGGAAGCCTCTTCTAAAGATGATGCACAAGAAAGCCCGCAAACAGTTTGCCGAAGACAAGCAGACTAAGGGCACGGATTACTGCAATCATGTCCTGTGGTCTGATGAGACCAAGATAAACATATTTGGTTCTGATGGTGTCAATCGTGTGTGGCGGGACCCGGTGAGCAGTTCAAAGACAAGTGTGTCTTGCCTACTGTCAAGCATGGTGGTGGGAGTGTCATGTTCTGGGGTTGCATGAGTGCTGCCGGCACTGGGGAGCTACAATTCATTGAGGGAACCATGAATGCCAACATGTACTGTGACATATTGAAGCAAAGCATGATCCCCTCCCTTCAGAGACTGGGCCGCAGGGAAGTATTGCAACATGATAACGACCCCAAACACACCTCCAAGACGACTACTGTCTTGCTAAAGAAGCTGAGGGTAAAGGTGATGGACTGGCCAAGCATGTCTCTAGACCTAAACCCTATTGAGCATCTGTGGGTCATCCTCAAACGGAAGGTCTCTAACATCCACCAGCTCCGTGATGTCTTCATGGAGGAGTGGAAGAGGACTCCAGTGGCAACCTGTGAAGCTCTGGTGAACTCCATGCCCAAGAGGGTTAAGGCAGTGCTGGAAAATAATGGTGGCCACACAAAATATTAACACTTTGGGAACAATTTCAACAGTTTTACTTAGGGGTGTACTCACTTTTGTTGCCAGTGGTTTAGACATTAATGGCTGTGTGTTGAGTTATTTTGAGGGGACAGCAAATTTACACTGTTATACAAGCTGTACACTCACTACTTTACATTGTAGCAAAGTGTCATTTCTTCAGTGTTGTCACATGAAAAGATATAATAACATATTTACAAAAATGTGAGGGGTGTACTCACTTTTGTGAGATACTGTATATACTGTGACAAATGATACATATTATTTTAAAATTCCAGCTGTTCCATTTTGAAAAATCCCAAGGGAAAACCTGAAGACAAAAGATTATATAAAAACAATTAAATACATAAAAGACATACTATATATGGTAGTTACACACACAGTATACTGTAAACAGTTCTTTCTATGACCCTTAGGCCACTTTCACACTGGAGGCAGGGGCAGTAGCGGTAAATCCCTGCTGAAACGGGGATTTACCGCTGTTATATCGGCGCTATGGCGGCGGGAGCGGTGCGCTTTTAACCCCCCACGAGGGATTAAAACGGGGTTAAAAGTGCCGGCGCTCCACGCTTCCGAGGCAGTGTGCAGCCTCTGCGGAAGGGCTGCCCCATTGTTTTCAATGGGCAGGGGCGGTGGAGGAACGGCGTATAACCGCTCACCGCACCGCCCCAAAGATGCTGCTTGCAGGAATTTTTGTAACGTCCTGCAAGCGCACATCCCCAGTGTGAAAGCACTCCGGCTTTCAAATTGGGGTGGATGGGGAGGGATTTTTGAGGCGCTTTACAGGCGCTATTTTTAGCTAAACAGCACCTGCAAAGCGCCTTGCTGTGAAAGGAGTCTTAGACCTAAATGAACTGCACCCACACCCATCATTTTTAATTTTCCTGGAGTTGGGTTTGAGGGAGTGTATGCTGACCATGGAGTGGAGTGAAGAAGTACCGTATAGTAGACATGAAAGAGCGGAAAATGTGATTTGTTTTTCGATTTATTATGTACATAAATTTGATTAGTTACATTTGTGTAATTTGTTTAATTCAATTTTGGAATTTGTTTTGTTTAGTGGTATTCAAATTGATTTGAATTTTGCAAATTCCAATCAATTTGATTGTTCCAAAATTCAAATGAATTTGAATTCCATTCTAATTCAAATTGAATTAGAAATTTGAATGATGGTTATATTCTTTCTATTCCCTCCTATTGTGTTTTTTTTCTATTCTATTCTTTTATTTTCTCTTCTACTCTTTTCTTTTCAATTCTATTTTTTTCTGTTCTATTCAAATTCAGATTTATTATATTCGAAATTTGAATTTCAGAAAACGGTTATATACATAATTACTATTGTAATTCGGAGATTCGGATACATCCGAATTTCGGAAAAACGAAAAGTCTACTGTATAGGCAGACAGAGGCAGAAGCAGAGTGTGGGCCACGAGTAGAGTTGAGCAAACACCTGGACGTTCGGGTTCGGCGGGTTCAGCCGAACTTTCCGGAAACGTTCGGGTTCGATACCAAACGTTATCCGAACTTTACCCTGGCCCCCCGAACCCCATTGAAGTCAATGGGGACCTGAACTTTTCGGCACAAAAATTACTGTAAAAAAGTCCTGGAAAGTGCTAGAGGGCTGCAAAAGGAAGAAAAATGGGAGATGTTATTAGATCTGCAATCTGTCCCTCAAAGCAGTAGTAATCTCTACCTAGTCCAGTATCAGATCTTTCTGTAATGCAGGATGAGAGATTGTTCTGTAATCAGATCGTTCTGTAATGCAGGATGAGATGTTATAGATCTACAATCTGTCCCTCAAAGCAGTAGTAGTAATCTCTACCTAGTTATTATCACTGCAATCTGTCCCTCACAGCGCCGGCAGCATCCTCTCCCTACACTATCCTGAGAGCATGTGACATGCAGCACTAAGTGACTCCAACTTATACAGAGGCTGGGTCACATGATGCACAGGCCAATCACAGCCATGCCATTAGTAGGCATGGCTGTGATGGCTTCTAGGGAAAACCAGTGAAACGCTTGTTGTTTGGCTGCCCTGCAGCTATTCAACATGCGTGAAAGAATACCAGAACCCAGAACCCGAACCCGGACTTTTTCTCAAACGTTCGGGTTCGGATTCGGGACATGGACACCCGAAAGTTCGGTACGAACCCGAACTTTATAGTTCGGGTTCGCTCAACTCTAGCCACGAGGGATAAAACAAGAGAAAGAATGGAGGCTGAACATAAACAGAAAAAAGGGATTAAAGAAGGAAAAATGACAACTGGTTTTGAACCAGGGGGCATGAAGGAGGCAGAGGGTGAAGTGTTGATGGAAGGGATTATAGAGGACAAGGAGGAAACACCTAATCATAAAACACTTGGAAAGGTTGAGAAGGCAGTATAGGAGCTGACATAGAGGATCATGGGCCAGGGAAAGAGAGGGGTGACTGTTGGATATGCCCATAGACAGGGGATGGAGGAGGCAAAGTGTGACCTGATCATTGACCATTAAGAGAATAGGTAGAGTGAGGCTGAACATAATTATGGCTGGTCTGAAGAAGGTAGGGCTGATCATAGACAAGGAAGAGATGAGGTAGAATGGAACTAATTGTTGCTAGGGGGTGGAGAAGGGAGAAGACTGACAATGGGTCAGGTTCCAGTGGGAGAGGGTGCAGAGGAGGAACTGGTTGGTGGTAATTCAGAGGATGAAAAGAGAATGGGCAAGCAGGGAGCGAATGTCAGATATGAAAAGTTCTTATTCTCTCCAAAAGCAAGAAGTGGCAATTCAACTCTTTCTCCTGATCTGTGCAGTCACTGTGCTGCTGTTTTCACCAACTAAAGTCGGCCATCCATGGGTCAAATTCCCAAAGAATTCTCTTTCCAAAATCATATCTAAGAATTTTCGTTAAAATATCGCACCATTAGTGGGCCACAGCAATGGCTGATTTTCATGCAGGCATCTAATTTGAGTGCTCGGGCATGAAGGAAATTTTTTGAAAAACAAACAATTTTCGAATCAATTATCGGAGAATTGTGCAAGAAATATAATCAAAAAAGAAATGCGCATGAGCTCAAGAAAAGAAAATTCCCGGAAAGAAAATAATATTGCCACAAAAATTATTTTCTGTAGTAACATGATTTCAAATTGAAAGCTTGGATGGTCGAATTTCGAAATCAATGGTGGCACCAAAACACACAAAAGTTCTGATTTTCTAAAGAAAATTTGTTCAGAATTTGACCCATGTAGACACACTATATCCATGTGGATTTTTTTTTTTGTATAGTGAAATGGATCCAAATAGTACTGCATGCAACCAATAGACAGAAGTTTAAAATCGAAAACAAGACAAAACCTTAATTTTCTATTCTAATTTAATTGCCTTCTGTTGCCCCATTTGTTACACTATATTACCAAAAGTATTGGGGCGCCTGCCTTTACACGCACATGAACTTTAATGGCATCCCAGTCTTAGTCTGTAGGGTTCAATATTGAGTTGACCCACCCTTTGCAGCTATAACAGCTTCTAGTGTTCTGGGAAGGCTGTCCACAAGGTTTAAGAGTGTGTCTATGGGAATGTTTGACCATTCTTCCAGTATCACATTTGTGAGGTTAGGCATTGATGTGGTGAGGAGGCCTGGTTCGCAGTCTCCGCTCTAGTTCATTCCATCAGGTTGAGGTCAGGACTCTGTGCAGGCCATTCAAGTTCCTTCATCCCAAACTTTCTCATCCATGTCTTTATGGACCTTGCTTTGTGCACTGGTCCAAATCATTTGGTGGAGGGGGGATTATGGTGTGGGGTTATTTTTCAGGGGTTGGGCTTGGTCCCTTAGTTCCAGTGAAGGGAAATCTTAAGGCGTCAGCATACCAAGACATTTTGGACAATTTCATGCTCCTAACCTTGTGGGAACAGTCAGGGCCATCTTTAATATTGATTGGACTCTGGGCAAACATTTTCTTGGGCCCCCCATGCAATTTTTCTCTCCACCTGCTCTGAGACATACAATAAGCTAGACTCAAAATCAGTTTACTGAATCAAATCAGGCAGCGATTACGATTGGCTGCCAGAGGTTACAGCATGTCATTACCGCTTACTGACTGGTTGCTAGAGGTTACAGCATACATTACGGCTCACTGATTAGATGCTAGAGGTTACAGCACATGATTTCTGCTTGTTGATTGGTTGCTAGAGATTACTGTACGTCAATACTGCTCACTGATTGGTTGCTAGAGGTTACAGCACATCATCTCCTTATTGCCTGTACACCATGGACTGGGGAGGTGAGCGTAACTATCAATAGACAGAAAACTCCTAGGGATCCTAGAACTGCAGGGATCAGTGGCAGTGTTGGGGGGAGGGGAGGTGTGATCAATGACTGTTTTTTGTTTACCACCAATATAAATAGGGATTTCAACACTGGCCACCAATGTAATAGGGGTTTACATTGACCACTAATATAAAATAAGCATTCACAATAACCACCAATGTAAGGAGGGATTTACACTGACCACTAATGTAAGGGGGACATTCACACTGGCCACTAGTGTGAATGAAAGGATTCTACACCAAGCCCCAATGCAATAAGAAGATTTACACTGACCACCAATGTAATAGTGACTTTTAACCTGTGTTCATATTTGTGTGTGTCAGGAACGCATGCAAAATCGCTTTCCTGACACCACAGAAATGTGGTGCTCTTTAGCAGATACACAGCAGTGCCATCAATTGTTAATGACACCCTCATGCATCTGCTGACATGTGCTGTGTCACCATGTGATTTCTTCCGCATTTGTAGTGCATAGAGCAGCCCATTGAAATGAATGGGCAGTTCTACACGCGACCTACATCTTTATCCACCCTGTCACATACCTTTGCATCCTAAACCCCCTGCTGACCTCTGCACCCCAAACCTCCCCCATCCTCTCCACTCCAACCCTCCCCCCTTTAACTCTACCTGCCTCATCTGATCACCTTTGTACCCACCTTCCTTACCTCTGTAAATCCCCTCCCTGCTCACTTGTGCACCGTAAACTGTAATTCCTTCTCTGCCTACCTCTGCATACCCCACAATACACTCCCCCCACCAATTTGCTTACCTTTATAGAATAGACTGATGTTAGGCTTAATGATCACAGTTGCAGGCAGGACTTTCAAGCATGCCCCTTTGTCTCCCCAGTGGGCAGCATCCAGTATAGGTGATAGTGGATATGACCTCAGGGGGGCATGATATACACATGAATGCTGCCTTTATTTACATATCAATGCCACTGGCTGCCACCATTTACATATTAATGCTGCCACTATTTACATATCAATGCCAGTTATTTACATGTAAACACAGGGTCTGCAGGTGAGTCATCTGTGCACAACAATAGGGCAGAGCAGCAGGACTAGTAGCAGCACTTTACACTTAGATATCGGGACAGAGCGCAGGACTAAAACTTCAAAGGACAAGGGAGTTTAAACCAGGATAGTTGGCAAGTATGAGGCAGCTGCTTTGGGCCCCACAACAATGACAGGGCCCAGGGCAGCTGCCCCTTTTGCCCTGCCTTAAAGACGGCCCTGGGAACAGTTTGGGGATGGCCACTTACTGTTCCAACATGACTGCGCACCAGTGCACAAAGCAAGGTCCATAAAGGCATGAATGAGCGAGTTTGGGGTGAAGGAACTTGACTGGCCTGCACAGGGTCCTGACCTCAACCTGATAGAACACCTTTGGGATGAATTAGAGCAGAGACTGTGAGCCAGGCCTTCACATCCACATCAGTTCCTGACCTCACAAATACGCTTCTGGAAGAATGGTCAAACAGTCCCATAGACACTACTAAACCTTCCCAGAAGAGTTGAAGCTGTAATAACTGCAAAGGGTGGGCCAACTCAATATTGAACCCTATGAACTAAGACTGGGATGCCATTAAATTTTATGTGCGTGTAAAGGCAGGCGTTTCAATACTCTGGATAATATAGTATATATAAAAAAATGTCTGAAATTAGACTTTAATGGATATTCAGTAAACCTGGTCTTACCATCAGGGCTTCCCAGTCTTAGATGGAAGGTTGCTGTAAATGGTTCTGTCCGTATGAGTTAATTGCTGTTCAAAGAAAGAAATTGATGAGTTTACTTGGCATATAATTATGGCACAGAGACTGCAAATGTTTTTAGTCTTTGTTTTGATAGAGGCTCTTATTATACAAGTTACAAGAAATGCTAGGTTCAATGTAAAGCACTGGTACCCCATCTCCTTAGCAAAGTCCAATGGAAGTCTCATCTGTTATGCAGTTAGGCTACATGTACAGTCAAAAATATTTTCTTTTTTTTTTTTTTTCATACTAAGTGCTGCAGCAAGGGCTTAACTATTCTGCATCAGCAGCATGCCAAAGCGTCGCACCGCTGCTCTCACACACTACACAGAGGCCTGGCACCAACATGCCCCTGTATAGTATTCAGTTCAACAATGCTGCTCAAGGAGCATGACTGCTGTTAACTGAAGCACTGTGCAGGTGGCGTGTCAGACCTTTGGAGACCTGGTCCACTGCTTACTGTGAGAGCAACAGTCTGACTCTCCAGCATGCTGCGCAGGTATTTTAACTCTTACTGCAGCACTTAGTAACTAAGAAAACACAGAAAGAAGAATATAGTTATGACTATATATGTAGCCTGACTGCACGATAGTGTAGCACAGACCCCAGACCAGGTTAGCTGATTTATCCCAGGTTCCATTCCCTTTGAGGCACATGGAAGTCGGGCACACAGCAGCTGCCAGTATCTCAACTCAGGAACAAGGCAGCGCATGGATTTCTGTAGTTTATTTGCTAGAGTAACTTGGGTAGGGTCTGGGTGAGCCTTGGGATACTCCAAGGTAGCAGAAAAAAAATAACGGAGGACTCCTCTAACTATCTCTTCAGCGTGCAACCACATTATTGTATTAAGTGTTTTGTGAACTACAACACAGGGGGCACCATTGCGAAGGTAAAGCCTGAGTGAGCAAACTGGAGTGAGCTCTCCCAAAAGGTGGCAAGGACAGTTGCCGGGATCTTTTAAGCTTGTGCTCACTGTATCCTGTACTTCAATGATTTCTTGCAGTACCAACCAGCCTCTGTATTGGACTACTCCAGGTTAGATCCTCTGTGGGCTTCCTTCACTGCTCCTCAAGAAGTCTGGACATGGGTCCCCTAGCTCTAGCTGGAGCTGGGACCCAGGTGGGCTTTTAAGTTGCAGCTATCAGCCCAGAGGGCCTCAGCCTTCAAGCTGGGTCTTCTCCTGTAGGAACAAGGACCCTGCTGCTCCAGGCCCCAGCCTATTTATACACACCTCAGTCCCCTACTGGCTATTCTTCCTGCCAGGGATTGGCTGAGGCTGCATGAATATGCAGGTAAGGGTCTGCCTGGGCTTTGGGCTTTAACCACTTGCGTACGGTTAAATTTTTTAAAAAAATTTTACACACACATGCTAAAATGTGCATTTTTTGCTAGAAACTACTGCCCCCCCCCAGAAAAAAAATTCTGAAAGCAGAGATCCTGGAGAATAAAATGGTGGAATTTGCCATTTTCATTGCTGCATCATATCAGGAAAAAATACACTAGTGCAAACAAATACAATATTATACATAATTTTTTTGTAAAATATTGAATATTGGGTTACGTCAAGCAGGTAGATACCAGACATGCAAAGTCTTAGGCCTCATGCACACTGGTTATAAAAATGTCAGTAATGTTAGTCGTAAAAAGCTGTAGCTCCAGAATGAGTTTTGCAGCGTTTTTGCAGTAGCGTTTTTTAGTGTTTTTTAGCTGTAGCGTTTTTTAGCTTTTTAAAGAAAAACTATACTCCCACGAAAGCTTGTGGCTCAAAAACGCTGATAAACACAGAATAGCCACGTTTTTCAGTGTTTTTAAGCTTTTATCAGAGTTAGAGCCTTTTTATAGCTGAAAAACTCCTCTTAAAACCCACTAGCTCTGGGTTTTTTACCCAACCAGAAAACGCTCCTGCCAAAAAACACTAACAGCCTATGTGTGCATGGGCACATAGGACAACATGCTGGGGAGTTTACTGGCTGCAGAAAAAAACATCTAAAGCCAAAAACAGCAGCTGTAAAAATGCCCAATGTGCATGAGGCCTTAAAATTACACACACCCATGGAATCGCAAAAAAAACTGGTACCCAAAATTCTCCATAAGCGACACTTTAAAAGCCCTTGCAGGTTATCAGTTTAGAGGTAACCGTGAGTTATGGCCATAGAATAATTGCTCTCACTCCAACATTTGTGATAATACCTCACATGCGTGGCACATTTGATGTTTACATACACATGCACATGGGGTGCTTTAAAAATTGTAATTATGTTTTTTTACTTTGTTGCTATGCAGATATTCAAACATAGATCATGTTTGAATAGCTGCATCCTTGGATACACTATGAATATTATGTTACTTCCATGGTCATTAGTCACAGGAAGGATCAGGCAATAGATGTTCCCCTAGCTCCTCCTACTCTCACTGGGCAAGCAGTTTCCCATGGTCCTGAGCTCCCTGGAGGAACTGCTGGCAGGGAAGGGGGAGTGCGCACTCCGAGAGCCCCATAAAAGTGATTAGGTGGCTCTAGAGTTGCCTGAATCACTTTTATTGGATAGCCCTTCAGAGGCTCTTAAAGATGTTACCAAGGTCACAGCTGCAGCAGCGTCCAGGAACCTGGATTTAACCACTTGTCTACCATACCATTTATAAGTGTACCATGGCCATTTAACTCTTTCAAAATTGTTTTTGGTTTCTTTAGATATGCACTGAATAGAATTTAAAGAGGAAGTAAACCTAGGTAGGAAGTAAACTAGAAGCATAATGGGCTACTATGCATCGCATAGTAGCCCTTATGTGCCACTTACCTGCAAACGAAGCCAGCGACGTCCAGTGCTGTCCCCTGTGCTGGCGGCGTCCATCTTTAGCCCCTCTTCCTTGTGGGGCCACGACTCCGGCTCTGTGACTGGCTGGAGTCGTGTGACGTCACTCCCCGGGCCGTTTCTTCACTGCGCATGTGCCGAAATTATGTTGGCACATCCAGAACACTGCATATCTCCTGAACCGTACAAGTTTAGGAGATATGCAGGACACCTACAGGTAAGCCTTATCTAAGGCTTACCTGTAAGTTAAAGTGGTTGTCACGAGTTGACAACCACTTTAATGCACTGTCTTTCCAAGATACGTTCTGTTATTTTTAGTGGGCAGTGGAATACCAGTAACCCTTTAAAGGCCCTTTCACACTTTTACCCTACTAAAATCGCAAGAAAAACCCAATAAAACATTTCCCTTTAAATTCTATAGAACTTTTCACACCAGTGCACTGCGGGTGTGGTGCGTTTTGAAAAGTCCTGCATGATGCATCTTTGATGCCCTCTTTAAAAAGCACACCAAAAATGCGCCTCCTATTGAAATAAATAGAAAACACATCAAAAAAGTTGTATTTTTTTGTGCACTTTTTTTTGCATGCTGAGAGTCGGGCAACAAGAAAACACTTTCAAGCAGATCTTTTGTTCATCTAAGTAAGACAAACACTATTTAATTCATTTTTAATATTCAAAACAAACTCCACCATCCATCCATGTCTCCATGCTTTATTTGTTGAGAAATCACTTTGTAAAAAAACCCCCTAGCATTTGTGTCTGGGGCCATCTATCTGCCTTTAGCTCAAGCATGCATGCAGGAGAGTGTGCTTATCTGAGAAAACCCCTCCTCCTCTCCTGAAAACTCCTGGGTCGCTTAGAAAGTAACCCAGTAATTGACCTTCCTGAAGAATTGTGGGATGTATGAGATCATTTGCTTAGACAAGAAAACAGGAATGTAAAAATAAAGTTTAAAACAAGGAAATATAATAAACGTTCCTATTTACAAATTCTAGCACCATGAGGAATAAAAATAATCAATGTTGATTGGGAGAGCAAAGTTACACTTTAAAAACGCACCAAAACATAAAAAAACGCGATACACATTTTCACCACTTTTTTTTAATGGACCAGTGTGAAAGGGCCCTTAGGCATGCAAAGCGATAATAAGCATATAAACATTTCAGTGTAAATGTATCTGATACACATTTTTGTAAATATTTTATTATAACTTTTCATGTGACAACACTGAAGAAATGGCACTTTGCTGCAATGTAAAGTAGTGAGTGTACAGCTTGTATAACAGTGTAAATTTGCTGTCCCCTCAAAATAACTCAACACACAGCCATTAATGTCTAAACCACTGGCAACAAAAGTGAGTACACCCCTAAGTGAAAATGTCCAAATTAGGCCCAAAGTGTCAATATTTTGTGTGACTACCATTATTTTCCAGCACTTCCTTAACCCTCTTGGGCATGGAGTTCACCAGAGCTTCACAGGTTGCCACTGGAGTCCTCTTCCACTCCTCCATGACGACATCACAGAGCTGGTGGATGTTAGAGACTTTGCGCTCCTCCACCTTCCATTTGAGGACGCCCCACAGATGCTCAATAGGGTTTAGGTCTGGAGACATGCTTGGCTAGTCCATCACCTCTACCCTCAGCTTCTTTAGAAAGGCAATGGTCGTCTTGGAGGTGTGTTTGGGGTCCTTATCATGTTGGAATACTGTCCTATGGCCCAGTCTGCGAAGGGAGGGGATCATGCTCTGCTTCAGTATGTCACAGTACATGTTGGCATTCATGGTTCCCTCAATGAACTGTAGCTCCCCAGTGTCGACAGCACTCATGCAGCCCCCAGACCATGACACTCCCACCACCATGCTTGACTGTAGGCAAGACACACTTGTCTTTGTACAACTTACCTGGTTGCCACCACACACGCTTGACACCATCTGAACCAGAGGCGTAACTAGAACCTTCAGGGCCCGGGTGCAAGAAATTAGGAAGGGCCCCCCCTGACCCCTGGGCAGAGCCCTTCCCTCTGGTCGCTGATCCTGGGGCCCTTTACTCCCATCACGGGTCCCTTTATTACGGTCCTGCATCGGGACCCTGGGAACAGCAGAAGACAAGTAAACTGGATAGGAGGGGCGGCGGGGGCAGCATATAGAGGAACAAATCTCCTGCATTAGGAAGAAAATGGAGGAGTTTGGTTCCTCTAAATGCCTATCCAGGTGTACAAGGGAAGCACATGGGCCCCCTGGAGCATGGGGCCCGGTTGCAATCGCAACCCCTGCAACCCCTATCGTTATGCCCCTGATCTGAACCAAATAAGTTTATCTTAGTCTCTTCAGACCACAGGACATGGTTCCAGTAATCTATGTCCTTAGTCTGCTTGCCTTCAGCAAACTGTTTCCGGGCTTTCTTGTGCATCATCTTTAGAAGAGGCTTCCTTCTGGGACAACAGCCATGCAGACCAATTTGATGCAATGTGCTTGCTTATGGTCTGAGCACTGAGACGCTGACTCCCCACCCCTTCAACCTCTGCAGCAATCCTGGCCGCAGTCATAACTCTATTTCCCAAAGACAACCCCTGGATATGACGCTGAGCACATGCACTCAACTTCTTTGGTCGCCCATGGCAAAGCCTGTTCTGAGTGGAACCTGTCCTGTTAAACCACTGTATGGTCTTGGCCACCATGCTGCACCGCAGTTTTCAGGGTCTTGGCAAATTTCTTATAGCCTAGGCCATCTTTATGTAGAGCAACAATTCTTTCTTTCAGATCCTCAGAGAGTTCTTTGCCATGAGGTGTCATGTTGAACTTCCAGTGACCAGTATGAGAGAGTGAGAGCGATAACACCAAATTTAAGAAAACCTGCTTCCCATTCACACCTGATACCTTGTAACACTAATGTGTCACATGACACCGGGAAGGGAAAATGACTAATTGGGCCCAATTTGGACATTTTCACTTAGAGGTGTACTCACTTTTGTTGCCAGTGGTTTAGACATTAATGGCTGTGTGCTGAGTTATTTTGAGGGGACAGCAAATTTACACTGTTATACAAGCTGTACACTCACTATTTTACATTGTAGCAAAGTGTCATTTCTTCAGTGTTGTCACATGAAAAGATATAATACAATATTTACAAAAATTGGAGGGATGTACTCACTTTTGTGAGATACTGTATATATCATTTTTTAAATAAAAAAATGCTAATTGTGATAACAATACTTACCTCGTAGTGAGATTCTTGAGTTGGTTGCATCTGCATTTAAAAAAAGCATCCAAAATGTATAATACATGGGAAAAACAAATAACAAATATCAGAAGTCATTAGGATTCATTTTATTATTAGGTTACAATTACTTCTAGTAGGTGCTTTTTAACAAATTGTATTTCCTCTTGAAGCAATAATCTAACAAAAGGTATAAAAAATGTGTTGGATATTCCAAAAGTGAGATGTCCCCACCATAATTCCTGATTCTGTTCCTGTTCCCTTGTGAGTTTTTAGTAATTCCACCCACTTTTGTGTTTTCCTGCTCGTCCTGTTGCATTCACCATAACAGAAAATATATTAATAAAATACAACAGGGACGTAGGGAATAATGGCCACAGTAGTAGGTGCATAGACCCAGGAACCCCGATCAGACTTGCAGAGATATAACAATACTGTCACAGGAGTCACTTTGGGTGGGGGGCCTGTAGAACCCTGAATCCCTTAGAGAGGTTGGGAAACCCTTGTCTCCTCTCACCAGACCCCTCTTATGTCTAAGTCACCCTGTGCCTTTTATGGGCACAGGGTGACCAAGATATTGGACAGCTATTTAATGGACTCTGAGAATGTAAGTTGGATTACTGCAGATGGGACAGTAATATTTATCAACAATATCCCTCAATAAATCTATGATACATTAATTCCACTGCATCAGAATGATGGAACATTGTATGGGCCTTGTAGACTGTTGCCATTCCGTCTCCACGCCCTGAGTAATCAAAGCATTGCTTGAATGTGGATTCCATGGACTTCAGAAGAGAAGACGGTCCGTCTGCTAATTAGGTCTTTTTGTATTGTTTGAAGGTTTACTGTGTTTATGCTTATGATAATATGTCCTGTGTGCGGTTTGTATTGTTAGGGTAAGACGATCAGGAGGGGAGGGGAGGGGGTAAAGTACTCCCATGGTGTGTGTATATATGCTGTACATGCTTATACAAGCTAGTGACGTATAATGTGTACGGGTGGCTATAACATCTAATCTCTGATGTTCAGACTGAAGGAAGTGGTATTCTGACGGAAGTACTCAAGCGGAGTGGGTCGGTTCCGTCACAAATACCGATACAGAAAAGCTCCTACTTTTATATTTTATATATATATATATACACTTGCAATCAGAAATATTCAACCCCTAAAGAGTTTTAGGGGTTTATAAATAAAAATCTTTTCAAAGTGCAGGATTCTGCTTTGGATGGCTTCTTATTGAGTTTAGTGATACATAAAATCAACACAGAAAATGTATGATGTAGTATTTGTGTGTAACAGTATATTTTGTTAAGATCGCCATGTCACAATTATTCAACCCCTATATAATATTGTTGTTTCTAAAGCTTTCTGACAGTTTTTATGGCCTGAAGTGGAGCTGAAACATCATTAAGCCTTTGGGAACTCTATAACGATCCTTCATTTGCTTCAGCTGTGATGCATATATAAACCCCGACCATGAAGGTGTTCAAGGTGAGTTGCAATCATGGGAAAGACAAAGGAGCTTCCACAAAAGCTGAGAGAGGAGATTATTTCATCACATCTGAAGGGCCTTGGGTATAAGAAGATTTCTAAAAGATTTAACATTCCAAGAGACACCACTGGGAGCATTATAAGGAAGTTTAAAACTTATGGAACAGCTGCAAACCTGCCTGGCCGTGGAAGAAAGCTCACAATTTCATCAAGAGCCCTTAGCAACTTAGGCTGGGTTCACACTAGTCCGATTCTCGGACCGACATGAAGAGCACAAGTTGCATTACGTCACAAAAACAATGCTTCCCTATGAGAGCCGTCTTAACTGCTCCGACATGTGTTTTTCAAAGTCGGAGCGACTTTGAAAAAGGTTCCTGTACTACTTTTGTCCGACTTTGATCCGGGAAGTTCTAGGGGTCTCGTGTTCAGCGTACGGTTTCAGCCTAGTCACTTCTGTGACTATACTGAAACTAGGCTGAAGTTACGAAAAGTTACCCGACTTCATCCTAGTTTCAGCCTGTTTTCATCATGTCCTTGGAAAAAGTTTCAGCGAGGCTGAAACTTTTTGTGTACAGCCTCGTCAATTCTGCCGAGAGTATCCCTTCGTAACAAAAACACTGCATTACGTTGAACACGAGAAGTACAGCCAGGCTCTTAGCCTGATCACACTTGGGTCGGATTCAACGATTCCCGAGAACTACTTTAA
>BLSH010398397.1:12507-22842 GCA_018402905.1 Glandirana rugosa | reverse complement strand
GACAACCACCGGCCAGGGTTGTCGGGAAGAGGCCCTTGTCCTCATCAACATGGGGACAAGGTGCTTTGGGGTGAGGGGCGCAGAGCCCCCCCTGCCCCAAAGCACCCATACACCCATGTTGAGGGCACGCGGCCTGGTATGGTCCAGGAGGGAGGGGGCCGCTCGCTCGTCCCCACCCCCTTTCCTGGCCTGCCGGGTTGCGTGCTCGGATAAGGGTCTGGTTTGGATTTTGGGGGGGACCCCACGCTGTTTTTTTCGGCATGGGGTTCCCCTTAAAATCCGTACCAGACCAAAGGGCCTGGTATGCTCCTGGAGGGGGACCCCATGCCAGTTTTTTCTTTAAAATTTGGCATGGAGTTCCCCTTCAAGATCCCCAGAGCACAAAGTGCCTGGCATTGTCGGAATCAAAGTCGGATCCCTGTTCACAGACAAACGGTCCGACTTTGATCCTATGTAGGACCGTAAATCGCACAGCAGTGTAGGATCAAAGTAGGACCGGTTTTTTGTCGGATAGTGTGAACCCAGCCTAAGTCAGGACAGCTAAGAAAAACCCCCGTGTGACTGCAAGACAGCTACAGGATGACATGATGAAGGCTGCTACAAGTGCTTCAGTGGCAACTATAAGACTTGCACTGAATAATCAAGGACTTCATGACTGGACCCCAAGACGCACTCCACTCTTGACCTCAAGGAACATCAGGAGCCTACTAGAATATGCCAGGAGGAATTTGGATAAAACTACAGAGTTCTGGGAGGCCATTCTATGGACTGATGAACCCAAACTGGAACTTTTTGGACATATGGACCAGCGGTATGTCTGGCGTCCAAAAGGTCAGGCTTATGACCAGAAGAATACCATCCCCACGGTCAAGCACGGAGGTGGGTCAATAATGATGTGGGGCTGTTTTTCTGCGGCAGGAACTGGCAAACTTGATTGTGTACCTGGCATCATGGATTCCCAGAAATACCAGGTCATTTTGAAGAAGAACGTGATGCCTTCTGTTGACAAATAAAACCTAGGTGATCATTGGATCTTCCAGCAAGACAATGATTCCAAGCACACCTCCAAATCAACCAAAGCTTGGTTGGGAAAAAGATGCTGGAGTGTCCTGGAGTGGCCTTCTCAGTCACCAGATTTAAATCCAATTGGAAATCTTTGGTGGGATTTGAACAAGGCAGTTGCAGCACGGAAGCCATCAAACATCACCGAGTTAGAGACTTTTGCACATGAAGAATGGGCAAAGATTCCAATCGAGAGGTGTAAGAAGCTTGTCAGCACTTATCGAAAACGCTTGTTAGAAGTTATAAAAACTAAAGGGCGCTCCACAAGGCACTGAAGCTGGGGGCTGAATAATACTGCTCATGCTCATGTGTTACAAGATTTACAATTTTCATTTGAACTTCAAACTTAAGTCAACTTCTGTTATCAAAATAACTCAAATATGTATCAATAAATATTGTTTGTTATTTCACATTTTTTTTTTCATTTATTTTCATTATCTTTCATCAACATCACTGTATTGTCTATTGAGGTGAGGGGGTTGAATATTTCTGATTGCGAGTGTATATATATGAATATATATGATATTTTTTAAGAATATACAGTACACTGCAAATCATAATAGTTACTCTTAACCATTTCCCGCCCGGCCTATAGACAAATGACGACCGGGCGGTGCCATCGTTACCCCGATGGACGTCATATGACATCTTCAGGATAACCCGTGATCGCACGCATTGTGGCGATCGGTGGTGCGGTGGGTCAGTCTGGCCCACCCCATTAACGATCTTGGTAAAAAGCTTCCATCGGAAGCTCTTTACCACGTGATCAGTTGTGACCAATCACGGCCGCCAGGGAGAGCCCACCCACAGACCACAAGGGAGCCGACCCTAGACCACCAGGGAGATGATCAGGGAGCCCACACTAGACCACCAGGTAAGGGGAATAATGTCCAACATGGCTGCACTCAGTGCCAATTACAGATGCCACCCTAGACCACCGGGGAATGGACACCTTACAGTGCCCTCTTTAAGTGCCGCCTATCAGTGCCCACCAGTGCCACCTATCAGTGCCCACCAGTGCCACCTATCAGTGCCCATCAGTGACATCTATCAGTGCCCATCAGTGCCTTTTATCAGTGCCACCTATCAGTGCCCATCAGTGCCCGCCAGTGCCACTTATCAGTGCCTGTCAGTGCTGCATATTAGTGCCATCTATCAGTGCCCGTCAGTACTGCTTATCAGTGCCACCTATCAGTGCCCATCGGTGCTGCATATAAGTGCCTCATCATCAGTGCCACCTCATCAGTGCCAATCAGTACTGCCTCATCAGTGCCCATCCGTGATGGAGAAAATGTACTTATTTACAAAGTTTTGTGACAGAAACAGAGAAAAAAATTTTTTTTCAAAATTTTCAGTCTTTTTTTATTTGTAGCACAAAAAATAAAAACCAGAGAAGTGATCAAATACCACCAAAAGAGAGCTATATTTGTGGGAACAAAATGATAAGCATTTAGTTTGGGTGCAGTGTTGCATGCCCGCACAATTGCCATTCAAAATGCGACAGCGCTGAAAGCTGAAAATTGGTCTGGGTGGGAAGGGGTGTAAGTGCCTGGTATTGAAGTGTTTAACTAGTAATGAATGTAATTATTAACTGTCAAATATCAATGCAGTTGCATCTGTCACAGTTCAAAAATGAACATAGAGTGCCCCCTACTGATATGATTAATAACTTGCACAGGTTTGTAGAACTCTTATTTTACACTGCTGGGATAAAAATGGTAGTAGATAAACTAACCTACTCTCATGTGTTGTTCCCTCACCAGCTGTAAGAACAATACCTCACTTCCTCACTGGAAACTTACATTCTGCACTGTATCTGACAGAGATTGAAGCAGGTGACTTTTTCTGCACTTTGAGTGAACCTCTGATCTTGAGATCATTCACTATGACATTGTCATACCTTAACATCCCGCCCTGCCTATAGCAAAATCATGGCCGGGGCAGTGGCCCCATTGTTCTGACTGGACGTCCAGCAGAACAAGCCTCTCCTGCGTGCCCCCGGGGGCACACAACGCTGCGATCAGTGGTGCGGTGTGTCGCTCCAACACACCGTATCTCCAATCACGGTATAGAGCCTAAGATGTATAGAGTCTATCAGTGCCTCTTCATCAGTGCCACCTCATCAGTGCCCGTCAGTGAAGGAGAAAACATACTGATTTACAAAATCCTATAACAGAAACTAAGAAAAAATTTTTTTTTTTTTAATTTTCGGTCTTTTTTCATTAGCAAAAAATAAAAAACCCAGTGGTGATCAAATACCACCAAAAGAAAGCTCTATTTGTAGGGAAAAAAATGATAAAAATGTAATTTGGGTACAGCATTGCATGACTGCGCAAAAGTCATTCAAGGTGTGACAGCACTGAAAATTGGGCTAGGCGGGAAGGGGGTGAAAGTGCCCTGTATTGAAGTGGTTAATACATATATTTGACAGCAATCGAGTAGAAATTGATATCCTGCAATCATTTGATTGCATTTCCATATTTGATTATGCTTTATTACATATTTAAATAAAGAGAAATTTATATTTTGAACAGCAGTCACCTTCCTCCTCTCACCCTTGCTGTTAGTTTAGATTAGCTTTACAAGCTTTCAATTACACATAGAGAGTCTAAAGGCAAACAGCTTCTGGTTTATTGTTTCTATTTTGCCCATTATGGGTATTTAACACATAATGTTCTGTGAAGTCTGTGTCATGGGTGCATGATGTATTCAGTGTTTATTTGTAAAATTAAGACTTCATCTAAGAAAACAAAAAAATAAATAAATATATACAGTGATACCTCGGTTCATGAACGCTTCTGTTCACGAACAACTTGGTTCGCGAACAGAAGAGTTCACAAAAATTTGCTTCGGTTCGCAAACTCTGCTTTGGTTCACGAACAAGAGCCACGGCCATCTTCCCTGCTCTGACACGTTCATATTGAGAAGAGCAGTGCAAGATGAGAGCCTTAGGAGAACCAATCCACTCGGATAGGGGTTTCTGCCCCCTGACTACCACGAGGGGTACAACTTTATTATGCCCTCAGATGATCTTTTCCTGGATGCACAGTGCTGTTTTCTGGCCCATAGATTAGTCATTTAAACTGTGGTTTGGGATTGTTTCAAACAAGGATTAAAGAGGAGCTATAGTTTTTTTTTTCTTTTTAGGTGTACACATAAAAGAGGTCAGCTTAATGTAAAATATTGTATGTAATATATGTTTAAAAACCACTTGCCCGACCACCGGACGTCCAAAGACGTCCTTGTCTTTCAGCACTGATATCTGAATGATGCTGGCACCTACATGCATCATTCAGATATCATTTTAATCCACCAGCGATTCTCTGCACCATGAAAAGGATCATAGCGGCAGTTAAGCCGATTGGTCGTTCTTATCAACCCCTCCTGTCGCCCTCCGGTGCTTCTCCCGGGCCGCCCATGCCATCGGCTGCCCGGAGAACAGATCCATCCCTGGCGGAAGTTGAGCATAAAGATGACTGCTGACCAGATGGTCACCAGTCATCTCTATGCGCCTCGTCACGTCTGGGTCACGTGATGTAAACAATGCCCATGAACTCGGTTGAAAAGACCGAGATCACTGTTTTTTTTTTCTGATCTCGGTCTTTCCAGCCTAGAGGAGAAATGTGGGGTCAATAAAGAGTACCTGTCACGCAATATTCCTATTACAGGGGATGTTTACATTCCCTGTAATAGGAATAAAAGGGATAAAAAAAATGTAAAGAGAAAGTGTAAAAATAAAAAAAAAAGGTAAAATAACTAATAAAAAAAAATCGAAAGAGCCCCATCCCCGCGAGCTCCCGCACAGAAGCGAACGCACACGTAAGTCGCACCCGCATATGTAAACGGTGTTCAAATCACACATGTGAGGTATCACCTCATGCGTTAGAGTGAGAGCAATAATTATAGCACTAGATCTCCTCTGTACCTCTAAACATGTAACTAGTAAAAACATTTTAAAGCGTCGCTTATGGAGATTTTTAAGTACCAAAGTTTGGCGCCATTTCACGAGTGGGCGCAATTTTAAAGCGTGACATGTTGGGTATCTATTTACTTGGCATAACATCTTCTTTCACAATATACAAAACAATTGGGCTAACTTTATTGTTCTGATTTTTTTTAATTCATGAAAACGTTTTTTTTCCAAAAAAAAACGCGTTTGAAAAATTGCTGCGCAAATAAAAAGTTGCAATGACTGCCATTTTATTCCCTAAGATCTCTGCTAAAAATATATATATAATGTTTGGGGGTTCTGAGTAGTTTTCTAGGAAAAAAATGATGATTTTTACATGTAGGAGAGAAGTGTAAGAATTGGCCTGGTGACGAAGTGGTTAAAATCCTTTTTTTGTAGATACATTTATATATATAAAAAAAAAAAAAGTTCAGAACAGATTAGCCTGATTTACATTTACCCTATGGGACAATTTGCTTTGGTTCACAACCAATTCGGTTCGCGACCAGAGCCGTTTCACAAATTAAGTCAGTGAACTGAGGTATCACTGTATATATATAAGCATATAAAAATATATATAACTTCAAGAAGTGAAACAAGAATACAAAACATTCCATGAAAAAGTATGGATTTTTCCCTTATTAAAGTAAACCCGTCTATGCCACAATTCAAGACAAGCTAACATGACTTTGTTATGGAAGTATGGAAGACACTGGAGTTACATATCCCTACAATCGGAATGAAAAAATTGTTGATTTCAGAAAAATGTTGCCATTTTGGTGAAAGCCTTTGGAGTCAATAGGTCAATAAGAAATGTATATGGTTTTTGATGGTTTTAAAGTAAGTAAATGGTTTCTAATGGCTCCTAAGGGTTATGGAAGCTCTTTTCAACTACCCTAGAATTTTCTTTTTGTAAAAATGCCAATCATTAATAAATTTTATCTTCGCTTAAACAAACAGACAATAAACGTAAATATAAAATAAAATCTATAAAGTGACAGTACCTAAATAAACTCCAAAAGCACAAAAAGAAAAAAAAATAGCACTAGATGAAATAAATTAGATTACCCTAAATAAAACTTCATAATAAAGGAATATCAAAAGATGATTTTTTCCAAGCATATTTCATTTAGGCAGCCCTGTTATTAAAATTTTGAGTTCCCAATCCTGTGAAATCTTGCTGGCAGTGAAATCGGTAATTCTGCAACAAATGCATTTTGCCAAAATGAGTTCACTTAAGACACTATGCTGGATCTGAACATATTAGTGCTTTCTTTACCTGGCCCTCCTGAGGGACCTGGGGCACATGTTGTGCTCAAATACAGATTTCTGTATAATTTGCATGTTGCACTCCTTACCCTCATTCCAGCATCCTGGTTTTAGCTGTGATACATTCAGCCTGTCTGTTTGTCCACCTGCAAGGTGATTGATGTAGCCAGTCTCTGGCTGGAGACTAAACCTGATTTAAGCCAGCACAGTCTGCAGTCTCATGCTTGTGATAGCGTATGTAATGCATGCTAAAGATACCTGTTGGTCTGCTTTGTTCCTATGCCTGCTAGGTTGGATTCCCTTGTTGATGACCTCGGATTGGATAATGACTATTCTCTTGAACTACCTTTTGACTACAAATTGGACCTTGACTATTCTTAACCTTGGCTATCTTGTACCTGGACTTTGATTGAACAACTCTGCCTATCTGCCAACCTTAAGTACCTGTTTGCTTTGCTTAGTTTGTGCCTGCCCCAGTGTGGTAGCCAGGCACTATAGCATTGTGTATAAGTCCTGAGGGCATCTGAGTACCGGTAGGCCTGCTTGCCTTATGGGAAAGGGGGCTGCTATAGGTGAAGAACACAGAAGCTAGCTATAGTGCTTGACCACCTATGTTAGGGGTAAGTGTGACAATCCGGGTCTTAGGTACGCTTCCCTGTGGGTACCTCAGCAACTTATTGAGGAGGTCTGGCATTAGAAGAGAAGTATAGATTTTTTTGGTCATGCTTCTCTTGTGGGTCACAGGGGCAAATATATTTCTGCACTTCTTTGACCACGAAATAGCCAACAAAGGGCTAAAAATGTCATCCGAATCTCTAGCGAGACCAGGAAGAGGAGAGAAGATCTGCAGCAGATGGGCACAGTGCTGGATCGAGAATGGACACAGGTAAGTGTTTAAGGGGATCTGGGGCGAGCTGATAATGAAAGGTATTTATCTAAATGCAGAGAATGCATCAAGGCAACAAAAAAAAAGTCTCCCTGTAGAACCACGTTAACTTGCATATATTATTAGTAATGTGCAATAAATAAACAGTAAGTACAGAGTTATTACCGGAATTTCTGGCAGGGCCGTTTCAGAAGTATGTGATTTAGAAGCACTTACATTTTCTGGACTTTCTGGAGAAGAAGAATAATTTAAAATTATGACACAAAATAATAACACAAAAAAACTGTAAAATAAACAAGTAGTGTTTAAAGTGATTGTAAAGGCTGAAGGTTTTTTACCTTCATGCATTCTATGGTAAAAGAAAAACACCGGTGTGCTGCTCCCCCAGCAGCCCCCCTAAATCTCACCTGAGCTCCATCTCGATACAGCAATGTGCACGAGAGCCTCGGCTGTCCTGAGACTCCCTATCCTCATTGGTTAAGACAGCAGTGGGAGCTATTGGCTCCCACTGCTGTTAATGACAGCCAGTGAGCCAATGAGGAGAGAGTGGAAGACAGGGCTGAGCCATGACTCTATGTGCCTTATGGACGCATAGAGCAGGGCTCGGGAGTGAGCATGCACCAGTGCCCCCTTAGCAAGCGGCTTGCTATTGGGGGCACTGGTCAAGGGGGAGGAGCCAGGAGCGCCAGGGTGGGGGCAGAAAAGGAGGATCTGAGCTGCTCTGTGTAAAGCCACTGCACAGAGCAGGTACTTATGACATATTTGTTATTTGTTTTTAAAAACCAAACCTTTAATACCACTTTAAATGAAAAGTATGGGAATCTAAAAAAAATAAACATCCATACTCACTTCCCTGCTGCAGCATCTGTGTGTTGCTGCAGCTGTCCCCTGCTGGCTCTAAG
Source organism: Glandirana rugosa (assembly GCA_018402905.1). Lineage (NCBI taxonomy): Eukaryota > Metazoa > Chordata > Amphibia > Anura > Ranidae > Glandirana > Glandirana rugosa. Next base: position 14,774 of record BLSH010398397.1, on the reverse strand, counting down.
CCCTAAAACTGAGTGATCACATGTCCGCTGATTGCTCAGTTCTTGGTCTGTTCAGAGCAGAACGTGGTGACTGTCAGTCACCAATTTCCACTATGGCCCTCCAGAGCTCACTGGAGTGCTGGGCTGGCAAGGGGGCAGGAGCGGCTGGTTTTAGGCTCTAAGCATCACTAAGAGGATTAGCCAGCTGCCGATCAGTCTTCTGGGTGGACCTCGACAATATGGTCAGGATCATTCCAGAGCCTGGAGCAGCTCTGTGACATCAGCTGTTTAGCCCGCTTTCAGCTGTTTCTGGGTCATAGGAGTGCAAAGGTAAGTTTATCTAAGTTGTTTCACCGACTTCCCATTAATTACGAAAATAAATGATTGGTCATTGTATAGATATTATTATTATTATTATTATACAGGATTTATATAGCGCCAGCAGTTTGCGCAGCGCTTTACAAATTGAAGGCACACAGTACAGTTACATCACAATTTGGCACAAGAGGAATCAGAGGGCCCTGCTCGTTAGAGCTTACAATCTAAGAGGGAGGGTCAGTTGATACAAAAGGTAAAAGCTGTGGGGGATGAGTTGATGTAGAAAGAAAGTATTAGGTAGAAGCAGGATAGGATTCTTTAAAGAGAAAGGTTTTCAGGGATCGTCTAAAGACTGATAGATTAGAAGACAGTCGGACTGATTGGGGTAGGGAGTTCCAAAGGATCGGAGAAGCTCTCGCGAAATCTTGGAGGCGAGCATGGGAGGAGGTGACAAGTGAGCTAGAGAGCAGGAGGTCTTGGGAGGACCGAAGAGGGCGGCTTGGTTGGTATTTTGAGACTAGGTTAGAGATGTAGCTGGGGGCAGAGTTGTGGATGGCTTTGTAGGTTATTGTTAGTACTTTGAATTTTATACGCTGAGTGAGTGGAAGCCAGTGGAGAGATTGGCAGAGAGGGGTGGAGGACACTGAGCGGTTGGCAAGGTAGATAAGTCTTGCAGCAGCATTCATTATGGACTGAAGGGGGGATGATGTATGCAAAGGTAATCCAATGAGGAGAGAGTTGCAGTAGTCGAGGCGAGAGATAACCAGAGAGTGAATTAGAAGCCTGGTGGTGTCATTGGTTAAAAAGGGGCGTATTCTGGCGATGTTGCGTAGGCTGAGGCGGCATGATTTGGACAGGGATTGAATGTGGTCTTGAAAGGACAGTTCAGAGTCTAGGGTTACCCCTAGCACCCTGGCATGTGGGGACGCAATAATAGTTGTGCCATTGACCTTAACAGAGAAGTCAAGGGAAGGGGCACGTGGGGCAGGAAATATAATGAGCTCAGTTTTAGATAGATTCAGTTTGAGGAAGTGCTGTGACATCCAGGCTGATATGTCTGTTAGTAAGGCAGTGATCTGTGAGGAGACTGATGGGGTGAGCTGAGGGGTAGAGAGATAGATTTGGGTGTCATCGGCATATAAATGATAGCGGAAGCCATGGGAGGTTATCAGCTGACCCAGGGAGGACGTGTAGATCGAGAATAGTAGGAGTCCAAGGACAGAACCTTGGGGGACTCCAACGGTGAGAGGAGTTGGAGAGGAGGAAGTGGAGTTGTAAGTGACACTGAAGCAGCGGCGGCTGGTGTGGGAGGGGCGCTGGGGCACCGCCTCCCCGCCGGCAAAAGACGAAGAAAAAAAAAAAGTCAACCCCGCCCACCTACAGGTGGCGCCGGTACATTGACTTTCTTTTTTTTTTTTCTTTTCGGCTCCTTGGCTGTCACATGACAGCCAAGTAAGTGAGCCTATTGGCCGGCCATTCAAGCCTATGCATGTGCGCTTCTTCCTGCGGCCATGCATAGGCTGATTGGCTGCCCTGAGCCTTCGCTCAGGGTGATTGGATGCGGGGCCGGGGGCGGGTCACTGTGGCAGCGGAGGTGACTTCCGCTCCCACAGAGACCATGACCGCCGGGGGACGACGAGGGGGGGCCAGCCGCTTTCCGTGTGCCGAACTCTGCAGACCCAGCGCACTCTCGCATGCCGAATCTCTGCAACAAGAATTCTGCCTGCTGGATGGGGTAAGTGCAGGGGCGGGGGGGACTCTGCAATGTACCCCACCTGTGTTACTGCCTGCAAACTGCCCCCACCTGTGTTACTGCCTGCAAACTGCCCCCACCTGTGTTACTGCCTGCAAACTGCCCCCACCTATGTTACTGCCTGCAAACTGCCCCCACCTGTGTCCCTGGCTGCAAACTGCCCCCACCTGTGTCCCTGTGTCCACCCCCGTCAAACGTCGGTCCCTGTGTCCACCCC
>BLSH010398329.1:36530-51192 GCA_018402905.1 Glandirana rugosa | reverse complement strand
GGACCATTGCTAACGTCTGACTGTCGCCACTCTCGGCCGTCACACCTCCTGCCAGATACACCTGTCGAAATGGGGCCTACGGACGTATGAATCTACACGGAGTGTTTACGTGAAGTTGGTACACTCAACGATTTACAACATAGAAGTTATTTATGTGAATCTACGTGGAGAGAAGAGAAAATATGAGAAATCGAGTACAACCTAAAACGAAGATTAGGGGAACATCTCCGACGGTAAACACCTATGTCCGCCAGGGGCCCAATGTTTGTTCTACCCCTGACATCCAAACAAGTATTCAGCTTAAACAAACGTTACCTGCCCGATACATGATCCTAGACAACGGTGCAATTTAATTTTGTTTTTCTGTATCATTTATGTTATTATATACCTCTAATAAAGCTTTTATTGGAAAAAAAAAATATTTGTTTTGGCTGAAGCTACACTTAAAAAATGTACCTGTTCCGACTTGCAAACAAATTCGACTTATGAACAAACCTACAGTCCCCATCTTGTTTGTAACCCGGGGACCGCCTGTATCCACAAATGGCAGCCTCTACAAGGGGATTAGAAGCAAAATCCAACATGAGCTAAAGAGTATAAAAGAGAAGAGAGGTGCATCTAAGTGTATTTATTGAAGATACAACATTTAGCAACTCACATGGTTGAAGTGCATTTGTGAGGCACATCTAAGTATGCAGGCATCCGGGGTAAAGCTGTCCACATAGACCGTCCTCCACACTGCCGGCTCTCACCGCTGTCAGTCTGCAATCGTTACCAGGAAGCAGTGGCCACCCGTACATTAGGGGTGCATGGGTGCCGCCTCCCCATCCATGCGTCTGGCCCCTGATCTGCATACAATAATCTACATAGAATGTGATTAGAGCCAGAGGCTCTAATTGGCTTCAAAAAATGGTGGGCAGAGCACTGCGCCCGAAGCCCACTCAGTTGTGTGATGATAACGAATAAATATTTATTATCGCCAAACTGATCCTCCTCCCGGCCAATCAGGAAGCGGGTCTAAGACCTGTCACCCGATTGGTTGCAAGGACAGGCGATCCTATTGGACGCCTAGCAGGAGGAGAGAAGAGACACACGGCGGAAGCCACCACGATCTAAGAGGGGACACAGGAGCCGCTGCCTGACTCACAGCTTGCCGCCCGGCAACCGCTGCTTGACCCACAGCTCACCGCTGTCTCCTGCTGCCTGACCCGCAGTCTGTCACCCACCACCAAGATGGGTAAGTGCCGGGCAGACAGCGGGTAAGCGAGCAGGGGGGGCTAGGGGGGTGCTGGTTAATAGCCGCTGGCCACCCGGGAAGGGGGGTGCTGGTTAAGTGCTGCTGGCCACCCCGGGGTGGAGGGGTGGTTGATTGCCGCACCATCCCAAAAAAGACCCACCAGCTGCCACTGCCGGGAAGACTACCCAGCATGGAAGGGATGACATCGCTGGCGGTGTGGAGGATGGTCTATGTGGACAGCTTTACCCCGGATGCTTGCATACTTAGATGTGCCTGTTTTAATCATCAACCATGTGAGTTGCTAAATTTTGTACCTTCATTAAATGTAACCATAGAGCAGTGGTTCTCAACTCCTGTCCTCGGGACCCACCAAAAGGCCAGGTTTGCAAGATAACTGAAATACATCACAGGTGATATCATTTGCTGCTCGGTGATTGCAGTATTCTAGTCTGCATCTCCACAAAGTAATAATTAAAATCTGGCCTGTTAGTGGGCCCTGAGGACAGGAGTTGAGAGCCACTGCCATAGAGGCACCTCTCTTCTATTTCATACCCAGTTATGACGTGACGCTACTTGTTTATCAAGTCAAAGTTTATAAAAAAAAATGTTGCTTGCCTTGCAAGACACTCTCAGACCAAGTTACTCTCAATCCAGAGTTTTACAGTATATAGATATATAAATTGACGAGACCATTTACAATCAAATATACGTAAGGTAAAATGTAGCAGAAATATCTATCAGTCTTTATATCTCCGGGATGTAGACAATGATATTCCTGCATTGATTGCCCCCAGCTTCTGCAGCCATAACAATCTGATCTGTTGAATGTAGGGATGGACCCGCTGGTTCGAGTCGAATGTAAGTTGGACTCGAACATCGGGCGTTCGTCCATTCATCGAATTTAGAACATTATGGGGCCTTCGCAGAGACTTCGCTGCCGTGGAGCGCCCCATAATGCATCGCCGCAGATGGCGCGCACAGCTCCTCCTCCATGGGAGGGCTGCCGCCATCTGTGCTGGCTTTGTGTTGACGTTTTATTTAAAGTGCAGGGCGGGGCCACCAGGTGACGTACGGGTGACCCTCCCTTCTGACGTCATGTGACATCAGGGGCGGGTCACTCAATTATGTCACTGGGTTGCCCCGCCCTTCACTATAAATAAAACATCAAAACAAACAGAGCTCAGTCAGCGGGAACCCTCCCATAGAGGAGGAACTGTTGTTTTTTAATTGTTTTGTTTTTTCGGGTCCATCGCTCGCCATGATTGATGATGGATTACAATGGGGGACACTTATTTTTATTTTTTAATAAAGGACTTGTCCCTAACTGTCTCCTGTGTTTTTCTTTTTTTGACACTTTTGGTGACGTAGTAGGGGTACGATGTACCCGATACTAATTCACATGGGGGGGGTCGGGATCTGGGGGCGCCCTTATTAAAGGGGGCTTCCAGATTCCGATAAGCCCGCACCCCCCTCAACCACAGCCCAGGGTTGTGGGGAAGAGGCTCTTGTCCCCATCAACATGGGGACAAGGTGCTTTGGGGTGAGGGGCGCAGAGCCACGTCAATTTTTTTTAAAATTTTGGCATGGGGTTCTCCTTAAAATCCAAACCAGACCTGAAGGGCCTGATATGGACTGGGGGGGGGCCCCACACAAATTTTTTCAGTGATTTTTCTGTATATTGCTGGGAGCTGGCAATACATTACAGCCGCAATAATAAATGGCAATATTTCCTTCACAAATGTCATTTTGCTCTGGATATGTTCTAAACATCATAGAGGTGCGCCCTTTTACAGACAGACTAAGGGACCCCCCCAGGCACATTATTTAAAGGAATATTTCATTTCTATTGTTTAACTTTTTTTTTTCATTGATACATGTCCCCTAGGGCAGGACCCAGGTCCCCATACACTTTTCAGGGCAATAACTTGCATATAAACCTTTAAACTGAGCACATTTGATTTTTCATGTTCATGTCCCATAGACTTTAACGGTGTTCGAATGTTCACACAAATTTTTTGCCTGTTCACATGTTCTGGTGCGAACCGAACAGAGGGGTGTTCGGCGCATCCCAAGTTGAATGTTATTTATGTAGGGCATCACAGATAGGGGTATACAGAGTCACCATATAGGGGTATACACATCACCAGATGGGGTATACAGAGTCACCAGATAGGGTACACAGTCACCAGATAGCAGTATACAGAGCCACCAGATCGGGGTATACAGAGCCCCAGATAGGAGTATATAGAGCCCCAGATAGCAGTATACAGAGCCCCAGATAGCAGTATATAGAGCCCCAGATAGAAGTATACAGAGCCCCAGATAGAAGTATACAGAGCCCCAGATAGCAGTATACAGAGTACCAGATAGGAGTATACAGAGCCCCAGATAGGAGTATACAGAGCCCCAGATAGAAGTATACAGAGCCCCAGATAGGAGTATACAGAGCCCCAGATAGGAGTATACAGAGCCCCAGATAGGGGTATACAGAGCTCCAGATTGGGGTTGTGACCGAACCGACCCACTCCGCTTGAGTACTTCCGTCAGAATACCGCTTCCTTCAGTCTGAACATCAGGGAACAGATGTTATGTTAAGCATAAGCACAGAAAACCATCAAACAATACAAGAAGACCTAATTAGCAGACGGACCATATCCTCTATTGAAGTCCATGGAATCCACATTTAAGCAATGCTTTGATTACTCAGGGCATGGAGATGGAATGGCAACAGTCTACAAGGCACATACAATGTCCCATCATTCTGATACAGTGGAATTAATGTATCATAAATTTCTTGAGGAATATTGTAGATTAATATTACTGTCCCCATCTGCAGTAATCCAACTTATGTTCTTAGAGTCCATTAAATAGTTGTCCAATTTCTTGGTCACCCTGTGCCCCTAAAAGACACAGGGTAACTTAGACATAAGAGGGGCCTGGTGAGCTAAGACAAGGGATTCCCAACCTCTCCAAGGGATTCTGGGTTCCACGGACCCCCGCTCAAAGTGAGTCTTGTCACAGGGGTATACAGAGTCCCAGATAGGACTATACAGAGCCCCAGATAACAGTATACAGAGCCCCAGATAGGAATATACAGAGCCCCAGATAGGAGTATACAGAGCCCCAGATAGCAGCATATAGAGCCACCAGATAGCGGTATACAGAGCCACCAGATAGCAGTATATAGAGCCACCAGATAGCAGTATACAGAGCCACTAGATAGCAGTATACAGAGCCCCAGATAGGAGTATACAGAGCCACTAGATAGCAGTATACAGAGTCACCAGATAGCAGTATACAGAGCCACCAGATAGCAGTATAGAGAGCCACCAAATAGCAGTATACAGAGCCACTATATAGCAGTATACAGAGCCCCAGATAGGAGTATACAGAGGCACTAGATAGCAGTATACAGAGCAATAGATAGCAGTATACAGAGCCTCAGATAGTGGCTCGCGGCACTGACAGACCCCCCTCCCCAATGTCGGGACAACTTACACTATCTCTTAGCAGGCTGGCAGTGTGCAGAGTCCGGTGAGGGGCAGCGTGCAGAGTGAGGCGAGCGGGGAATATGCAGATTCGTGGATGGTCTGATGCGCGGGAGTTGTGAGTCGGGACTGAAACGCCTGGGTGAGTAATCACGCAGCCAGCACATCCGCCACAGTCCCGCCTCTGCCCACCGCTTCCAATGACAGTCAGTCACTGGCCCAGGGCAGCCAATTAGACTATGTATGTGTGCCTATTCAGTGCACATACATAGTCTTTTATGACTGACCAACTGGCAGCAATGAGCCAAGAAAAAAAAAAATCAATATACCGGCGCCTCCTGTAGAGGGTCGTGCTGACTTTTTTTTTTTTTTTTCTTGTCAAGGGCCCCTTATTGACCGGCCGCCGCTGTCTTTTTATTTGATAGGCTTACACATCAGAAATATTAGGTTTTCTTAATACATGACAGGGCTAAAAGGGGAGAAGGGTTGGGGAAGGTGGATGACCTTAAGATGAGGAGAAGTTCTCCTTCTGGCTACAAAGTGTTACCTGGCTTTCTGGGAAGGGAGGTGGAGGAGTAGAAAGGGAGAGGAGGACCTGCACAATTTATGGAGCAGATAAAGAGAAGAAGGAAGGGAAGCATGAATAGCAATTGGGGATCAGAGAAGTAGATAAGCTTTAATGGAAGAAGCAATGCTGGATTTTGTGTACCTTGATGTGATATAGAGAAATATCAGTGAGGATGTTCTGCAGGCAGCTGGTAAGAGGAAAGCATTACATCTGGATGTTTTTGTATGACAGATGCCATCCTTGGATCACTGTGTGTCTCTAGCACAGTAATATGTGGCCGTGTCTTCCACTTTCACATTGTCTATTTGTAGATATGATGTGGTTATGGAGGCATCAGTAGTTATTGTGAATCTTCCCTGATATGAAGAGGAATATTTTACATTTCCATTATCAGTAGGATGAACCCTCCCAATCCATGTCAGTCCTCTCCCTGGAACCTGTTGAACCCAGCTTATATAGTAGCTGGCATATGTATACCCAGATCCTTTACAGGACATCTTCACCCTCTCTCCAGGCTTTTTTATCTCTGAGGAGGACTGAGTAAGTGTTTGTGACATGACCCCTGTAACCAAGAATAAAATATGATGAGAAATAAGATGATCCCATCAGAATGGTTTACTGCTTTTTTCTGTATCCCAGACTTACCAAGAAATGAGGACAGACACAAAAGACAACAGGATAGAAACATGTTGTCTTATTGGCTTTAGATGTTCTGAATGTTCTGAGAGGACACCAAGATCTCAGTAGAACATCCCGGCCGGTCAGTTCAGCTTTTCTACCTGAAGGATGAGACCGGAAGCAGAGATGGGATTTGCATGAGGGGAAGAAGACTATAAAAGGCTGAACATTCTCTTCTACCTACAATGAGGTATATGGCAGAGATCTCAACTGTCCCTCATATGGAACCAAATCCCTCTGTCCCTCTTTCTTCATCAGTTTTCTTTTTTTGTGTTTTGATGTATAGATCTTCATAAAAATGTTTGTTTTTTTTTTTTCAATCAAATGTTATATATCGGGCAGAACTCTTGGCTGGGTATAATAAAGTACTATTACATACACATCATATGTTAAAGACTGTACCATGATCCAATATCCATCCTTATGATATCCTAAGAATGAAATGCAGTTCATTTTAATCAGACATTTGTGATTTTGTAGAACTAGACAACCCCCCAAAAATGCGCAGTACTATTTAGCTGAACCCTAAGGACTTATTTACTCTTGCTGTTTGGGGGAAATTTTGAGCTGTATTTTTACCATCCCCTTAACCACCATCCCTAAAGCCTTAATATTCAGTGGGCAGATCATAACCCATTCAAGTGAAGGGGGTCACACTACAACTGCTCTGCAGTGCATATAATGCATGTGTGTGCAGCATGGTGGTGTGGCATATAAGATCATTCACATGTGTAACCAGGGGGTGGTAAATCCAGTCATGGTTTTACCACCCCAATTGCTCACCCGAATACAAAGATGCAGATGCTTATGGCTGTATACAGCTACTGCCCATGCAAGTCAATGGGGACGCACCACAATTGCGAGCAGTGCTTGCAATTTCAGTACAGTGGTGTGGCATTCACATGGTTAAATCAGGTGGTGAGAAGGTTACATATCACCTGCTCTCCACCTGTCATATACCTCTGAAAAGCAATCCACTGCATAATGTTACACAGGAGCAGCAAGCAAACCTCACCTTACATTGAGAAATGTCTTTATGTTGTCTCAGGTTGGGATTCTCTAACATACACAAGCTGATCACTTGTCTCATTCACAATAGTTAGACCCCTTTAGCACTAAGCAAACACATACAATCACAGGTCAGGATACAGATATCACTTGTATAGTTATTACTGAATTCTTCTGCGTCTGATTTGAAAGATTTTTTTCTATCCATCTAAGAATGCTTTTGGCATTACTAGGCAGAGAAGTTTTGTTGAACACAGACCTGGGCTTTAGCGCTCGTTCACATTACAGCGATTTGGCATGCGATTTGACATGTCAAATCGCATGCCAAATCGGCGGCAATAGTGCCGTCCTAATTGGTGTAACGCCGCACTTGCTCCTCCACGCCGATTTCAAAAACGAGTTCTTGTACTACTTTTTGCGATTTTCAGGTGGGATTTCGATAGGCATCTGTGCAGAAACCCACACAGATGCCTGTAAAATCGTTGCTGAAATCGGGACTGACATGCGGGAATGAAATGGTGCTCACTGCACATGACAAACTTAAGCCCAGGTTCACACTGAGTGCGGGAATGAAATGGTGCCAGTTCAGGTGAACTGGCACTATTTCATTCCCGCATGTCTACTTTTTGAAATCAGTGCGGCGCCGATTAGGATGGTGCCATTGCCGACTACTGCCGCTGATTTGGCATGCGATTTGACATGTCAAATCATATGCCAAATCGCTGCAATGTGAACCAGTGTTGAATGTTACTTCTAACTAAGGAAAGCATACACAACAATTAAAAACCGTACCTTCTCCCTGCTAGCATATTCCCTCCCTACTTTCACAAAATCAAGGTTCACTCAGTTTTTTGTGTTTTTAGTTTTCCAACAATTTGACCCGTTTTTTACAATCTTGTGGATGCTGTTATTACTGTAGATCTGTCAGGATTTATGAATTCTATGTGGATTTGTAGAACTGGGAATTAGAGAAGGGCGGCTTGGAGATAAAAGAAAACCAGACCTACCTGTCCATTGGTCTAAATGGCTTGATGATGACAGCTCATTGTTTCCATGCAGCTCGTGCTCTGTGACTGCGCTGTCACTCACTGACTGCCCTGTTAGGTTTAATTGCCCCATTTTGAGGCATGCCTTGCTCCGGTTCCCAGATTGGTTCATTTGGGTTCTCCAGTTGATGCTCTGATCATTGTAAGTGCAGTTTTATAATTTCTTTTAATTAATAGGTTTTATCTGCATGATCTGCTGCATTCTGTTCTGTTTTTAATTTACATAACTCCTCCTAAGAGACAACCTTCTGCTTGTATCAGGGCTGGGGGCTCTTGAGAGGAGTAGAGACAGGGTGATGTTTTCAGGAAGCCATGTACAGCATTCTTCTGACCCCTCTCACCATCCATGATCTACCTGCATTGCATAGAGAAGCACAGAGATCCCACTGATGATGTCACTGGATCTAAAATAATATATGTAAAAAAACAGGTTTGATTTAGAAACGTCATTAACATGTTGATAAGGGGGAATAAACTGGGCAAGGAAAAATGTAAAAATATTAAACTTCACCTTTAACTTTTTTTTTACAGTTTTAAAAAAAATAAATCAGCTCTAAAATGTTAGCATTATGCTAAAGCTGAGTTTTCTAGTGTTTTATTTGAACATAAAAGGGGTTTCAACTTATTTTGCGATTCTTTGTCATTTTTCATTCAAATACTTCTTGTTTAAGTAGCTGCCAATAAGTAAAACCTATCAATGCCTAAACATTGACATCTGTTGTCATTGGTGATATTTATTACCTAACAGTTACTACCCGGTTACCCAGCACAGTTATATCATTTAATATTTCATAGGATATCAGAAAATTGAGAACAGTTTATCAGATTTCATTTTGCTTTTATTGACCGTTTTTCTATTTAAATCTTTAGTATTTTTGCTGTCACTTGTTTCTGTGCAGATAATTTCGCAATAAAACTGACATTTAAAAATGGCTAATTGTGGCGTTGCCCCAAGCTCCACCTTTATTGGACGGGGGTAATGACCACCATTAATAGAGTGTTTGGGGTGGATGTCCCGAGGGACCCTAAGCCATGTATCCTGGGTATTTTAGATGATCTGTCAATTGAGGACACTCACAAGCAGGCTATAGGTAGAGCTCTCTTCCAGGCACGCAAACTTGTTCTCTGTCATTGGAAAGACTTGAATCCACCATCCCTCAGGGAATGGATAACTCAAATGGGCGATACCTTAAGACTAGAAAAATACATTTTCCAACACAGGGGCAGAGCGGGGAAGTTTGACACTCTGTGGTCCCCTTGGCTGGACGCCCCTGGTCTCAGCCTGGTGGACCTGGTACTGGACCGACTGTTGCTGTGAAAACATTGGAGGGGAAGGAAAGAGGGGGTGATAGGAAACATAGTAGGACGATTTCTCTGTGCCTAGTGGATAGGGTTGCCTCATCATCCCTTTAATCCAGGACAAATATGAATTACCCAGGTTCTGAGGCTAATTTAGAGCAGATAAGGCACCAATTGAGTTTAATTACCACCTTTATCAGCCACAGAACTTGTATAATTAATATGCCTCCTGGAATAAAGGGATGATGTGGCAACCCTACTAGTGGATACTTGCTGAATGTTGGCCTAGAGGTAAAAACCAAACTTTTATAGGTAGGTGGGGGGTAAAGGGAACATATCACAATATATAAGCTTGCCTGATCAAATAAGAAGTATGTAGTGATCTGTTGACTTGAAATGTAAAAGTTTTATTTGGATGCTGCAAAGCTGATCTGTTTGACTGCACTTGCTTCAATAAAAAATTCTTCTTTGAGAAAAAATTGGTAATTGAAAAAAGTGAGGAACATTTCTTTAGGACCAAACCACACATTTGTGTGCATTACTTTAAGGGCGTTTTCACACTGCTCCATTGAAAAAATGCAGTAAAAATGCACATGCATTCAGATGCGTTTTTGGTACATTTTCTGGTTGCCTGACTCCAGTCATGCACCTATGAAACCTGAACATTTGACTAAAAAAAAAACGCACCAAAAAAGCAACTGCGGAGCATTTCTTATGCGTTTTCCATTTATTTCAATGGGGGGGGGTGCACTTTTTAAACATGCACCAAAAATGCAGCATGCAGGAATTCACCATGCCCTCAGCACACTGGTGTGAAGAGTTCCATAGGATTTAAAGGGAAACATTTTCATGTATTTTTCTTCAGCTTTTTAAACCTCAAAATCGCATGAAAACTGATCAGTGTGAAAGGACCCAAACACGTGACACCCCAATGCTGACAATGCAACTCCAAAACATATGCATTGCAGCACAACACAATGAATAGTGACGCCCTACTGAGCATTGTGGTGAGTTGTGTCAGAATAAATGCTGCATGATTTTTGTCTGTTCTGCATTCATTTTGAATGGGCTGTTTTATGCTATGCACATTCATGTACCTGCATTAGTGGAATGAATAAGAACCCCAAAGTGTGAATGGGCCCTTAAAATCCTCTCTCCAGTAAGACATAAATATCTTTATACATACGCACTCTAAATGCATAGGTCAGCACACCCTATTAACCCATAGTTGCCATCTGTCTTGAATAATATGCACATTATTGGGACAAATCAACTCCCCCAGCAGTTTCAGGCACTTCTGGCTCTCAGAAGGACTGCAGGAACATCCCTAAGATGGACTCTGTCTTATCCTTGCTTTCTTCCAGTACTGCAATTAAGTTTGAGTGGGCAGGATGGGGATATACCTGGCCTTGGAGATCACGCCCGATCCGCCATTTTCCGGTGGTGTCACGTGTGCACTGAGCAGAAGTCAGAGGGAGTGTGTGCTAAAGTATATACAGTATATATGTGTGTGTGTATGTATGTATATATATATATATATATATATATATATACACATATATATATATACACACACATGCATGGGTGTGAGCTTTGGCATGCACACCCTAATGCAATAGGCTTTGCACACCTATGGCTAAATAGTATTCATGTTCAGCACTTGTTGCTCCATTAAGCAAATCCATTTAGGTGTCTACTTATCTAAGGATTTTAATCATAATACATTGACATCTCTATAATGGGCACCGACAGGTGTCAGCATTTATCTTCAGGGTGATGCCAGCACCCCCTGGAGTTTGTATCTGTAGAGTAAAGTGCCACTGCCTGGGTGTTTCTGGGATATAACTGTTTAATAAGCAACTCTGATATACTGGAAGATCATCATATGTAATCAGGAAGACAGATTCTGCCAGAGATCACATCATTTCTATAAACATTTCACAATTTTTTCTGTCCCTAAAATATATGTGAACCCTCACCAAACAACCCATTCAGTTTAAAAAAGAAATGAAAGGTAAAACATTTGTGTATACATATAAAAAATGATAAATACTTTTTTTTTTTCCTTTTTTTTATAAGTGATCACATAAGCTCTGTTCTTAGCTGCATAGGAAACTTAAGCCCCGTACACACGGGATGACGATCGTATACAACAGGTCGTACTAACGAACGTGGTATGCGATATCGATCGTTCGCATGCGCGATTAGAACAGCCGACATACGACGGTCATATAAGGGAGTTGTATGAGCAAACTAGAAAACTTGGTCGTACCAACAAGCGCTCATACGACCGTTGTATTGTGTGCACAGAGCAGTTGGTACAACAAGTTGTATTGTGCAAAACACGCATGCTCCGAAGTCAGGAACGGCCGGATGCTAATTACATGCACCTGAACGTTCTTTCTGTGGTCGTACGATCGTGTAGTGCAGTCAGTATGCAAGTTACATTATGCAACACGCGATTTGCGATGATCGTATGTACGATCGTCGTCCCGTGTGTACGAGGCTTTAGAGAGCTGGGGGAGGAGAAAGAGCAATACACTGATCTTCCCAGTGAATAGCTGTGCAGGGGGAGGGGGCGTCAGGACCACCAATCTGATTATTGGAAGAGAGCAGGCTGAGTTCTCAGTGCAGCTAGAGAACTGACCACAGTGTGTTCCCCTGCTGAGTGTGGTCCATTTTTATTAGGAACATAGAGGGACTGGCAGGATCACCAGGGATATCACACAAGTGAAGCAAACAAAGAGAACAGGAAACTTTTTGTGTGCATGGTACAGCGGGCACATATCAGGAATATGAAATGTTGGGTTTACATTCTCTTTAAGATCTCACTTATGTGATTTTCTATACACATGAATGAATACCCCAGAAGTAAATATGTTGTTGTTCTTAACCTGAAGGTTAAATAACTGATCTAGGGGAACACCTTTATATAATTAATGGAAGAAGCAATGATGAATGTGTGTCCCTTGATGTGATATAGAGAAATATCAGTGAGGATGTTCTGCAGCCAGCTGGTAAGAGGGAAGCATTACATCTGGATGTTTTTGTATGACAGATGCCATCCTTGGATCACTGTGTCTCTAGCACAGTAATATGTGGCCGTGTCTTCCACTTTCACATTGTCTATTTGTAGATATGATGTGGTTATGGATGAATCAGATGTTATTGTGAATCTTCCCTTGTATGCAGAGGAATAATCTGTGCCTCCATTACCAGCATAAATCCTCCCAATCCATGTCAGTCCTCTCCCTGGAACCTGTTGAACCCAGGCTATATAGTAGCTGGTATATGTATACCCAGATCCTTTACAGGACATCTTCACCCTCTCTCCAGGCTTTTTTATCTCTGAGGAGGACTGAGTAAGTGTTTGTGACATGACCCCTGTAACCAAGAATAAAATATGATGAGAAATAAGATGATCCCATCAGAATGTATTACTGCTTTTTTCTGTATCCCAGACTTACCAAGAAATGAGGACAGACACAAAAGACAACAGGATAGAAACATGTTGTCTTATTGGCTTTAGATCTTCTGAATGTTCTGAGAGGACACCAAGATCTCAGTAGAACATCCCGGCCGGTCAGTCCAGCTTTTCTACCTGAAGGATGAGACCGGAAGCAGAGATGGGATTTGCATGAGGGGAAGAAGACTATAAAAGGCTGAACATTCTCTTCTACCTACAATGAGGTATATGGCATAGATCTCAACTGTCCCTCATATGGAACCAAATCCCTCTGTCCTCCCTTTCTTCATCAGTTTTATTTTTTGTGTTCTGATGTATAGATCTCTATAAAAATATTTTTCTTTTTTCTTTTCGAACAATAAAAAGTTATTTAAAGCACCACACATTTTCTCCATCTTAGAAAGTTGAGAGACGTGTGTTTAGATATAGAAATACACAAATTTAGGCAGTTTATTACATGTATGGTGACCCTTACGTCTCCTGTGAAATTGCGTTTTTCGATTTTGCAAATCCTATACTGTGCCTTACCTTTGTAGATGTGACCTCCTCTACTTGTTTGTACATTATCTTATGCAATTATAACTAAAAAAAAATGTATGGTAAAATGTGACAAAAATATCCATTGGTCCTTTTATCTTGCATTGATTTTGCTGGTCTCTCCATCTGATGCAGCCATACCAGTCTGTTCAGTGAAATGTTACTCATGTAGGGGCACAATTCTTGCCTGGGTATTATACCCCTGATAGCTGCTGCTCTCAAAAATGAACCCTCTGACTCAATGTTTATCAACACCATTCAGATGGGAAATAGAGAGATTAACATCGTTACTTTTGTAGCTATTCGGTTTTATTTATCTATCTTCACTCTGCAGATGATGCCAGTTAAAGTGGTAGTCAACTCTTTTTTTTGCACTTGTACCTACAGATAAACCTATAATAAGGCTTACCTGTAGGTACCATGAATATCTCCTAAACATGCACTGTTTAGGAGATATTCACCCTGCATGCAACTGGTGATGACACCAGCGCATGTGCTCTGAAGGGATGGCATACCCGTATTGTCCTTTCAGAGCCCCATGCTGTGGTCCGTGACTTCTGTGCGAATGGGAGTGGCACCATCGCTGGAGCATGCAAACCTGGAAGGAAGACCAGGTGAAGATGGAAGCCCTCTCAGCGGTGACAGTGCACCACTGGAGGGCTTCGTTCTAAGGTATTTCACAATGTGCTAGTATGCAATGCTGCTTACTATCACATTATGCCTTTACCTTGCAGGGTTAAAAAAATGGTGCTGTTTACTACTGCTTTAACCACTTGCCGACCGCCGATCGGCATCTGACGGCGACAAAGTGGTTCGTTATCGCAAAACGCCGTCATACGACGGCGGCTGCGATAACGCGCACTGTGAGCGCGCGCGCGCCGCCGGAGGCGCGCCCGCGCGCTCACTGTGTCCGGGGGGGTCCAGGGAGCGGGTGCGGCGGCTTCGATTGCCGCCGGCTACCCGCGATGGCCCCCCCGGAGCGAATGAGCGGGGTCCGTGCATGTAAACACGGACCTCCGCTCTGTGTGAGGGGGAAGGGAAGTGATCACAGCCTTCTCGTACATGAAGGCTGTGATAACTTCCTTTCCCCAGATAGGCAGTCCCCAAGACAGTTAGAACACGCCCAGGGAACATAGTTAACACTCGCGCGCCCGCGCGGAGGCCGCCGCGCGCGCGCGAGTGTCACGCGCAATAGCGTCGGCGGCAGCATACTGCCGCAAAACGCTATTGCTTGGTGAAACAGCGGCAGTCTACGGCTAGCCGCCAGCCGTTCACCAATTTCGTCATCATTTGTCGTGGTAAAAAAATTGGGACGTTCCATTTCCGTATTACACT
>BLSH010398325.1:816795-827928 GCA_018402905.1 Glandirana rugosa | reverse complement strand
GCTGACGTCACCACGCCATACAGTCTATCTGAGGAGGACGGGTTTTGTTTGCTTGTATTTGCCGGCTGTTCAATGTGTTTTTATTGATGTTCAAATGTGAGTACCCTGGATTTTAGCTTATGTTTTAAATAAACTACCATACAGTTTTACACTATGTGGCCCTTATTTTCTTTAATATGTGGTGAGTGATACTGCTGGTCTGGCTTTCTACATCATCCCAGCTGATTCGATGAACCCATAGGAGCAGAGGAGGATATATATCTCTAGACCCTGCAGAGGGCTATATCTGCAAGCGCTGCTGACCCTTACTAGAGATAGTGGGTCTGTTTTTCTGGTAAGGGTGTTTATCCCTTAATTCTTTCACTGAGGTGCCTGTGTGATCGGTGGTGGTGGATAAGTGGATTCAAGCCTCTTTTTTCCTTTGAATACACACTGGATGTATGACTACTGTTCCTTATAAAGTTCACGGAATTTGGACTGTCACAATTAATGTGTTCTCAAATGAATGTTTTATGGACTTTTTTTGATATTATTATATACACAAAAAAAGAAAACATTTTTTCATATATGTTTTGCACAGTTATATGATTTATGGGTTATGATGATTTCATAAGTCTTCATCCCTATCATTATGTCACTTTATGGTTTAATTTATTTTGGTGATTTATATTTGTGTTTGTATTGATGGTTAAGCTAGCGCAACAATCATACTGAATATCTACATGTTCCCTACTTACTGATTCATGTTGGTTCAGGTCTTACCCCACAGGCGATTCGTATTAGTTCCATTTTCATACTCATCACAGCCCGATTCGAATCTAGTCGTGTCAGCAACACAACGATTCGTATCGGATGCATTGCACATACCGATTCGTATCGGATTTCTTTTTTTTACACTCTCGAGTACAGTTACAACCAATTTCTGCTATCCTTATGTTCGTGCCTATAAGCAGGTTACTTTCTTGCAAATTTTGCAAGCTCGCCTCCAGCTGCACCGACACTTGAAATCGTTGCACGCACATTTCCGACAGCACTAGGCCTTGCAATTGTTGCAGGCACAAACAGGAATACTACTTCTCACATTCACCACAAACACATCTCCATTAACAGCCCCATTTGCAAATGTTGCGAACACAACTAAGCACAACTGCTGCATCTTGCAATTGCTGCAAGCACGCATACAAGTATAAACTTCTTGAAAATTGCTGCAAGCACGCATACAAGCATAACTTCTTGCAATCTCTGCAAGCATGCATGCAAGCACGCATGCAAGCATAACTTCTTGGAATCGCTGCAAGCACGCATGCAAGCATAACTTCTTGCAATCTCTGCAAAAGCACACACAATTATACACTTCTTGCAAGCCGCTGCAAGCATGCATAATTTCCTGCAAATCGCTGTAAGCACGTATACAAGATTAACTTCTTGCAATTGCTGCAAGCACGCATGGAAAACATAACTTTTTGCAATCGCTGCAAAAACGCATACAAGTATAAACTTGCAAGTCGCTGCAAGCACGCATAAGCATAACTTCCTGCAAATCGCTAAAAGCATGCATACAAGCATAATTTCTTGCAATCGCTGCAAGCATGCATAAGCATAACTTCTTGCAATCGCTGCAGGCATGTGTACAAGCTCTAAAAATTACTTGCAAATCGATGCAAGCATGCGTACGAGCATTACCTCTTGCAAATCGCTGCAAGCATGCATTCAAAGCATAAACATCTTGCAAATCGCTGCAGACACGCATTCAAAGCATAAACTTCTTGCAAATCGCTGCAAGCATGCATTCAAAGCATAAACTTCTTGCAAATCGATGCAAGCGTGCGGGCCAGCATTACTTCTTGCAAATCACTGCAAGCATGTATTCAAAGCATAAACTTTTTGTAAATCACTGCAAGCACTCATTCAAAGCATAAACTTCTTGCAAATCGATGCAGGCACGCATACAAAGCATAAACATCTTGCAAATCACTGCAGGCAAGCATTCAAAGCATAAACTTCTTGCAAATCGCTGCAGGCACGCATTCAAAGCATAAACTTCTTGCAAATCGCTGCAAGCATGCATTCAAAGCATAAACTTCTTGCAAATCGATGCAAGCGTGCGGGCGAGCATTACTTCTTGCAAATCACTGCAAGCATGTATTCAAAGCATAAACTTTTTGTAAATCACTGCAAGCACTCATTCAAAGCATTACTTCTTGCAAATCGTTGCAAGCACGCATTCAAAGCATAAACTTCTTGCAAATCACTGCAAGCATGCATTCAAAGCATAAACTTCTTGCAAATCGCTGCAAGTACACATTGAAAGCATAAACTTCTGGCAAAGCGCTGCAAGCACGCGTTCAAAGCATAAACTTCCTGAAAATCGCTGCATGCATGCATTCAAAGCGTAAACGTCTTGCAAATTGCTGCAAGCACACATGCAAAGCACACATTCTTGCAAATTGCTGCAAGCACGCATTCAAAGCATAAACTTCTTTCAAATCACTGCAAGCACTCATTCAAAGCATAAACTTCTTGAAAATCGATGCAAGCACGTGTACAAGCATTACTTCTTGCAAATCGTTGCAAGCACGCATTCAAAGCATAAACTTCTTGCAAATCACTGCAAGCATGCATTCAAAGCATAAACTTGCAAATCGCTGCAAGCACACATTGAAAGCATAAACTTCTTGCAAAGCTGCAAGCATGCGTTCACAGCATAAACTTGCTGCAAATCGCTGCATGCATGCATTCAAAGCATAAACTTCTTGCAAATCGCTGCAAGCCCACATGCAAAGCACACACTTCTTGCAAAACGCTGCAAGCATGCATTCAAAGCATAAACTTCTTGCAAATTGCTGCAAGCACACATAAGCATAACTTCCTGCTGGCGCTGAAGCGCGATGCAAGCACAAAAAATCCCTGCAAATCACTACAAGCACACATTCAAAGCATAAACTTCTTGCAAATCGCTGCACGCATACATTCAAAGCATAAACTTCTTGCAAATCACTGCCAACATGAATTCAAAGCATAAACTTCTTGCAAATCAATGCAAGCACGCATTCAAAGCAATAACTTCTTGAAAATCGCTGCAAGCACTCATTCAAAGCATAAGCTTCTTGCAAATGGCTGCAAGCACGCATTCAAAGCTGCAAGCACGCATTCAAAGCATAAACTTTGTGCAAATCGATGCAAGCACACATTCAAAGTGTAAACGTCTTGCAAATCGCTGCAATCATGCATAAGTATAACTTCTTGCTATTGCTGAAGGCACGCTGCATGCACAAAAAATCCCTGCAAATTGCTGCAAGCACGCATTCAAGCATAACTTCTTGCAATCGCTGCAAGCATAACTTCTTAAAATCACTGCAAGCACACATGCAAGCATAAATTCTTGCAATCGCTGCAAGCATGCATAAGCGTAACTTCTTGCAATCACTGCAAATCCGCATACAAGTATAAATTTCTTGCAAATCGCTGCAAGCACACATACAAGCATAAATTCTTGCAATCGCTGCAAGCACGCATAAGCATAACTTATTGCAGATCGCTGCAGTCATGTATACAAGCACTAAAATTTTCTTGCAGATCGCTACAAGCATGCGTACAAGCATTACTCTTTACGAATCGCCGCAGGCATGCATACAAGCACAACTTCTTGCAATCGCTGAAAGCACATTTTTTAGTGACACTTAATCAGCCACTCGTCTCCAGTGGCATTTTCATACGAGCCACTCATTGTTTTCTCTGTCATTTCTCCCTTAGGTCAGTCGAGTTCAGGTTCCATCCTGCACCAGGTTGGACGCTATTTCCTCAAAAAAAAAAAAAAAACACTTAGGGACCGCATCTTCACCAGGGCCAGCCACATAACAGGAGAGAGACAGCTCATGGAAGAAACTTTAAAAAAATAAAATAAAACAATCGTTGCAAGCACATCTCCAGCAGCACAGACCCTTGCAATCACTGCAAGCATGTCTCCAACAGCACAGACCCTTGCGATCGCTGCAAGCACGTCATCTCCAGCAGCACAGGCCTTTCGCTGCAAGCACTTTTCCAACAGTACCAAACCTTGCAAATCACTGCAAGCACCTACAAAAAATACTACCTCTCACATGCACCATAAACACGTCTCCAATAAACACAAACCCCTTTTTCAATCATTGCAAATACACAACCAAGCATAACTTCTTGCAATCGTTGCAAGCACGCATTCAGCACGACTTCTTGAAAATCGCTGCAAGCACGCATACAAACATTTTTTCTTGCAATCGCTGCAAGCATGCATACAAGTATAAAACTTCTTGCAATCACTGCAGGTACGTATACAAGCATAAAAATTCTTGCAATCGCTGCAAGCACGCATACAATCATAAACTTCTTGCAAATTGCTGCAAGCACGCATAAGCATAACTTCTTGCAATTCGCTGCAAGAACGCACACAAACACAACTTGTATGTAAGGGGCGGTCCTTCATTTCACACCTCTTAGTTTTCCTCTCTTAGGTAGAAGACCCCGATCAAGTTCTCAGGCTGGACCCAGCAGCAATAGCAGGTTGACAATGTGGGACAAATTCATCGCAAACTGGAATAGCATATCCATGTTTATTCTGTTAGCATTGGCTTTATCACCTCAGGTAGTCACAGATGCTGCAGCCACCACAGGCTTTGCCGCAATTTTGGGTCATCACTGATTCGCAGGGTCATGGCCACCTGAAATCCTTCGGATCCCTGGTTTTAGTTAGCCATCCCCCTTTTGAACTCTATCCCATTATGGCAGCAGCTCATGCCCCGAAGCAACAACAGGTGACATAAGGCATGTCCTAGCCTTCCGTATTGCCACACGCAGCTGGCTCTTTCTCATAACACTATCAGGCTATACCTAGCCGGCCTCCAGCATTTCTGTCCTTACAGGACCCCGGAAAGCCTTCTGTGTTCACGGCCCATACAGTGACATTCCTCTTATGTGGCATCCAGAAGCATAAGGTCATAGCCAACGACAAACGCTTGCCCATCACAAGAGCCAGTGACATGTCTAAAATCCTCACACATTCCCCGTTCGGGGTTCTGCCCAGTCGAGTCATCCAAGCGGTCATCTACTTGGCCTTCTACAGTTTCTGCAGCCTAGCAAATTCACCTTTGGTGGCAATAGCAGCCAGATACAATACAAACGCCACCTGACTTGCTTTCAAAACTATTACGTCCTTCATCTCGCGGTCTCCAAAACTCAACAATCCAGACCTGGGGTTGACATCAACCTCTTTCAGACTAACAACACCTGGTGCCCAGTGGCAGTATTTGACCGGCTATTGACTTACTGACTACCCAGTCAATATGACTCTAGCCCATTATTGCCTTTTCAAACCAGCCCCTTGAGTGGCAGCCAATTTATCAGAAACGTTAGGATCCTACTGGCCAACCTAGGCCTTGACCCCAGTGGGTACTCCAGACATTCCTTCCGGATCAGAGCAGCTTCAGCTGCATCTCAGCCCGGAGTACCAGACCACGTGATCAAAAAATTAGGCAAATGGAAGTCCACTTTGCAAGATAAATTCCAAATCCTCAGCTGGAGATGAGACGAGACTTACCAAGCTTGCTCAATAACGACAGAATCAATAAAGAATAACTTCCCTACCTGGGTATTTTTGCACCCTCTTCTTGGCATACTGACCAGATGACCAAGGCACACTTCAGGTCTATTTTATGTTGTAAGTCTTGTGGCTTGTTTATGTGATTCACATTTGTCTCGGCCATAGGGCCACAATCACAAATAAGAAGGCCAGTATGGTGGCCTGAATTTATGGGAGGAGCCAGGGGGGTATTAAGCAACCCACTTGCCCATGCTCTTTGTCGGTTCCAGTGCACAATACCCTCCCTCCCATTCTCCCTTTTTCAGGGCACTTCTCAGCACATTACTCTCCATAATCACCCATTACTTATCTTGGGTATGCCCCCTCTTCTTGGCATACCGACCAGATGACCAGGGCACACCTCTATTTTATGTTGTAAGTCTTGCCTCGTGTTTATGGGGTGTATCTCACAAAAGTGAGTACACCCCTCACATTTTTGTAAATATTTTATTATATCTTTTCATGTGACAACACTGAATAAATGACACTTTGCTACAATGTAAAGTAGTGAGTGTACAGCTTGTATAACAGTGTAAATTTGCTGTCCCCTCAAAATAACTCAACACACAGCCATTAATGTCTAAACCTCTGGCAACAAAAGTGAGTACACCCCTAAGTGAAAATGTCCAGATTGGGCCCAGAGTGTCAATATTTTGTGTGGCCACCATTATTTTCCAGCACTGCCTTAACCCTCTTGGGCATGGAGTTCACCAGAGTTTCACAGATTGCCACTGGAGTCCTCTTCCACTCCTCCATGACGACATCACAGAGCTGGTGGATGTTAGAGACCACCTTCCGTTTGAGGATGCCCCACAAATGCTCAATAGGGTTTAGGTCTGGAGACATGCTTGGCCAGTCCATTACCTTTACCCTCAGTGCTTCTTTAGCAAGGCAGTGGTCATCTTGGGGATGTATTTGGGGTCATTCTCAGGTTGGAATACTACCCTGCGGCTCAGTCTCCGAAGGGAGGGGATCATGCTCTGCGTCAGTATGTCACAGTACATGTTGGCATTTATGGTTCCCTCAATGAACTGTAGCTCCCCAGTGTAGGCAGCACTCATGCAGCCAGATTGTAGGCAAGACACACTTGTCTTTGTACTCTTCACCTGGTTGCCGCCGCACACACTTGACACCATCTGAACCAAAGAAATTTATCTTGGTCTCATCAGAACACAGGACATGGTTCCAGTAATCCATATTCTTAGTCTGCTTGTCTTCAGCAAACTGTTTGCGGGCTTTCTTGTTCATCATCTTTAAAAAAGGCTTCCTTCTGGGACGACAGCCATGCACACCAATTTGATGCAGTGTGCGGCCTATGGTCTGGGCACTGGCAGGCTGACCTCCCACCCCTTCAACCTCTGCAGCAATGCTGGCAGCACTCATACATCTATTTCCCAAAGACAACCTCTGGATATGCTGCTGAGCACGTGCACTCAACTTCTTTAGTTGACCATGGCGAGGCCTGTTCTGAGTGGAACCTGTACTGCTAAACTGCTGTATGGTCTTGGCCACCATGTTGCAGCTCAGTTTCAGGGTCTTGGCAATCTTCTTATAGCCTAGGCCATCTTTATGTAGAGCAACAATTGTTTTATTCAGATCCTCAGAGAGTTCTTTGCCATGAGGTGCCATGATGAAATTCCAGTGACCAGTATGAGAGAGTGAAAGCGATAACACAAATTTAACACACCTGCTCCCCATTCACACCTGAGACCTTGTAGCACTAACGAGTCACATGACCCCAGGGAGGGAAAATGGCTAATTGGGCCTAATTTGGACATTTTCACTTAGGGGTGTACACACTTTTGTTGCCAGCGGTTTAGACATTAATGGCTGTGTGTTAAGTTATTTTGAGGGGACAGCAAATTTACACTGTTATACAAGCTGTATACTCACTACTTTACATTGTAGCAAAGTGTAATTTCTTCAGTGTTGTCACATGAAAAGATATAATAAAATATTTACAAAAATGTGAGGGATGTACTCACTTTTGTGAGATACTGTAAACGTGTATATATATATATATATATATATATATACATATATATGTGTGTGTGTATTTGTAACCCAGTGTATTTTTTAGTCTAATACAGTGCATATATCTGAATCCCAAATGTCTCTGGTTTATTTATTCTTATTCACAAGGCGGGGTGCCAATCCGCAAGTAATCCTTTCTTCTTCCAAGTGATACTCTCCAAAAAACAAAGAAAACTATACAGTGTAGTATGTGCTACTATACCATCAGACCTCCTAATAATAAGTGTAATGAAACACCCTTTGGTTTATTTCCTCATGTGATCCCTTTCTATATACTCTTACCCTCCAACTCATAGGCAAGCCTTTTATGCAACACTCTTCTTTCCTTTTACAACCTCTCCATTCTGTGGAATAATTCGTGAATAATTTTAATGTGGGATCTTTTTTTAATTTTCTTTAAACAACCCCTCCCCCATACATCTCAATTCCATCTGCAATGACTTTATATTATCCAGTTGAAGAGGTCAGCAGCACCGTATGCTAGGCATTAACCACTTCAGCTCTGAAAGGTTTACCCCCCTTCCTGACATGGCCATTTTTTGCGATACGGGGCTGCGTTACTTTAACTGACAATTGCACGGTCATGCGACACTTTACCCAAATAAAATGTATGTTCTTTTTTCCATACAAATAGAGTTTTCTTTTGGTGGTATTTGATCACCTCTGCGCTATAAACAAAAAAAGACCGACAATTTTGAGAAAAAAAAAAAATTACACTATGCTATAAAACATGTCCAATAAAATAATGTAAAAAAATCAAATTTCTTCATAAATTTAGACCAATATGTATTCTGCTACATATTTTTGGTAAAAAAAATCCCAATTAGCGTATATTAATTGGTTTGTGCAAAAGTTATAGCATCTACAAACTATGGGATAATTTTATGGAATTTTTATTTATTTATTTTTTTTACTGGTAATGGCTGCAATCTGTGACTTATAGCGGGACTGCATCATTGCGGCGGATAAATCGGACACTAAGTGACACTTTTGAAATTTCTTTGGGAACTAGTGACAGTAATACAGTGATCAGTGACCAGAACTGTCAGATCATGTACTAGGTATGGAATCTGGCACCGCTGTGCCACCCTGCCACAGTACATGTGCATTGGGCAGTCACTAAGTGGTTAAGGATCTTTCAGGAGTACAAGAATCCCAATACATATTGTGTTGATGCGTTTCAGCCAGAGTGATCTTTAGTGGCTGTATATTAACTCCTTCACCTTCCTTATCCTGCACAATAAGCTCTTTTCATCTCCTTCCTCCCAATGTATGTAATCTGTACATTAACCCCTTCACCTCTTCTTCCCTCTGTGTATGACCAGTACATTAATGATGCACTGTATCATCATCTAGATGCTGTGCTCCATGTTTTAACCCTCTCAACTGTGGCAAAAAAGAGACACCAGAGATCTCTTTGGGGTATCTACTTTCAAAAAAAGAGTCATTTTGGAGGTATTCATACTGTCCTGGCATTGTTATGTTAACAGAAAGTAAGGGAGACACGCTCATTTTAAAAAATATTGGTTTTTCCTTTATATAATAAAAAAATGTGGTTATTAAATTCCACCAAAAGAAAGCTCTATCTGTCTTTTATTATATATTATAAAATGAATTTGGATGCGGTATTGTATGATGGAGTAAATGTCAGTCAAACTATCACAGCACTGAAAAATTACCTGGTAATGAAGGGGTGTACTGTGGGGAAAATAAGTATTTGATTCCCTGCAGATTTTGTAAGTTTGTCCACTTACAAAGAAATGAAGGGTCTATAATTTATATCATAGGTGTATTTTAAATGATAGAGACAGAATATTAACCAAAAATTCTGGCTCTCATAGACTGGTTACAATATGTGCTCATGTGATACACAGATTAGTCCTGTCCATTTAAAGTGGTAGTAAACCCACTTTTTCATCTTTTACCTACAGGTAAGCATATAATAAAGCTTACCTGTAGGCGCTGTGAATATCTGCTAAACGTGCACCGTTCAGGAAATATTCAGAGTGCATGCAGCCGGTGATGTCATCGGTGCGTGCACTCTGAAGATCCGGTATACCGCACCGGAGCTTACTGTAACCAGCACCTACTGCGCATATACGCAGAAGTGGCGTCATCGTGCCTCTAGCCACTCATGTAGCCGTAAGCCACAAACCCGGAATTAGGACCGGGTGAGGATCGAAGCCCTCTTAGTGGTGACAGTGCAATGCTGGAGTGTTTCGTTTTAAGGTAAGTTTCTCATAGTATGCTAGTATGCGATTGCATACTAGCACATTGCCTTGCAGGGGATTTTTTTTTTTACTTTAACTGCGATTTACTACCGGTTTAACAAGGTGATCCTAAAGACAACTCATTATGTGTATAAAAGACATCTGTTCACAGAATCTCTTTCTTCCATTCAACCCTCACTATCATGGGCAAGAGGCAAGACCAAAGAGCTGTCAAAGGACGTCAGGGACAAGATTGTAGACCTGCACAAGGCTGGAATGAGCTACATGACCATCAGCAAGAAGCTTGGTGAGAAGAAGACAACTGTCAGAGCGATCATTTGCAAATGGAAGAAATACAAAATAACCCTTCTAAATTTCACCTCATGTTGTAAGGATGATCATGAGAAAGGTGAGGAATCAGTCCAGAACTACACCGGAGGAGCTTGTGAAGGATCTCAAGGCAGTTGGGACCACAATAACCAAACAAACCACTGATAACACAATTAGCCGCTGTGGATTGAATTCCTGCAGCACCCACAAGGTCCCCATCCTCAAGAAGGCACATGTACAGGCCCATCTGAAGATTGCCAATGAACATCTAAATGATTCAGAGAAGGATTGGGAGAAAGTGCTGTGGTCAGATGAGAGTAAAATTGGGCTCTTTGGCATTAACTTGACTGTGTTTGGAGGAAGAAAATTGCTGACTATGACCCTAAGAACACCATCCCTACAGTCAAGTACGGAGGTGGAAACATTATGCTTTGGGGCTGTTTCCCTGCTGCATTAAGGTGCCCTGTTTTCCATTGTAGAACCTGGACACTGTTTATGATCTGTGTCTAATGTCACCATTAGGTTGCTGACTCTGCCACTTTCTGGTTTGTTTAGCACCAAAGTCCACCAAACAGCATGGTCCTGGATAATGCCTGAACAGAATCACAGACAGGTGCATACAGCTCAGCATCCCAGGACAGAGTATACAGCCCAGCATCACAGGACAGAGTATACAGCTCAGCATCACAGACAGGAGTATACAGCTCAGCATCACAGGACAGGATATATATAGCCAGTATCACAGGTAGGGTATATAGCCAGTATCACAGGTAGGTAGGGGTATATAGCCCAGTATCACAAGTAGGTAGGGGTATATAGCCAGTATCACAGGTAGGTAGGGGTATATAGCCCAATATCACAGGTAGGTAGGGGTATATAGCCCAGTGTCACAGGTAGGTAGGGGTATATAGCCCAGTATCACAGGTAGTGTATAGCCAGAGTGCA
>BLSH010398325.1:781365-798368 GCA_018402905.1 Glandirana rugosa | reverse complement strand
TAACCTGGCTCTATATACACCCCTAAACTGGCTTTATATAAACCCTACCCTAGCTCTATATACCACCTAACCTGGCACTATATCACTTAACCTGGCTTTATATATATCACCTAACCTGGCACTGTACCACCTAACCTGGCTCTATATACAACCATAAACTGGCTTTATATACAACCCTACCCTAGCTCTATATACCACCTAACAAGGCTCTTTATATAAAAGGTAGGGATTTTGAAATTATTTTAAACAATTTATAACCGTATACCACAAGCAGTCTTTATATAAATGTTAATTTAAATGTATCTGTAATTGTAGAACTAGGCCAGAGAGTAGACAGTGTTTTTGATGGTTTTTATTTGAAATGTACCTTGGTGTCCTTCACTGAGGTCTGTACTTTGGAAAATGTCCGCCACAGCCTTGGTCCATGCCTATCCCTGGTGAGGGGGAACCTGCAATTGAGTTCCCTAGTCTGCACACCTATGACACCAATTACAGAGGAGCAATCATAGGAAGCAGAATGTATTTTATATAACAAAGAACATAACTGTTGGACATTCTGTGCTACTGAGGACTATTGTCCCAAGATCAACACCATAATTTAAAAATTATGAGAAAATCTATGCTTAGAAAAAGCATCATATCATATGTTTTCAGCATTACCAGTTCAGACAATATTAATGTATCAATTTTATTGTAGGTGCAGATTGGACAACAAGATCTACAGCTTCCCTGATCGTCTGCATCCCTGGATGATAAGATTTCCTTTCTCTCTCTCAAAAAAACAAAAAAAAAAAAACATTCTATGTTTTCTGCATTTCTCTGTTTCTATTCATTAATTGTTATTGCAGGAATAAATTGGGCAAAGGTCTAGAGATTTCCCGATCTTCATCACCCTGCATTGCTGGACGTCCATCTGCTTCGCTGGATCATGTGATTGACAATGGAGATACAACGAGGGACATTTTGTCAGATTTATATTTCGCGCCACTTGCTGTCCAGGGCAATTTTTACATTTTTCACACTCTGTGCAGAGTGCACAGTCTATTTACCTTTGGTAAATCAACCCAAAGAGTACAGTAGAGTAGTGTAATGTAGCGACGAGTAGTGGAGTATAGTGTAGTGCAGGTACATACAGCATAGTGTAGAGTGTAGTGTAGAGTCTTGTGTAGAATCCAGTGTTGTTGTGTAGTGTAGTGTAGGGTGTAGTGCAGGTAAGTACAGCGCTGTGTAGAGTGCAGTGTAGAGTAGGATAGATTAGTTAGTGTTGTGTAGAGTAGTGTAGTGTAGGGTGTAGTCAGGTAAGTACAGCATAGTATAGAATATAGGGTAGAGTGCAGGTAAGTACAGCATAGTGTAGAGCAGGGATATGCAATTAGCGGACCTCCTGCTGTTGCAGAACTACAAGTCCCATGAGGCATAGCAAGACTCTGAGAGCCACAAGCGTGACACCTAGAGGCAGAGGCATGATGGGACTTGTAGTTTTGCAACATCTGGAGGTCCGCTAATTGCTTATCCCTGGTGTAGAGTGTAGTGTAGAGTCTTGTGTAGAATCCAGTGTTGTTCTGTAGTGTAGTGTAGGGTGTAGTGCAGGTAAGTACAGCGCAGTGTAGAGTGCAGTGTAGAGTAGGATAGATTAGTTAGTGTTGTGTAGAGTAGTGTAGTGTAGGGTGTAGTGCAGGTAAGTACAGCGTAGTACAGAATATAGGGTAGAGTGCAGGTAAGTACAGTATAGTGCAGAGTGTAGTGTAGAAGTCAGTGTTGTTGTGTAGTGTAGGGTGTAGGCAAGGTAAGTATAGTGTAGAGTGAAGGGTAGAGTGTAATGTAGAGCAGGATAGATTAGTTAGTGTTGTGTAGAGTAGTGTAGTGTAGGGTGCATTGCAGGTAAATACAGCGCAGTGTGGAGTGGAGTGGAGTGTTGAGTGTAGTGTAGATATCAGTGTTATTGTGTAGTGTAGGGTGTAGTCAAGGTAAGTACAGCATAGTGTAGAGTGTAGTGTAGAGTAAGATAGATTAGTTAGTGTTGTGTAGAGTAGTGTAGTGTAGGGTGAATTGCAGGTAAGTACAGCGCAGTGTAGAGTGTAGTGTAGAGTAGGATAGATTAGTTAGTGTTGTGTAGAGTATTGTAGTGTAGGGTGCATTGCAGGTAAGTACAGCGCAGTGTAGAGTGTAGTGTTGAGTGTAGTGTAGATATCAGTGTTCTTGTGTAGTGTAGGGTGTAGGCAAAGTAAGTACAGCGTAGTGTAGAGTGTAGTGTAGTGTAGGATAGATTAGTTAGTGTTGTGTAGAGTATTGTAGTGTAGGGTGTCGTACAAATAAGTACAGCGTAGTGTAGAGGGTAGTGTAGAGTAGGATAGATTAGTTAGTGTTGTGTAGAGTAGTGTAATTTAGGGTGCATTGCAGATAAGTACAGCGTAGTGTAGAGTGTAGTGTAGAGTAGGATAGATTAGTTAGTGTTGTGTAGAGTATTGTAGTGTAGGGTGTATTGCAGGTAAGTACAGCGTAGGGTAGAGTGTAGGGTGTAGTGCAGGCGAGTACAGCATAGTGTAGAGGATAGTGTAGAGTAGGATAGATTAGTTAGTGTTGTGTAGAGTAGTGTAGTGTAGGGTGCATTTCAGGTAAGTATAGCGCAGTGTAGAGTGTAGTGTAGAGTAGGATAGATTAGTTAGTGTTGTGTAGAGTAGTGTAGTACGCAGCAGTATAGTGTAGTGTAGGTCTGGCCAGAAAGGGATTACTTTGACACAGTTGGCCGGCTTAAGAATGCATTACAATGCATGTGAACCAAAAATCCCTGTCTTTGTGCAAAGTTTGCTAGAAATGATTAAACAGTGTATAGTATTGAGCAGAGGGGCGATTCAGATTTTTTGGTATTTCGGGGTACACATATATACAGTATATGTATCCCAGATGTATTATACATAGTGTATATATGTGTAAATCTAGGAGGATTTCAGGACAGACATATTTTATTTTATTGCATTTTTGTGTATGCACAGGCGGACGGGGGTGACTTTACATTTTTTTCTTTATTATTTTTGTTTTATTTGAATTATATTTTTACACTTTTTCCTTTTAAAGTGATCATACATCTATTTTGTAATTTGTTATACTTACCTGTTCTGTGCAATAGTTTTGCAAAGAGCAGCCCAGATTCTCCTCATCTGCAGTCCCCCGCCAATGCTCCTGGCTCCTCCCACCTGCCCAGTACCCCTATAGTAAGTCATTTGCTTTGGGTCACTAGTGCTGGCTTGATCCCGAGCTGCACTGTGTGTGTGTCCCTAGACTCACACAGCGTGGCTCAGCCCCGCCTCCTGCTCTCTCCTCACAGGCTGTGATTGACAGCAGCACAGGCTATTGGCTCCCCCTTCTGTTCAGTGAGGAGAGAGGGTGGAGAGAGCTGCTGCTGTAAGTCACAGCGCTGGATTGAGATTGTCCTCAGGTAAGTATTTAGGTGGGGTTTAGATGATCCTATCCACAGAAGGCTTCTTGCCTTATTAAAGTGGTAGTAAATGCTCATTTGTGATTTTTACCCACAGGTAATTTTATAATAAAGCTTACCTATAGGTATCACAATGTTGTTTAATTGGGTAAGTGATTTTGGCATGGGGCTATTTTGCTGTTGTGGTAAACAGGATCTGAATTCTGTTTTCCTGCCCGCACAGGAGTTTGCTTCATACTTATTACACAAACACATGTAAGGTGTTTAGCACGTGAACCAAGCTCAGCTATAAAATGCAAATGTTTTTGTACCTTTGATTTATGTACAATAAATTTTGGTGCCTATTGTCAAAGGCGACTTGTCGAAACGCGTCTAGGCAACATCCAAACGGTACTTGTATGGTCTTCAAACTCTTCTGTCTCGTACCCGGGCATCATACCAATCTGATAAGACTGAAATTGGTGGAAAGAGATTGGAGTCGATGAGACACATTTTATGCTGTTTTATGCTTTTTAATTTCGCTTTTATGGATGGGAATTCTTGTAAGTGTAACCTGTAAGGGGCCATTTGGGAATAAAAGTTTTCTTTTTTGGTACATTACGAGTCTTTTCCCTTTTGTCTCTCACACATGAGAGCTGTGAAAGATTATGGAGAAATCTAGACCACAAAGGAACCTTGGGTGGAACAGATCTGATTAGCTGTGACGGGCTCAGCTGCGGAACTAATGCTCTATGTAAGATCTCCCTGGAATATTGCTGACAGGCAAAGATCAACCGAGGGCTGACTATTCACAGAGGTCCAGTGAGTGCAACGGGATGTAGGGACCAGAGTGCACAGATTTCTTATCATCTTGTCCGTAGACTGTGGAATATCTGTTAGTGATCAATGAAATTATAATCGATTGAAAGAAAGTTCACAGATAGAAGCTGGGCACAGTGTCTCCATTTAAGGAGGAACTAATATATGGACAGTCTAGCACTGGAATAACGTTGTGGATCTCCTTTTAGGGCTGCTTTACATCTGATAGAACTTTTTATATTGTTTTATTGTGGTGTTTATTGAATAACTGTATTGTTTTTCGTTTTCTTTGTGTGTTCAGTTATCACTGCTAGTTTTCTCATGTGTCCTGAAGAAGCAGAAACGGGAAACACGTTGACTCATGAGGACTTATTTCCACAATACAGTCTACTACAGGACAAACAAGTCGCAGTTGAATAATCTATTGTGCAGCAAATACAAGTTGTTTTTATTGGCTATGAGGCCGTTTGTATTTTACTCTTTTTTTAATAAAACATTATATGTTTTTATATACTAATGTGTGCATTCCTCTACATGCCAGTAAAGTTTGATGATTCATTTCTAGTAATATGTTGTGCATTTATAGGTAATAACAGCAGATATTGTTGATCCAGGAAGTATCTGATAGCGTTTAAGGAATTAGGAAGGAACTTTCCCCCCCCCCACTGGAAGAAATTGGACCATGTTTTATAGGAGTTTTTCTGCCTTCCTCCTGGTCAACTGTGAGTATAGGGTTCTGTATATGGAGGTTTTCTGTGTATTGATTATTTTTTCTATTGGTTGAACTAGATCAGGGATATGCAATTAGCGGACCTCCAGCTGTTGCAAAACTACAAGTCCCATCATGCCTCTGCCTCTGGGTGTCATGCTTGTGGCTGTCAGAGTCTTGCTATGCCTCATGGGACTTGTAGTTCTACAACAGCTGGAGGTCCGCTAATTGCATATCCCTGAACTAGAAGGACTGGTGTCATTCTGCAACCTGACCAACTATGTAACTATAGGGCAAGAGGAGACTGAGGAAATGTTTTACCCTGCCTGCAGAAGTATGTGAACATTATCTCAGCCTAGAAAAGGCACTAAAATAAAGCTAAAGGACTATTTTTAAAGCCTACTATCAGGCAAATAAAAAAATGTATAGCCGTGCCAAGTTTGACTAGAGGAGAGGAGAAACACTGGGGTTGATTTACTTAAACTGGAGAGTGCAAAAGCTGGTGCTGCTCTGCATAGAAACCAGTCAGCTTCCATTTTTTTTGTCAAAGCTTAATTGAACAAGCTGAAGTTAGAGGTTGATTGGCTACCATGCACAACTGCACTAGATTTTGCACTCTTCAGTTTTAGTAAATCAACCCCAATGCTACTTACCTGATCCTCTGCTCTCCCCAGCAGAAGGTGCTCCCTCCAAGATCCTGCAATGGACTGACCCATGCTGTCCTCACATCCAAAGCAGGGCTGATATGGGGGAGAGATAACTGATGTGGACAATTGTCAAATACTTTCCTGTTGAAATCCAATAATGACCTTCCTATTTACACCTGAAATTTCTGCCAGCTTTGCTCTCCAAGGTCCAGTAGTGTGCGGTTTCCATGTTTTTTTTTACATTTGTCTGACTTACACAGGAAAACATACATATCTATATACAATACTGTGCAAACGATTTAGGCAAGTGTGAAAAATGCTGTAAATGAAAAATGCTTTCAGAAATAGAAGCGTTAATAGTTTATTTTTTTTAAATAACAAAATGGAAAGTAAATGAACAGAAGAGAAGTCCAAATCAAATCAATATTTGGTGTGACCACCCTTTGCCTTCAAAACCGCATCAATTCTTCTAGGTACACTTGCACGCAGTTTTTGAAGGAACTCGGCAGGTAGGTTGTGCCAAACATCTTGGAGAACTAAGCACAGATCATCGGTGGATGTAGGCTGCCTCACATACTTGTGTCTCTTCATGTAATCCCAGGCAGACTCCATGATGTTCAGGTCAGCGCTCTGTGTGGGCCAAATCATCACTTCCAGGACTCCTTGATCTGAAGATAGTTCTTAATGACATTGGCTGTATGTTTGGGGTTGTTGTACTGTTACAGAATAAATTTGGGGCCAATCACATGCCTCCCTGATTGTATGGCATGATGGGTAAGTATCTGCCTGTATTTCTCATCATTGTGCACATCCTAACCAAATCTCCAACTCCATTTTCAGAAATGCAGCCCCAAATTTGCCAGGAACCTCCGCCATGCTTCACAGTTGCCTGCAGACACTCTTTATTGTACCGATCTCCAGACCTTCAGCAAACTGCCTCCTGCTACAGCCAAATATTTCACATTTTGACTTATCAGTTAGGAGCACCTACTGCCATTTTCCTGCACCCAGTGCCTTTGTTTCCATGTATAAGCTGTGGAGACAAAGCTAAGCAACTCAACTATGCACAAATACATAGGAACTGGGGCACAGAAAAATGGCAGCGTGCTCTGGACTGATGAGTCCAAATTTGAAATATTTGGTTGCATTTGAATATTGGGGTGCTATTCAATATAAATAGCACTGCAACCCATGTAACCTGCATTGCTATGTATTACCCCATTGCAGAAGTGTAAATTAACTCTTAAACTTATACTATACAAATGGTGCCTTTGGGATTTTCCAAATCTACCTAAAATTTGCTCTGCCACATCCTTACACCTGCTAGATCTCTGATCCCCCTTCTATGATAGAACTCTGTCCTAAAATAAAATACATACATGTAACAGAACAAATGTCATCAAGAATCCTATGAACCCTGCTCTGGTCTTGATGATTTCAGGACTCTAGACTGCTGCTGCTGGGTTGCAGAAGCTGGGGGGAGCGGTCTAGCTGTGGAGAGGAGGATCAGCTAAGTACCGGTGCATCTCAAAAAAATAGAATATCATCAAAAAGTTAATTTATTTCAGTAATTCAATTCAAAATGTGAAACTCATATATTTTATATAGATGTGTTACACACAGAGTGATATATTTCAAGCATTTCTCTATTTTAATTTTGATGATTATTGCTTACAGCTTGTGAAAACCCAAAATTTAGTATATCAGAAAATTAGAATATTTCATAAGACCAAAAAGAAAAATAATGTTTAATACAGCAATGTTGGCTTAGTGAAAAGTATGTCCATGTACAGTATAGTATGCACTCAATACTTGGTTGGGGCTCCTTTTGCATGAATTAATGATTCAATGCGGCATGGCATGGAAGCAATCAGCCTCTGGCACTGCTGAGGTGTTATGGAAGCCCAGGTTGCTTTGATAGCGGCCTTCAGCATGTATGCATATTTCCTCTTGACAATACCCCACAGATTCTCTATAGGGTTTAGGTCAGGTGAGTTTGCCACTCAAGCACAGTGATACCATGGCCATTGAACCAGGTTTTGGTACTTTTGGCAGTGTGGGCAGGTGTCAAGTCCTGCTGCAAAATGAAATCAGCATCTCCATAAAGCTGGTCAGCAGAGGGAAGCATGAAGTACTCTAGAATTTCCTGCTAGAGGGCTGCGCTGACTTTGGACTCGATAAAACCCAGTGGACCAACACCAGCAGATGACATTTATCCCCAAATCATCACTGACTGTGAAAACTTCACACTGGACCTCATGCAACTTGGATTCTGTGCCTCTCCACTCTTCCTCCAGACTCTGGGATCTTGATTTCCAAATGAAATGCAAAATTTAGTTTCATCCGAAAAGAGGACTCTGGACTACGAGCAACAATCCAGTCCTTTTTCTCCTTAGCCCAGGCAAGATGCTTCTTACATTGTCTCTGGTTCAGAAGTGCGTGGACACAAGGAATGCGATAGTTGTGGCCCATGTCCTGGATGCGTCTGTGTGTGGTGGCTCTTGAAGCACTGACACCAGTCATAGTCCTCTCCTTGTGAATTTTCCCCCAAATTTTTGAATGGCCTTTGTTTCACAATCCTCTCAAGGCTGCAGTTATCCACGTTGCTTGTGCACATTTTTCTATCACAAATTTTCCGTCCGCTTAACTTTCCATTTACAGTATCTCACAAAAGTGAGTACGCCCTTCACATTTTTGTAAATATTTTATTATATCTTTTCATGTGACAACACTGAAGAAATTATATTTTGCTACAATGTAAAGTAGTGAGTGTACAGCTTGTATAACAGTGTAAATTTGCTGTCCCCTCAAAATAACTCAACACACAGCCATTAATATCTAAACCACTGGCAACAAAAGTGAGTACACCCCTAAGTGAAATGGTCCAAATTGGGCCCAAAGTGTCAATATTTTGTGTGACCACCATTATTTTCTAGCACTGCCTTAACCCTCTTGGGCATGGAGTTCACCAGAGCTTAACAGGTTGCCACTGGAGTCCTCTTCCACTCCTCCATGACGACATCACGGAGCTGGTGGATGTTAAAGACTTTGCGCTCCTCCACCTTCCGTTTGAGGATGTCGCACAGATGCTCAATTGGGTTTAGGTCTGGAGACATGCTTGGCCAGTCCATCACCTTTACCCTCAGCTTCTTTAGCAAGGCAGTGATCATCTTAGAGGTGTGTTTTGGGGTTGTGATCATGTTGCAGCGTTGCCAACCGTCCGTACATTTACGGACAGCCCGTAAAAACAGGGCAGTTTTTTGGGTGTCCGTAAAAAGTCCGTAGCGGCCGAAAAGTGCCAGTGAAAACAGTGGGCATCAGCTCCGGTCAGAGCTACGCATATGCCATTACGGAAATCCCCGAGCGGCGAGTGAGAAGATCCGATCCTGACCCTGAGCCGAGTTGGACAACCACTCCTCCTGCTACCAGCTAGTGCCTCTGCCCAGCCCATCCGCCCTCAATTGAGGTTACTGCATGTATCCACCACACCACTGTCAGCCAGCACCTGACCGGAGCAGACGCTCCAGATGGATGGATGGATCCTCCTGATTCCTTCCTGCCTCCCTGCTCTGGCTGACCCTGCAGCCCCCCTGCTGACAGTGGTGAGTGCAGTACACTTCCTCTTCAAGCCAACCAAAAAGTCGGGACAGTAATTGTGTGTGTCGGGACATCGCTACAATGCCTATACCCCTTCACAGAGGCTTAACTAGAACTTCTTGGGCTCCAGTGCAAGAAACCATGAAGTGCCCCACTGACCTCTGGTCCCGGGCACTCCCCTCCTGGGCTGCGGCTTGGGATGTCACCTTTTTCTTCAAGCCAAACCCAAATACCTTTGCAGCGCACAGCACTTTTTAATTTTTTTTTGTAATGTAGTACAACCCACGTAGGAGCCACAAGTAGAAATGGGATTCCCCACCCTGCACAGGCAGGTCCACCAAATTTCCACAGTTTTTGTGTTTTATTGAGGGGATAACATTTGGATGGCGAGTAGGGGATTTATGGGATGCCCACTTGACTTTAAACAAACTCTTCTGGGACAACTTTTCCTACGTACAGCTATTTACACTGCTTTCTTTTCTTCCAGCACTTCACTTGCTTTCAGAGAAATACAGACTCAGCAAGGACACTTTTAGTGACTCAGGCAAAGCACTCAACCAGGTCAAACCAAAAGCCCTTCACAAACAGGGCCCCTTTGTTTTGTAGCAAAGTCCAGTGTGCTGCTTACATCCCTGTGGCTACTGATCCCAGCACCACCTCTTCAGGCAATGCCAGACTGCTGGGCTGCAGCTGCCTCTCTCACTAGCTCTCCTGGCTAACTTCCCACAGTCCTCCCAGACTGCTCACTCACCAGCCCACCTGGCTGACGTCTCCTGGATGTGCTGACCTGCTCCTACTGTCCTCACTCTTGTTCCCGTGCCTCCAGGAAGGATAGGAGATGTGACAGCGGATCGCTCAGTGGGACACATGGGGGGGATAGGCGGCATGCAGCGGATGTGCTTCCGCGCCAGCCGGCCTGGCGCCAAAGTGGGGCAAGCGGTCAGGAGAGGAGAGCTGAGCACACACACGCCTGGAGCTTCACCAGGACAGAGGCCGTGACTGCGCCCTAAGTTGTAGTGCGCCCTAGGTGGCGGCCTACTTCGCCTAGTGGTAGCACCGGCCCTGCCAGTGCTGAAACACCTAAAAGAGAACACAAAGAGCCAAAGAATACATCCTATCACTATAATAGCTTTTTAGCACACTAAATACATAGGTGAGAGAGATTTCTTACCCCTGTCCAGGGGCAGCAAGAAATCAATTGCTTCATCATAGCATAATAAACTATACATGCAAAGTTGAAAATGGGCCCCACCCCTGTTTTAAGGGGGGTGACACCCCTTTTCTATTATGTCAAAGAAATCACAGTAGTACAATCCTCAGGGTGTAGAAGTAATGCACACAGGTTGGCACTCTCATGCCACCTGGTGATTAGCATAGTCCCGAAAGAACATTGAGTCCATTGATCAAACACATAGGAAGAAATCCTGCCCTTTGTCTTTAGCCACTGTACATCCTATTTTATTAACTAACTTTTAACTTTTTTTATTTTCTATCTCTGGAGCCCTAAAATCCGACAAATAGTTTCAACCTCAACAGGAGGAAGAGGAAAAAATAAAAACAGTATCAACATTATTTTCCTTGCATAGGGACAACCCCCCAAGTATAAGATGCATGGCTGTATTTCAGAGAAAAAAAAAGAAAAAAAAAAAAACTTCTTTTCCATTCAGTGGTACAAAGGAACAAACTTGAGTAGGGAGAGAGGGAGTTTTCACCTTCCTTTGTGTGCTGGTATCTCAATTCACAGTCCAGCGACAGCTAACACAGGAAAAGGCCCCCTTGGTAACTTCCATTGAAGAGGTGGAGCAACATAAACCCACAGTCCTCTCATTTGTAATCCACATAGTGAGTAGCTTGAAGAAAGGAATTTGTCTCACCAATAATACCTGGGATCAGGCAACAGCAGATCTTTCCCAACCGCATCCACAGTAGTAATAAAGTGTCGGAGATACTTCTGATCAGGCAGACGAATAACCACGCAGTCTGGATAGATATGACGACCATAGCGCCAGGTGCGAGAAATGTGAGCATATTTGGCGGCATGAGTGGGAGATAATTAGTTGAGACTGAGGTCTTTGAGGTGTCTCCCAGAATGGGCAGTCTTCAGTTTGACATTTCTTTAATAAAAAGGGGCGGGGCCACCCGGTGATGTAACTGGGTGACCCGCCCCCTTCTGACGTCATTCGTTGTCAGAGGGGGCAGGTCATCCATTTACATCAACGGGTGGCCCCGTCCCTTCTTATAAAAGAACTGTCAAACTGAAGACCACCCATTCTGGGAGACGCCTCTGAACGGCACGGCTGCGGCAGCGGGAGCAGGAGTGGTGAAAGAAGAAGGAAGAAGAAGATGAAGATTGAAGACGAAGAGAGGAAGGAAGAAGAGCGAAAGAAGAAGCAGAAGATCAGAAGAAGGACCGGGGCAGTAGAAGGTGGAGGGAAAAAAAGAAAGAAGAAGAGCTATTTTACACAATAAAGGACCCCCTCCTGCCATGCCAGGGCTGCGTGCTCGGATAAGGGCCTGGTTTGTATTTGGGGGGACCCCCATGTCATTCTTTTTTTACATTTTGGCGCAGGGTTCCCCTTAAAATCCATACCAGACCTGAAAGGCCTGGTTTGGATTTTGGGTGGGACCCCCATGTCGTTTTTTTAAAAAAATTTGGCCCGGGGTTTCCCTTAAAATCCATACCAGACCCCAAGGGATATATATGCTTGCACTGCCTGCACTAACTGACTGTATACAGATCGCTCTATCTATCTATCTATCTATCTATCTATCTATCTATCTATCTATCTATCTAATATTTTTTTCACAAAAATCACTAGCTACACTGAACTGCATGCTCGTCACTAGCTAAGCTCACTCTCTATCCACCGTTATTCACACTACATAGAGCCGCTGTACAAGCGGCTTTATATAGTGTTGGGCGTGGATTAAGGCTGCTGAGCAGTGATTGGCTAAAGGCACCCTGCCTTTGGCCAATCGTATCTCTCACAGCAGAGCGCTCTGTAAATTGGCCAAAGCATGCAGGTCATGTGCATGCCTTGGCCAATCAGCGGGCGGCATTTCCCCCACCATTGGAATGCATTATGGGTGCTCGAAGTTCCCACGACTGCCTCATAATGTTCTAATTTCAATGAACGGGGGAACACCCGATGTTCGACTCGAACAGCAGGTCCATCCCTATCTGCAGAGCGACAGCTCCTCTCCCGGCCAACAGATTAGCTCACTTGCTTCCCAAGAACTTCAGCACCCACCTCCGTCTTCCTGAGGCACGCCAAAACTTTATTGCAGTCTGTTTTAACCCATGCGGCACTGGTGCAAAATGACAAACAACCAGGCTAGCACTTTCCTAAGAGCCAAAAGACACATTGGTTTTTCCCCACAGCTTTCACATGAACAGCAACACAGTCTATGATGAGCAGGTGAGATCCCTTTAG
The DNA here is from genome assembly GCA_018402905.1 of Glandirana rugosa. Taxonomy (NCBI): domain Eukaryota; kingdom Metazoa; phylum Chordata; class Amphibia; order Anura; family Ranidae; genus Glandirana; species Glandirana rugosa. The sequence goes on along the minus strand of BLSH010398325.1, from coordinate 785,747 downwards.
AGTTGCATTCTTACAGGGAAAACACCTTGGCCTCACGTTGGACACCAAATGTAGCCTGGCCCCCGACCTCTGGAGAGCCGATGGCACCCTTCAGGGCCAGGGAGAGCTGACATTCATCCTCAAAGAGTGGGTCACTAGGCATGGAGGGTGCAGATATAAGAATTGAGATGGGGGCCAAACACTTTGATGATGCAAAACAAAAGAGATTTATTTTTCTCTTCAAGAACTGAGGAGAGAGGGTTAGGGCCAGGACAGCACTTAGCAGACTGCGAGACTCTATGAATAAGGCTCTTAATGTAGCTATAAAGTCCCACAGGCCTTCCAACTGAACTTTGCCTGACTAGAACTATTTCCTTGAACATTGAACTTGTACATTGGACTTCAACACAAATTGATGCACATACCAAGCTTGGTATCCCCGTTGTGTAGATCTGGCCTCCATCTCACAGCCCTCCGCTGTAGCTTCACGAGTTTACGATCACAGTCTCCCAACAAGACTTCTTGGACTCCCACTGCCACTGGGTCCCTTGTGCTTCACACAGCCAACAGCTGTATTTCCTGAGTGTCACTACGCCAACTTGCTGGGTCCTTTCCTCGGCTCTTCAGCCCAACTGCTGAACTCACTTGCAAGCGTCACCCCCGCTGTTCTGCTGGGTTCCTAGCTTGACTTCTGCTGAGACTTTCCCAACTTTTCCACTGTCCACCAGCTAGTGAAAAAGGCTGCTCTGGTACTGCCTCAGATGCCAAACTCTGGCCCCTGATAACAGGAGCGTTGTCCCTTGTAGGCGACCCTGGTTCACACTTTGCCTCTGGCGACAGGAACGATTGTCTTCCGTTAGAACTCTGTCCCTTCACCTCCAACAAAGAGCGGTTCTCTGGCCGGCAGAACCCATGCAACTTGGTTAGGCTTCCGGCATGAAGTTCCAACCCCGTGCTGCTACTTCTTGTCCTGGATAGGCCCCAGACTTCTGGCCTAGCAGCCGGGAGCTTTTAACACACGTCCACCTAGACAGCTGTCCAGGTGGTACAGAACACCGATCACCTGACTCCTCACAAATATATAGGCTCTCCCAGCAGGCCATGGGGCCCAAGAAAACCCCTGCCCATTGGTTGGAGCAGCCTATCATTCATATTCCAAGTTAAAGTACACCTTATCATTCCAATGCCATCAGCAGCAGTGCCACCCAGTGGCAGAAGAGAGAGATGCATCAAACTCAGAGTTAGGAAAAGAATCAGGAGATCCCCTAACAATTTGGCCAGGTTAATTACCACCCAGCAAACAAAATTTGACAGCACCCCCGTCCAAAACCAGGGTGCTACACTGTATATGGGTTATCACTAAAATGGTTTGCTTGGGTGGGGGAGGGGGGGGATTAAATAAGAAATAAAAATGAAAAAAAAAATATTGAAAAATGGTAAATCTTACCTGTAGTGGTGAATGATATCCACTACAAGAGATATCCACAATAACAGAAAAAAGAGGTGTGGATACGCCTACCGGCCAATGGGACACATCCAGAATCTACACAGGCTATAAAGGAGGAGTAAATGGGATATATGAGAAAGGCTATCCACATGTCATAGCATACGGGAACTTATGGACATTTATATATATACAGTATACAGTTCCAAATTTACAAAAAATTACAACATTAAAAAGCTCACCATGCATCTTACTAAAATACCTTGGACTGTCTACATTCCAAAAAGGGGTCATTCGGGGGATTGCAGTACTGTCCTGGCATTTTTGGGTCTCAAGAAATGAGATAGGCCATCAGTACATTAGGATTGATCAATTTTCAGATATATAACATAGTTTGTGGACTCTATAACTTTCCTACAGACTAAATAATATACACTGATTTGGGTTATTTTCACCAAATGGAGAGAAATGGAGCAGAATACATTTTGGTCTAAATGTATGAAGAACAATTGTTTATTTGCACAATTTTATAACAGAAATTAAGAAAAATTATTTTTTTTCAAAATTTTCTGCCTGGTTTTTTTATTTAAAAGAAAAAAAATCAGTTTTGAAAAATACTACCAAAATAAAGCTCTAGTTCTGAGAAAAAGTGATAAAAAATGTAGTTTGGGTACAGTGTTGTATGACCTCGCAATTGTCATTCAAAGTGCTGAACGCTGAAAATTGGTCTGCGTAGGGGGTAAAAGTGCCCAGCATTCAAGTGCTTAAAGCGGAGGTTCGCCGCCTGCCGCCGCTCCTTGAAAAATGATTACCTATCCTGGAGTCCAGCGATGTTGGCACCGCCCACCATTCTTTGGATCGGTGGACGAGTAGGGGTCTGGCCGTGAAGCTGGACTTGTAGCCGTTCGGCTTCACAGCCAGGCCTCTACTACAGCACATGCGTGAGCCGCCGCTGCACTTTCTCATTGGCGGCTTGGAGGAGGAGGAGACGGGAGCCCGGCTGCTGGCGGCCGCAGCCATGGGCTCCCATGTGTGTAAAAGGACACCTGTCTAAACAGGTGTCCCCCCCCCTCAGGTGACACATGTGACACCTGGGGTGGGGTGTCCGACCAGCGGAAGTTCCACTTTTGGGTGGGACTCTGCTTTAATTTGAATAGGTGCAGCTTTGTAGTCATAGATTTATTAAAATTTAAACACAAATGTCATTTTCAAAGTGACTCCTAATTAGAACAGTGAATACAGTGTTTCTATGGAGATACAGTTTTCACCTCCACCCATAACTGAAGGAAAATACTCCATTTAGTTACATGGAAACAATGAAACAATATTCATTCCATTGGCTCCTCTCATAACTGAAAAGCAAATATTTAAATTGAATAAGTGCCTCTCTGTAGTCATAGATTTATTTAAATTCAACCACAAATGTCATTTTCAAAGTGGTTGCTAAATTTGAACGGGGATTACAGCGTTTCTATGGAGATCATTTTTCCAACTCCACTTATAAATGAAGGACAAATTCTCCATTAAGTTATATAAAAAATTGCCCTCCCCTTATCCTGGTGTGATTTCTTTGTGAATTTAGCCTGCAGTGTAGTACAGCGTTGACTTGTGCATGGCTGAAAAACTTGTTCGTTTTCGTTCAGTTCGTTTTTTTTTTTTTCAGGGATTCGATAATTCAAAAATTTGGAATTCGGAAATCGGAAATGTGAAAATACCGCAAATTCTGCAATTGCGTTAATTCGGAAATTTGGAAGTTCGGCAATCAGAACAGCCAAAAATCCGAAATTCGAGAATTCGGAAATTTGGAGATTTGGAAATCCGAAAATTCGAAAATAACAAAGAACATTTAAAATAATAACTAAGTAATAAATAACTATTAAATTATAGGTATTGGAACTTCCTTGAAAATATGGCTGTTAGTGATACATTTTGTATTTAAGTTCACTAGCAGCCAACCTTGAAAGGAAATTCCAATACCTATAATTTAATAGTTATTTATTATTATTTAAAATGATCTTTCTTATTTACGAATTTCCAAATTTCCGAAATTCGGAAATTCAAAAATAAGAAAGAACATTTGAAATAATAACTTATTATTTCAAATGTTCTTTCTTATTTCCGAATTTCCGAAATGTGGAAATTCGGAAATAAGAAAGAACATTTGAAATAATAATAAATAACTATTAAATTATAGGTATCGCAATTTCCTTGAAAATATGGCTGTTAGTGATAAATTTCGTATTTAAGTTCACTAAAAGCCAAATTTGAAAGGAAATTCCAATTCCTATAATTTAATCATTATTTATTATTATTTCAAACGTTCCTTTTTATTTCAGAATTTCCGAATTATGGAAATTCATAAATAAGATAGAACATTTGAAATAATAAGTTATTATTTCAAATGTTCTTTGTTATTTTCGAATTTCCAAATTTGCAAATTTTTGAATTTCAGATTTTTGGATGTTTTGAATGCCGAATTTCCGAATTACCGCAATTCGGATTTTCTGATTAACAAATTTTCAAATCGGAAAAACAAAAATTCAGAAAAATGCGGAAATTCGGAATTCGTACAAATTGCTGAATTTTGAAAAATTCGGTAAAAAGGAATTTTGGAACGAAAAGAATTGCACAAGCCTAATATACAGCATTACCAGAGGCAGGGGCGGGCGGATAGGGGTCGCAGGAGTCGCCATGGCGACCGGGCCCCATGCTGGGGGGGCCCATAAGGGCCCCCTGTATGCCTAGATTAGGTGAGGGGATGAGGACTGGAGCGCTCCGCTCCTCAGCCGAACGGCGCTGCAGGGAGCCTCGTCACACTGTGAAAGTGAAAGCAGTTGTGTGCTGTGCTCTTTGTCTCCCCCTACAGTGCAGTACTCGGCAGGAAGAGAAGAAGGTAATGCCGTTTTTTTAACTTTCTGCAATTCTGCATAACATGCTTAAGGCTTAAAGGCGTAAAAAG
>BLSH010398325.1:734772-754078 GCA_018402905.1 Glandirana rugosa | reverse complement strand
GGAAGGGTGCAGCCAGGTGGGGGGAGGGTGCAGCCAGGTGGAGGGAGGACAGAGCCAGGTGAGGGAGGACGGATCCAGGTGGGGGGAGGAGGACAGAGCCAGGTGGAGGAAGAGTGCAGCCAGGTGGAGGAAGGGTGCAGCCAGGTGGAGGGAGGACAGACCCAGGTGGGGAGAGGACAGACCCAGGTGGAGGAAGAGTGCAGCCAGGTGGAGGAAGGGTGCAGCCAGGTGGGGGGAGGATGCAGCCAGGTGGAGGGAGGATGGAGCCAGCGGGGGGGGACAGAGCCAGGTGGAGGATGGGTGCAGCCAGGTGGGGGAGGATGCAGCCAGGTGGAGGAAGGGTGCAGCCAGGTGGGGGGAGGACAGAGCCAGGTGGAGGAAGGGTGCAGCCAGGTGGGGGGTAGTTGCAGCCAGGTGGAGGAAGGGTGCAGCCAGGTGGGGGGGTCACACACCAAGGTCTGCTGTTCCTATGGAAGCCTTCATCCCTAGCGCTCCCCCCCCGCCTGACAAGTTCTTACTTTGGCGCACTGGCACTGTCCCTCCACATACCAGGCACCGGCATTCAGTGTCACCCACCAGTCCCACGATTAGGCGATGGGGTCTCCTACAGGCTGTGAGTCACAGCTCACGCACAGAAGACCTCCTCCAGCTCCTCCCCCATGATCAGCTGATCACTCTGTCCCACCCCCGGGCTCTGGCAGCCAGCTGCGTGAGCAGGCGTGCTGTAGGAGCTGCTTAGCTGCTCCAGGACAGGTGGCCTGGCATGTGTTCTATGGGGTGGATCCATCCCAGCTGTCTCCGTCCATGATGCCGCCCGCCCTGTTCCTCCAATGGCTGCACATTGCCCAGGAAGGGAGGCGGGCAGAGAGCTGACATGGCTGCTGGACATTAGCATGGTTGATCCGGGGGAGGGAAGGGGAATCTGCCTGCTCCTTCCCTCTCAGCAACTCTGCATCAGCAGTGCCAGCGAGCTGCCTCCTCTTCCCACTACACTCTGCACCGCACCAGCCACCACCCCCCACCTGCCAGGGGAACATCTAGAAGGGACCCTGCAGCCGTGTGTGCGCCCTTGGCTGCTGCCTAGTGGGAGCGCCGGTCCCATGTGTAGGCCCTGCACTGCCGCCCCTCTCAAATTGCCGCCTGGGACCATTGGTCCCACTGGGTCCCATGGTAGGGCCGGCCCTGGTTATCAGGCAAATCTTAAACAATCTTGTTGTTTACAGAACCCACTAGATAAAGTTCAGATTGCACACACATCTCCAACAAGTGACTCTTCTTCCTTTGCTATTCAGTGCACTTGATATAAAATTGTTTTGCATTAAAACCTAACTCCAAGCTCAGAATCTCTGCCTCCCGTGCCTCTCCACCCATGGAAGCAACAATGCATCCTTTAAAAATTGTATATTTACCTTTTTTTCTTTGGCTGGGTTGGAAGATGACATGGGTCCTCTTTGCTTTCTTCTGCCTCTGACAGTTGGAAGATCCTACATGCTGCAGAAAGTGGCACCACCTAATTAAGTGGCACTACACCCTACAGCAGCCTTTCTCAACTTTTTCAACACAGAGGAACCCTTGAAATAGTTCTCTGGTCTCGGGGAACCCCTGCTAAAAATAAAAAATCTCCAACTCGTGATACATCAGTGTGATGGTCAATGGGAAGAATGCTCCTAACATTTGTGGCCATTGGGAAGAATTACCCCCTTAAAGATAGCTAAAAAGATCAACGGGGTCATTGAGAACTTATCTGAGAGGCAGAAATTGACTATTGTTCTAGGAACCCCTAGCAACCTCTGGAGGAACCCTAGGGTTCCATGAAACCCTGGTTGAGAAACCCTGCTCTACAGTATTCTCCCGTGAGTCCAGGGTAGGGATCAGGGCCTTGATGCCCTGGGCCCACATGATGTGGTTTGAGTGATGCTGAGTATCACTTAACTTAGAAGTGAATTGGTGCTGTATATCTTATATGCAAATTCCTCCTAGAGAAAACTTCCCTTCAATTAATAACCTGCTTTGGAAAAGATTACTATAAATTGATTGGCTTCTAGAAAATTATTTTCATACATAAAGCCCGATGTGACAAAATAATGTAATGAAAGTCATTCACCACTAACTAGTATTTGGGATATCCACAAAAGATACACAATAATATCTTCAGATTGCCTGAGGTAGGCATCATTTTCCGACCTATGCCTGTTCTAATATAAAAGTAGGCGGATTGTATTACAGGTCCATAGGTGTCCATAGGTGTCCTTTCTGGAGGAATTGAATTAATACTAACTTCTCTGCACACTATGAGGCTAATTTACTATAGCTTCAAAATGTGCTCCAGCAGTGCCTGAAAATAACGCCCAATTAAAGGCAATTAACTCTGAGAAACTGAGCGCACATGCAAACAGAACCGAGCGCTATTGCCTGAAAGATGCGCCTGTCAGCTCACATATGCAGAACAGTGGCCATCGAAGGGATTTAAACGTGCAAAAAGCAAAGTCCTCCATTTAAAGCTTGTATGCAAATTCCTTACCATAAAGAGTGTATGGGGACCTGGGTACTGCCCTAGAGAACATGTCTCCATAGAAAAAAAAGATTTTAAAATGATCGTTTTTAAAGGATTTTAATAATGATTAAAGTGAAAAAATGAACTATTCCTTTAAATATCGTGCCTGGGGGCTCCCCTTAATCTGCCTGTAAAGTGGCGCATCTCTGTGATGTTTAGAACAGTGCCACAGCAAAATTACATTTCTAAAGTAAAAAAGTAATTTAAACTTGATCACGGCTGTAACGTATTGCGGGGAACCAGCAATACATTACAGTCGCGATCAAGTTTAAATTACTTTTTTACTTTAGAAATTTTAAGGGGAACCTCTGCCAAAATGTTTTTTATAAAATGACCTTCGGCTCTGGTATGGATTTTAAGGGGAACACCCCGGCAATTTTTTTTTTTTAAATTGCATGGGGTTCCCCCCAAAATCCATACCAGGCCCTTATCCGAGCACGCAGCCTGACGAGCGAGCGCCCCCCCCCCTCCGAACTGTACCAGGCCACATATCCTCAACATGGGAAGGGTGCTTTGGGATTCCTCCCAAAGCACCTTGTCCCCATGTTGATGGGTAGAAGAGCCTCATCCCCATAACCCTGGCCGGTGGCTGTGGGGGTCTGCAGGCGGAGGGCTTGTTGAAATCTGGAAGCCCTCTTTAATATGGGGGCCCCCAGATCCCAACCCCCCCAATGTGAATGAGCATGGGGTAAATTGTACCCCAACCCATTCACCAAAAAAGCTGTGAAAAGTAAAAAAAAACAAGAGCCGGTTTTTGACAATTCCTTTATTGTAAAATAGCTCTCCGGTGTCTTCTTCCTGGTGTCTTCTCTCCCGCCGTTTCTCTCTTCTTACTCGCCGATATCTTCTGTCGCCATCTTCTGTCACCGCCATCTTCTCTTGCTGCCTTCTCCTTCCACCGTCTTCTTCCTCTCCGTGGCTGTCTTCCTCGCCGCCGCTCTTTTCCTGATGCTGTCTTCCTCTGTTGTGACGTCCCCCACTGTCTGACAGTTCTTATGTAGCCTTGTGATGTCACAAGGGGGTGGGCTCTCCAGGTGATGTCATCGGATGACCACGTCCCATGGTTATTTAAGAGACACCAGACGGCGCATGACAGCACAACGAAGGAAGACGTTGGCGTGAAAGAACACATCGGAGGAAGAAGGCGGCGACAGAAGATGGCGGCAGGAGTGGCGATGACAGGAGAAGACGGCAACAGAAGATGGCGGTGAGTAAGAAGAGAGAACCAGGAGAAGATGGCGGCAGGGGAGAACACACCGGGAAGAAGACACCGGAGAGCTATTTTACAATAAAGGAATTGTCAAAATCCGTATCTTGTTTTTTTTTTACTTTGCACAGCTTTTTTGGTGAATGGGTAGGGGTATACTCATTCATATAGGGGGGGTGGGATCTGGGGGCCCCCTTGTTAAAGGGGGCTCTCAGATTCCAATAACCCCCCCCACCTGCAGACCCCGACAACCACCAGCCAGGGTTGTCGGGAAGAGGCCCTTGTCCTCATCAACATGGGGACAAGGTGCTTTGGGGTGGGGGGTGCAGGGCCCCCCCTGCCCCAAAGCACCCACCCCCCATTTTGAGGGCATGTGGTCTGGTACGGTTCAGAGGAGGTGGGGTGCTCGATCGTCTCCACACCCTCCTGCCCTGCCAGGTTGCGTGCTCGGATTAGGGTCTGGTATAGATTTTGGGGGGCCCCCCATGCCAATTTTTTTTTTTAAATGGCGTGGGGGGTCCCCTCCCAATCCATACTAGACCCGAGGATCTGGTATGGACTTGGGGGGGGGGCACATCAATTTTTTTTTTTAATTTGGCACGGGGTTCCCCTTAAAATCCAGACCAGACCTGATGGGCCTGGTATGGATGGAGGGGTGACAACTCACGCTGTTTTTTGTCTGTTTTTTATGATTAGCTGGCTTTTGGAATTCCACACCATAATATTGTGTAATTACATACCATGGCATACATTTGAAGAGTTAAAATTATGCCTGCTGACTACAATGCTAGTTATTAGGAGGTGATGGATTCGAACCCAGGTCGTCAAGTTTTGAATGTAGGACAACATACCAGTACACCATAGACCAGGCCACACTCATACATAGAAAACACAATTACTAATGTAGGATTCTTTTCATTCTATACAATAATGTATTGCATTAGAGAAATTGATATTATGGTAACAACCATGCTCATATGGCAGTTGACAGCTGAACGTTCAAAACAAAGGCAGAAAAAAATGCATGGGGTAACCCCCAGGTCCATACCAGGCTCTTATCCAAGCATGCAGCCTGGAAGTCAGGAAAGGGAAGGGACGAGTGAACCATACCAGGCCACATATCCTCAACATGGGGGGGTGGGTGCTTTGCGTCCCCCACCCCCAAAGCACCTTGCCCCCATGTTGATGGGGACAAGGGCCTCTTCCTGGCAACTCTGTGCTGTGGTTGTCAGGGTCTGCGGGCGGAGTCTTAGAATCTGTAAGCCCCCTTTAACAAGGGTGCCCCCAGATCCTGCCCCCCCCCTATGTGAATGAGTATGGGGTCGTACCCCTACCCATTCACCCAAAATTTGTAAAAATGTTAAAAACCCAAGCAACATCTTTTGTCCAATCTTTTATATCAAAAATGTCCAAAAGTGTTCCGTATTGTACATTCATGGTCAATAATGGCGCTCGACTGACCCAAAAATAGTACATAATGTTAATGCTCTGCCTCGATGGGAATGCTCCCGATGTATGCGCTCTGTGCGTTTTGAAAATTCTTTTCTAGGCAAGAGCCGGCATGTGACATCAGAAGGGTATGGAGTAACATGGTTACGTCACTGGGTGGCCCCGTCCTTGACAATTTAACACCTGTCAAAGCGAAAAGACAGCAGTCGGCGGGAGCCTTCCCATCAAAGGAGCGTTTAGATTTGTGTCTATTTTTCTGTTCCATCAGGCGCCGTGATTGACCATGGATGTACATCGCGAGACACTTTTTAAACATTTTTGACATAAAAGATTGTACAAAAAAGTCTGCATTTTTAAAAATAGTTTTACACTTTTTAGGTGAATGGGCAGGGGTACGATGCACCTGACACCCATTCACATAGGGGGGCCCGGATCTGGGGCCCCCTTGTTAAAGGGGGCTTCCACATTTCGATCAGCCCTCCACCCGTAGACCCCAACAACCACCAGCCATGGTTGTCGGGAAGAGGCCCTTGTCCAAATCAACATGGGGGCAAGGTGCTTTGGGGTGGGGGGGCAGAGCCCCCCGCCCCAAAGTACACACACCCCTCATGTTAAGGCATGTGGCCTGGTATGGTCCAGGAGGGGGGGGGGCGCTCGCTTGTCCCCTCCATCCTGACCTCCAGGCTGCATGCTCGGATAAGGGTATGGCATTGATTTGGGGGGTCCCCCGCTGTTTTGTAAAAAAATTTGGTGTGGGCTACAACTTAAAAACCATACCTGACCATACCAACGCTTACTACCGCAAATTGCTTCCCCTTCTTGCCCCCCATTTGTGCCAGTATTTTAATGCCCTCACTTCGGGCACCTCGTTACGCAGAGAGACGTTGTTAGCTCACATCACCGTGCTCCCAAAAGAGGGGAAGGACCTTGCGATTCCGAGTAGCTACAGGCCGATTTCGCTGCTGAATACTGATATAAAGATTCTGGCAAAAGTTCTGGCGAATCGGCTGAAGCCCATCCTCCCGACGGTCATACACCCCCATCAAACGGGATTCAGTCAGGGAAAAGAAGCCAGGGATAACTCCATCCGGGTGATCCAGTTGATCCATTGGGCTAATGTGCACCGGTCCAGTACCTCCAGGCGGTGCTGGCGAAACTAGGTTTGGGCCAGAAAATGTTAAGCTGGATACGCTCGCTGTATAACGCCCCAGAAGCCAGGGTGAGAGCGAATGGAGTCCTCTCGGACCCCTTTTCGATACGGAACGGGACAAGGCAGGGGTGCCCCGGTCCCCACTCCTTTTCGCCCTTGCCCACTCCTCAACAGGATACGTCTTAATTCTAATATTAGGGGGCTGCGGGTAGGAACAATGGAGCACAAGCTCTCAGCATACGCTGATGATGTTATGTTCTATGTCACAGAATCATTAACTTCGCTCCCCAACATTATGGCTGAGTTAAGGAAATTTCAATCGATTTCTAACTTTAAGATCAATTATAGTAAGTCCGAGATACTGCCCTTAAATATCCCTGCCGTATTGCATGCTCAACTGCAAGCGTTCCCTTTCGAATGGTGTAGCTCCTCTCTGAGATATTTGGGAATACACCTCCCAGCCCTCTATTCCCAGTTATATTCTTGTAACTATACCCCCCTGGTTGCAGCGATTCAAGCTGTTTTCGAGCAATGGGACTGCACCTCCTTCTCGTGGATGGGTCGAGTCAGCATACTGAAAATGAACTTCCTGCCCAGAATACTTTTTTATATGCAAATGGTGCCAGTGGCCTTGCCCAGATCCTTTTTCTCAACTCTTACTAGTATGTTTTCAAGGTTCATCTGGCCCTGCTTATTTTGCAGTGCCCTAAAGGGCATGGGGGGCTGGGGGTTCCCTCCATTCGGCGATATTACGAGGCAATCACCCTGCAGAGACTACCTGATTGGAATCATCATACACTTACCAAGTCCTGGGTCCCCCTTGAGAAATTCCTGGCAGGACGCAATCTGTCCCATGCCCCATGGCTCCCATGGGCCCATAGGGGCCTCTCTGAAATTGCGTCTCCCGTCACTACTCGGGTGCTGGGAGGATGGGACGCACTGAATGCCCGGAGGGGGTTCTCACTGCCGGGGTCCCCACTGTCTCCTTTGTGGGGATTCCCCTGGTTCTCCCCAGGGGAACACATCTTTCTTCTGCACCTGGGCGGCAGACGGGGAGACGCGATGTGGGAGCTTTGTCCAAGAACAGGGACTGGTATCCTTGGAATGGCTTAGAACTCAGTTTGGTAGATTCCCGATGGATGACTGGCACTTTAGACAGTTGCATCATTTCGTACACAGCCTCCCTTATGATATTAGGCCTCCGTCCTCTCTGACTCCTTTTGAGAGGATGTGTTACATACCTGGAGGGTGAGCCAGACGGTAGAGGGAGACCTCTCTTACAACTCCGGCTTACGGACCGCTAGGAGTGATACAGCAGCCATGGAAGTGATCTGGGTAAGAGTGCCTGACCAGTCCTGGATGCAGCTGGGCTGGATGCTGATGCAGACTGGCTGGATAGCAGGGCAGGATGCTGATGCAGACTGGCTGGACAGCAGAGCAGGATGCTGATGCAGGCTGGCTGGACAGCAGAGCAGGATGCTGATGCAGACTGGCTGGACAGCAGAGCAGGATGCTGATGCAGACTGGCTGGACAGCAGAGCAGGGTGCTGATGCAGACTGGCTGGACAGCAGAGCAGGATACTGATACAGACTGGCTGGACAGCAGAGCAAGATGCTGATGCAGACTGGCTGGACAGCAGAGCAGGATGCTGATGCAGACTGGCTGGACAGCAGAGCAGGATGCTGATGCAGACTGGCTGGACAGCAGAGCAGGATGCAGATGCAGACTGGCTGGACAGCAGGGCAGGATGCTGATGCAGATTGGCTGGACAGCAGAGCAGGGTCGGGCAGGCCGGGATGGCAACGATCGGACAAACAGCAGGCAGAATGAGAAGGCAGAGGCTGGTCACAAGGCAATCCGAGGCCAGGGCAGGCAGCAGACAAGCAGAGTAGAAAGACAATCCGGGTCAAGGTCACAGGTAAACAGGTACAGGAACACAAGTTACAAGATGCAGAAGCTGCAGACCAAACAGCAAAGTGACAGTGTGGAGGACCGGCTTAAATAGGGCCTTTGGCGCCAACGATCATTGGTATTGATGCGCGTGTACGTATGCGCGTGCGCATTGGTGCGCGAGTGCTCATGCGTCGGAGTGTACGGATCGTTCCATGGGCTTCCTGACATTGCCCCCTTCTTATGGGTACCCTCCGGGTGCCCAATCGGCTCTTCTTTTGCAGATTCCTGCGAAAGAAGGCATGGATCAGATCTGTGGCATGTACATTTTGTGCAGGCTCCCAAGAATTTTCCTCTGGACCGTAACCCTTCCATTTAATCAGGTATTGTGTCTGACCCCTTCTTCTCCTGCAGTCAATGATGGCCTCAACTTCAAATTCCTCATCTCCGTTAATGATAACGGGTGCCGGAGATCTTGAACAGTCAGGAATCTGGGAAACGGTCAGGAAATGGTTCGGGCACTGCAGGTTTTAGCAAGGACACGTGAAACACCTGATGAATCTTGAAAGACTCCGGCAAGGACAATTCAAAAGATACGTCATTGATCCTCCTCCTCACAGGAAAGGGGCCGATGAATCTAGGTGCCAGCTTCTTCGAGGGACATGCCAACCTTAGATTGGCTGTGGACAACCAAACCTGGTCTCCCGGTTGCAGAATCAGAATCTTCTTCTTCTGTCAAATGGCCTCTTACTGTCCTCCTGAGCTTTTACAATGGTCTCCTGTAGCAGCAAGTTGTTGCGGGAGAAGAAGCCCAAGGTATCCTGAACTGCAGGAACAGAAGATTCAAGAACAAGGTCAGGTAGGAAGGTGGGATGAAACCCATACTTGGCAAAGGAAGGAGACTGTTGGGTGGCCGAGTGGTTGGAGTTATTGTAAGCGAACTCCGCCAAGGGTAGCAACAACACCCAGTCATCCTGAACAAAGGAGGTGAAGCACCGGATGTACTGCTCCAGGGTCTGATTGGTGCGCTCGGTTTGTCCATTGATCTGGGGGTGGTAAGCGGACGAAAAGGAGACCTCGATCTGCAAGGTTCCACATAATGCCTTCCAAAACTTGGAGGTGAACTGAACACCACGATCAGAGACAATATTCTTAGGCACACCATGGAGTCTCACAATTTCTTTAACAAAGACTCTGGCAGTCTCTGTGGCCGAAGGAGTATCTTTCAATGCAATGAAGTGAGCCATCTTTGACAGACGGTCCACGATGACAAAGATGGCGGTGCACTGGTTGGAGGGTGGAAGTTCGACTATAAAGTCCATTGAAATCATCTTCCAAGGTCTGTCAGTTATGGGCAGAGGTCTGAGTAATCTCCATGCTTTGCTTCTGGAGCTCTTGTTCCGGATACAGGTGATACAGGATTTCACATACGCTTGGCAATCTTTTTCCAAGCCAGGCCACCAGAATGAACGTTGTATCAGTTCAAGGGTCTTGTGGATGCCAAAGTGGCCTGCCAGGGGATGGTCATGGCAGACTTATAGCACCTTAGCCCTAGCCTCCTCGGGTATGAAGATCTGTTTGTCCTTCCATAGGAGTCCATTCCTGGCTTGTAAGGTGACTCCGGGGGGACCGTGTAATCCCACAGAAGCAGACTGTAGTTGATTCAACAAACTGGTGTGCAACAGCAAGAAGTTACCGGCTGGTAAAATGGCATCCGGCTCTGGAATGTTTCCCAGATCCTCAAACATGCGTGATAATGCATTGGGCTTAGTGTTCTTTGATCCAGGCCTGTAGGTGATATGAAATGTAAATCTTGAAAAGAAGAGTGCCCACCGGGCTTGACAGGGCTTCAAACGTTTTGTAGCTCTCAGATACTCTAGATTTTTATGATCTGTGTAGATCAGGATCGGGTGTGCACCTCCCTCCAAATAGTATCTCCATTCCTCCAGAGCGGCCTTAATCGCTAACAACTCCTGATCCCCTACATCGGCTGGAGAAAGCTTCCGTGAAAATAACGCCACTGGGTGCGTCGCTTCCTTGAGGCCTTGGCGTTGTGACAGAATGGCCCCGATGGCGCTTTCAGAGGCATCTACTTCGGCCATATAGGGTAGGGCAGAGTCAGGGTGGCTTAGAACAGGGGCGACTGTAAATCGTTTCTTTAAAGTTTCAAAGGCCATCTGTGCTTCTTCAGTCCAGCAGAAACGGACACCCTGCTTAGTCAACTGCATGATAGGGTGAATGATGGCTGAAAAGTTCTTAATAAATTTGCGGTAGAAGTTGGCGAAGCCCACAAAACATTGAATTCCTTTCTTGTCTGTGGGGGCCGGCCAATCCAAAATCGCTGTGACCTTCTGGGGATCCATCGTGATTCCATTGGTAGAGATGATCAGCCCCAGTAACTGGTTACTTTTCCGCTCAAATTCACATTTCTCTGCCTTGGCATAGAGACCATGCTCCCGGAGCCGACATAGCACACTCCTTACATGTCCTTGATGTACTTCTAATGACACAGAAAAGATTAATATATTGTCCAAATAAACGACAACAAAGATGTCCAGGAAGTCCTTGAAGATGTCATTAATGAAGTACTGGAAGGTGGCCGGGGCATTGCAGAGGCCGTAGGGCATTACAAGATACTCAAAGTGTCCGTATCTCCTGCGGAAAGCGGTCTTCCACTCATCCCCTTTCCTTATGCGAATAAGATTGTAGGCTCCTCTTAAATCAAGTTTAGTAAAAATGCATGCTGATTTTAGCCTCTGGAACAGTTCAGGGACTAAGGGAAGGGGGTAGCAGTTCTTAATTGTTATCTTGTCCCGGTAATCAACACACGGCCTCAGGAAATAGTCTTTTTTCTCCACGAAGAATATGCCTGCACCGGCTGGAGAGGTAGATGGCCGGATGAACCCCTTCCCAAGGTTCTCATCAATGTAGTCCTTTAGAACTCCTGATTCCCGTTCTGACAAGGGGAAGATGCGGGCGAAGGGAATCTCAGCCCCTGGAAGGAGATCAATAGGACAGTCATAGGGCCGGTGTGGGGGTAAGGTGTCAGCCCCACACTTACTGAAAACATCCAGAAATTCATGATAGGTGTCAGGAACCAATTGGCGCAGCTCAGGGTCTGTATCGGTGCACAGCAGGACCGTGGGTGAGGATGATGGGGAAGGTGTCTCCAGGCAGTGTTCTCGGTAGTAGGAAGATAAAAACACAATATTTCCGGTTCCCCAGTCTATTTGGAGGTTATGGCCCTGCAACCAAGGTAGGCCCAGGATGACAGGAAACGGGGGGATGAGATGGCATCCAGGCGCAGTAGTTCTTGGTGGTCGGTGGAGCTGATGGTCAGTAAAGGCGGGGTCTCCTTGGTAACAAGTACAGACTCAATGCGAGACCCATCAGCCAGGAATACTGCGAGTTCTTGTTCCTGGGTCTGTAGTGGAATGTGCTGTTGTGTGGCAAAAGACTGGTTGATAAAACAGCTGTAGGCGCCAGAATCAATTTTTGCAGTCACCGACACGGTTCTTCCCGGGAGCTGGAACGAGATGGGTAGAGTAATATGAGTGGAGTTAGCAGACATGGCAGGCAAGGATGGCTGGTCAGGAGAAGATAAGGCTAGACACTTATGCAGCTTAGCAGGGCAGGTGCGTACAAAGTGACCAGCCTCTCCGCAGTACAGACACAGGTTATTCATACGTCTGCGTTGGCGCTCTTCCGGGGTCAGTGAGGTATGGATCAGACCCAACTACATGGGTTCAGGAGCTTCTGATATGGAGGAGATAGGACCTCTAGGAGCCGGAACAGGTGCTCTTGGTAGCATCCAGGTGGTATGGAACGACTGGGAAGATCTCTCCGCTCTGCGCTCCCTTAGGCGCCGATCAATCTGGATAGAAAGCTTGATCAGCGCCTCCAGAGAGTTTGGTACTCCAATCCGGGCCAACTCATCCTTCAGACTTTCAGAGAGGCCCAGGCGGAACTGATGACAGAGGGCAGCGTTGTTCCAGTTGGTGTCAGCACTCCAGCGTCTAAAGTCCGTGATATAGTCCTCGGCCGATCTGCGGCCTTGCTGGAGTGTATGCAGAGCTGCTTCAGCTGTGGCAGTCCTTTGCGGGTCATCGTACAACTGGGCCATGGTGTCGAAGAAGGTCTGCATGGAATTAAGCTGGACATTGTTCCACTCCAGAAGCCGATGCGCCCAGGACTGCGGCTCCCCTTGCAGGAGGGAGATGATGTAACCCACCTTTGTGGATTCCAAGGAAAAAGTCACATAAATGGTCACATAAATCTACTTTTGGATGGTCAAAATGCACAATAATTTCAACATACAGCTCTAGTGAGGCATTTGTCATTATGCACAATATCATTCCTTATCCAACAAAAACCACAGCAAAAAAACTGGCCTCTTGTCAGGCCAAACCCCCCCCCCACTGCAGTCCTTTATATAAGATAGGTTATATTGTTAGCACACGGACACACGCCCAATAGAAGCACACGCCCACCAGTATATTTCAATCTGTCTCTTCAAATTGATTTCACCTGAGGAGCTGCAATACATAATACTATATGCTGTGTTAGCCCTTGGCTGTGTGCACCAAATCTATAACTCCAGGCCAAAATTCATTCATCCATTATTTTGCACAGGTGATTTGATCAGTTTAACTGCCTTAGTAATTACCACAGACGTTTCATCTGAGGGAAATCCTGAAAACATGACCTTTTGGGGTGCCTTGAGGACTGGAGTTGAGAAACACTGATCCAAGCAACAGTTTTCTAACCAGATGTACCTGTGCAATGTAAACCCTACAATTTGAAATGTCCAAGTCCCTGGGCATAATCAGTGCTAATAAACATTAACATCAGTCCATCAGCTTCCAGTTTAAAGCCCAAAAATAACCTGCTTACATTACAGACTATTTGGACAGGAGACAAATAAAATGCCTGCCTGTCTTTGGATTGTGGTGAGAAACCCACACAGGGGGAACATATAAACTTCAACACAAGCATTTGCATGTAATGGATATGAATTAGTGACAACTGGGGCGCTAGACAAATTTGCTAGCCACTTAGCTAGTGAGCAGCCTCACACATGTCCTGTGCATCTCTGTGGTGTGAGCCAGCTGTTCACAAGGTTTAAGTGTGTGTCTCTGGGAATGTTTGACCATTCTTTCAGAAGCTCATTTGTGAGGTCAGGCACTGATGTTGGACAAGAAGGCCTGGCTCCCAGTCTCCACTCTAATTAATCCCAAAGGTGTTCTATCGGGTTAAGGTCAGGACTCTATGCAGGCCAGTCAAGTTCCTCCCCCCCCCCCCCAAATGTGCTCATCCATGTCTTTATGGACCTTGCTTTGTGCGCTGGTCCAAATCATTTGGTGGAGGGGGGATTAGGGTGTGGGGTTGTATTTCAGGGATTGGGCTTGGCCCATTAGTTCCAGTGAAGGGAACTCTTATGGTGTCAGTATAGCAAGATATTTTGAACAATTTCATGCTCCCAACTTTGTGGGAACAGTTTGGAGATGGCGCTTTCCTGTCCCAACATAACTGCACAAAGCAAGGTCCATAAAGACATAGATGAGCGAATTTGGGGTGGAGGAACTTGGCTGGCCTGCACAGAGTCCTGACTTCAACCCAATAGAACACCTTTTGGCTGAATTAGAGCGGAGATTGTGAGCCAGGCCTTCTTATCCACATCAGTGCTTGACATCACAAATGTGCTTCTGGAAGAATGGTTAAACATTCCCATAGACACTCCTAAACCTTGTGGACAGCCTTCCCAGAAGAGTTGAAACTGTTATAGCTGCAAAGGGTGGGGCAACTCAATATTGGACCCTACGGACTAATACTGGGATGCCATTAAAGTTCATGTGCGTGTTAAGGCAGACATCCCAATCTTTCCGCCTAGCTAGTGTATCTGCTAAGGTTTGCAATGGTGGTGGAACCCTACTACACATAAATATTACATTTACACATAATTTAGGTAAGGCCCCGAGTCATGTTTAACAACATAGAGAGAACAATCAACATCTCTACATGAAGTGACATGTTTGGGATTCAAACTCATGACCTGAGCAATGGTAGGCAGAATTTCTACCTTGCAAAAAGAAAGCTGCTGCCTCCATCTATAACTGGTCTATATAGCAAGGAGCACTGGAGGGCATCAAATGACAACAAACAGCTAAGGAAAAATGCAAGGAAAAAACCAAGCTCTACTTACCAACCAGCTTGAAACCAGCCAAATTGTCCTGTCTAACAGTATGCGCTAAAAACAGGGGATTGGTTACACACATTTGCAAATGCATGCATAAGCTAGAGGGCCCCGGCAAGGCTCCTTGTGACCTCTAGTTCCTATCTCTGACTTATGAGAGACTACACAGTGAGAGCACATGCATTCAAGAATTTCTACCTTGCGAGCCACACAGATACTGCATTTCTTGGAATATATAGGAATTATTTAGTCAGGAGGTATTCTTGATTTATTCTGTGATATTTGGTGGTTCTTGCTGCATGAGTGTAGAAGAATGATGTTATCCTCAGATTTTTGGGAATAGCATTTTTATTTCTGATGTTGGTACACATATCACATTTTTTGGGCTCAAATTAGGATCATTTGGAAAGAATAAAAATAAAAAAAAGGACTAATTTTATATTTCCATAAGCAATGGTATTGTTTGTGGTTTGTAAAGACACCTGTGTGAATTTGGGGAAATAGTTTATCAAAATTGCAACATTGTTGCAAGGACAATTTCTTTGAGAAAAATATACATTTCATTTCAACATTAAAAGGATTTCTTTGGGGAAGTTACAATTGTACCATTAGAATGAATGGCTGAAAATTGCATTGGACTACATAGCTCCAACTTTCACTCCCAAAAAAACTCTCTTTAACCACTTCAGCCCAGGAAGGATTTCCCATGTAAGGACCAGAGCACTTTTTGTAATTCGGCACTGCGTTGCTTTAACTGACAATTGCACGGTCGTGCAATGTTGTACCCAAATGAAAACAAATTTATTCATCAGTTTTGGCCGATATATATGCGTCCTCATATTTTTGGTAAAAAAAAAATTTCAATTGGCGCTTATTGATTGGTTTGCGCAAAAGTTGCCCCGTTTACAAACTATGAGAAATAATTTCTGGCGTTTTTACAATTTTTTCTTTTTACTGTTAATGGTGGCAATCTGTGGGACTTTGATATTGGGGCGGACATGTCAGACATTTTTGACACTTTTTTGGGACCAATGACATTCAGAAATTTAAATAGCCACTGATTACTGTATAAATGTCATTGGCAGTGAAGGGGTTAACCTGGGGGGCGCTCTAGGGGTTAACTGTGTTCCCTGGGTGTGTTCTAACTGTGAGGGGGCTGGGCTGTCAGCGGCATAAGAGATCTAACTGATCCCAGTGACAGGGATCGGTAGATGCTGCCTGACAGCGCGGGGAACCGCCGGTTCCCTGTTTTTCTTTGTTTGTAAGCAATCGCTGCTCACCAGTGGACATCAGGCACACTCCTGCAGAGTGGGGTGGCCATGAGAGTGCGGCGGGTACAAGAGTGCGCCGGCGGCAGCCCGCTCCCGCCCGCTAGCCGCGCATGCGCGAGGCGCCGTTTAAAGACGCCGATTTGCAAGACGCTGCCACAGTGCAGCAGTAAAAGTACGCCAGTCGGTCGGGAACCAGTTAAAACAGCTCTCATTTTGGTATTTACTATAGCAGTTTCAGATGTGAGCATGCTCAGTTGTGCTCAGTTGTGCTGTGCACCTAGTTGTAAAGAGAGGGGGAATTTATCTCTCCTCAGACTTTTTAGGATATTTCAGTGTAGAAATCACTTTTTCACGCAGTTTAACCACTTAAGGACCGGAGGGATTTCCCCCTTTAGGACCAGAGCCCTTTTTGCGATTCGGCGCTGCGTCGCTTTAACTGACAATTGCGCGGTCGTGCGACGTTGTACCCAAACGAAATTTGCGTCCTTTTTTTCCCACAAATAGTGCTTTCTTTTGGTGGTATTTGATCACCTCTGCGTCATTTCTGATCGCCGCTATAAACAAAAGAAGAGCGACAATTTTGCAAAAAAAACCAAATTTCTTACTTTTTGCTAAAATACAAATCCAAAAAAAAAAATATAAAAAAAACATTTTTTTTTCATCGGTTTTGGCCGATTTATATTCTTCCTCATATTTGTGATAAAAAAAATCACAATCTGCGTTTATTGATTGGTTTGCGCAAAAGTGGTCGCGTTTACGGATGATGAGAATTCATTTCTGGGGGGTTTTTTTATTTTTTACTAGCAATGGCGGCAATCTGCGATTTTTAGCGGTACTGCGATATTTCAGCGGACATGTCGGACCATTTTGACACTTTTTTGGGACCATTAACATTTATACAGCGATCAGTGCTATAAAAATGCACTGATTACTGTGTAAATGCCATTGGCAGTGAAGGGGTTAACCTGCAGGGGGCGCTCTAAGGGTTAACAGTGGACGTGTTCTAACTGTGGGGGGACTGCCCTAGCTGGGGAAGGGAAGCAATCACAGCTTCCGTGTAGAGGAAGGCTGTGATCTCAGCCCTTCCCCCCTCACAGAACAGAGGTCTGTGTTTACTTACATGGACCTCCGTTCTTTCACTCCGGAGGGGGGGCATCGCGGGTGGCCGGCGGAGATCGAATCCGCCGCACCTGCTCTCTGGCCCTCCCCGGACACAGTGAGCGCGCGGGTCATATGACGGCGATTCGCTTTACAGAGCCACCTTGTCGCCGTCAAATGCCGATCAGCCGTCGGCAAGTGGTTAAAAGCAGATTATATTTAACCGCTTCCCGACCGCATTGTGTACATTTACTGCTTCAGAGTGGCTCTGTCCCGCGAATCACCGTCTATAAATGGCGGCTCGTGTGTGCGCTGTAGCGGGTGGGAGCGCACTGCCGGGAGGCGTGTGGCCATGGTTGGGCGGACTCGATCTCCGCCGGCAAGCCGCAAATGCCTAGCAGAGAACAAAAACGGGGCACCGCCGATGTAAACACGGCGGTTCCGTACTCTGTCAGGCAGCATGTGAGAGATCTACTGATCCCTGTCACTGGGATCAGTTAGATCTCTTATCCCCCTGGCAGCCCAGCCCCCTCACAGTTAGAACACGCCTAGGGAACACAGTTAACCCCTAGATCTCCCTCTGTAGGTTAACCCCTTCACTGCCAATGACATTTATGCGGTAATCAGTGGATATTTAAATTTCTGATCGTTGTATAAATGTCATTGATCCCAAAAAAGTGTCAAAAATGTCCGACATGTCCGCCCCAATATCAAAGTCCCGATAAAAATCGCATATCGCCGCCATTACCCGTATAAAAAAATTCTGCTGCCTGGACGCTATAGTGAATATCGTTTTGGCGCTATTTTTGCCGCGGGCGCTATTGTGAATACCGTTTTGGCGCTATTTAGTGCCATTTGCCGTTTTTGCTCAGTGCCGCTAATTTGCGCCTAAGCGCTATAGTAAATAAACCCCTATATATAATGGTGTTCAGTTACAGAGATGGACAGAGATGTAAGCCTGGTCAGAAATGGCTGCTTTCAGCTAAGCCACACCGTTTTTTTACAGCAGATCTTATAACTACATTTACTCTAGACTTTAAAGTAATTTTTATGGTTAATAGCTCCTTACAATGAAAATTAGCTGCCATCCTGAAAAAATAAAGAGCAAGGCAGCTTATAGCTATTTATAAGTGCAATGCTTTTTTGTAAGCACTTCTGACCTGGAGAAGAATGTGCTAGATGCTATACCAATAACTGGTGTTTTTTATTGATGGTAGAGTATTGACAATGCAGAATCGCTGATATTTCCTGTGTTATATACTCTGTATAGGCTGTCGGTACTTGTAGACATTGATTCACGCAGCCCCTCATGGTCGTGCTCTCTTTGAATTGTGACACTGAGTGTGGGGAGAAGATCCCTGGCTCATTGCCACAAGGAGGGGGGGGGGGGGTGAGGAGAGAGGGGTCAGATGCTAAACATGTTACGTTAAACCCTAAATATGGGTTCAGGAAGGTGGAGTTATCTTTTACATATGTGTTTACCTTTTCTGTTTATTCACTTATCTGGAAGGAACTCTAGTTCTTTCAGCCTCCACAGAAAGTGTAATATCTTGCTAAGACTTTGTCCTGACAATGAGTTGGCTGACAGTCTCTGAGAAATGTACCAGTTGTTTAGCTTTGTGTCTGGAGGTTTTGAGAAACACATGCAGCTTTACAATATCTAGCTAGAGATAGAGCGATTTTTTGACTGTTCTGCCTCTCCAAATTAAGCGCTGCAAGTTTGAGCTCTATAAGGCTCGGTTCACACTGTGCGGGTTGGTTGCGGGTGCAGGAATCGCATCTGTTCCTCCACCCGCAACCACCCACCCACAGCCAAACCCCCATGCACCTGAAACGTGTTTGCGGAAACCACAAGGAAATCGCATGGTCACAAAGACCATGCGATTTCCCTACAGCCCTGTTTTTGAAAAGGTGCATGCACCATTTTTTTCTGAAAACGCAGGCACGGCAGCCCATTCACTAGTGTGAACCGAGGATAACTGATCCAGATGGGCCAAGATAGCTGTAACTTACATTCTTAGTAGAATTAGCAGAGAGTAATTTGATCCAAATGACATCTTAAGAAAATGAAAAAGGATTAGGCGCTGATCATATATTGTGAATTGTGGACACACAGGGGACTGAGTGACTTGCTGCAGGTACCTTGCAGCCTAGGTTCAGCTCCGGGGTTTATAACGACAAAAAATGAAACCACAATTTTTGACTGTCACCTGTTGTGACGTGTGTTCGCGGGAACCCAAGTTTAAAGGAAAATAAAAAACATGAGGGTGGGGCCTCGACTTGGATCCGACGTTCCATGGACGTCGTTCAGTGAGTCAGGGGACACACAGGTGTTAAGTGTTATATACTAGTCGCGGATTAGGAAAAAGTAAAAGAATTCTACAGTAAACCTAGTTTAATGAGAGACGATTAAGATGATTCTTACATTCAATGTCGATAGAACCGGGTAGACCTAGTCAATAGGAGCCAAGTGTGATCACTTACCCGACGGCA
>BLSH010398325.1:708563-722125 GCA_018402905.1 Glandirana rugosa | reverse complement strand
AGGCAGGTAGGGGGAGCCGGTGTAATAGCTATTACACCGGCTCCCCCTACCTGCCTGACGAAGTAGCGCAGGATCCCCTAACATCGGACCTGCAGCTAAGGAAACGCGTCGCATTACAGTGACGTCATTGCCCTCGGACACACTCGGCAGCGCTTCCCAGACCCACACCTGTATTGTGCTGCTACAGCCGGCTTATTATGACCATCCTGGCGGCCGCAGGAGCGGTATGGGACAGTACTTTCATCCGACGAAGCTGAGGACACTGACGGTGGACAATCTCCCCCAAGGGATAGTCGTTGCATGCCCTATGAACACTTGGAATTTGTGAGTGTTTTTAAACCTGTTGTATTAAAGCTAACTTTGCTGCTGCACTCAGAGGCGCCTCTCCTTGTTTTTTACTGACAAGGAAGGGGTTAACACTAGGGGGCGGTCAAGGGGTTAACTGTGTTCCCTGGGTGTGTTCTAACTGTAGGGGTGATGGGCTGGCAGGGACATGACAGAGATCGTTGGTCCCGATGACTTGGAACAGAAGATCTCTGTCATCTGGCAGAACGGGGATCTGCCTTGTTTACACCTCTGTACACCACGATCACGTGACGTCTGCCGGACCCGTGGGCACGCTCCCGCGAAGCACACACACCCACTATCTCTCATGCACAGACCGTCGTACAGCTGAGTGAGGGGTGTAGCAAGATGGTGGTGACAGAACGTCACTTCCATTACAAGATATGCCGGGTTGCCAATTCTGACTGAACACAGGATCATTCAAGGAATTGTCCAGGGGGCTGACCAGCATTCCAGGTGGCTCAGCAAGCAACATTGCCAGACACAGCTGAGGTCCCAGGTTCAAGTCCAGGTCCTGACAGGTATAATTGTTTTTAAAATGTAATAACATGTAGTGACATAACAAGTCAGAGAAGTTTCATCCACTATAATGCGCATTATCTCTGAAACCAAACCAGCACATATGTTTGAATTTGCAGCACAAATCAGCACATATGCAGTGCAAACGAATGCTATCTTTGTTTTTACATTTTAATAAAATTGGGTGCAAAGTGGGCAGGGCTTGATGTTACATAATCTGAATTTGAATTCCAATATCTCAAAAACCGAACTGGCTGAAACATTCATTTTTGTGGCACAAATCAGCACAGATGCAGCACAATAATGCTATATTTGTTTTTAAATTTTAATAACATGGGGTGCAAATTGGGTGAAGCTTGAGCGCACATAATCTAAACTTGAATATGCAATAACTTCAAAACCAAATGACAGGAACATTCGTTTTTGTGACACAAAACAGTTTTTAAGCTTAACAGCCGGTGGTCCCTCACTCTGAATCTTGGTTGCGTTCCGCCGAATGCAGTAAGCGCAAACATATCCTCCAATCTCCCAGCCCTCCTCTCCACACAAATCCCCTCACTCTCCCAGCCCTCCTCTATGCATACATTTCCCAGTTCTGCTCTCTACAAAGACCCCCCATCCCCAGTTCTCCTCCTTTCTCAAACCCCCCCACCCTTCTTTCACAGTTCTCTTCCTGCAAACTCAGTCTCTGGAGAGCCCCTCACTCCCCACCCATTTTTACATCTCTCACCTCTTCCACCACCAGTGCTCCATTCCATGGCATGCGCAGGCTTTTTTTTTTTTTTTAGCTAAGTTTAGCTGGGGCGGAGTTTTAGGGCTCCTCCACTCCATGCTACACTGTGATTAGAGGTGGGGACTGAAGCTGCCCCCTGAATCAACACTCGTGAGTTTTCGGGTCCCGGTATGGCAATGTACAGCCTGTGTTGTTTCATAAGACAGCTTCGGTCCCCGCCTCTAATCACATTGTGTTGATTTACGTGGTCGGGAGCAGAGAGGGCTACCATAGGTACCGGTACGGCGTTCCACCGCGTTCCGGCAGAAAAAAAGCCCTGATCCTTAGACTCAAGTACATAAACACAGTTTTAATCCGTAATAAGTGATTCCACAAAAACAAAATGATCCGTACTGAAAGAACAGTAAGAGTTAATGCACTGAGCCAGCTAAACCGGAGCTCTGTCCAGAGGATAGCATAGGATCTCAAACTAACAGTACCTGGAGGCTGGGGCCGCATGGTTGTCACAGCAGGTTGGGACATAGGTACACTAGTGCCATGGTAAAGAAGATAGTAAACTCGCCACTGGCAGGGAGTCCAGCTTTTGGTCCTTTGGCCGCAGGAACCGATGGAGGATAGGGCTGTGTGTTAGGGTAGGGACGCTTGAATCCAGCGGTCACTCGAGCCACATCAGACTGGCTGAAGTCAGGTAGAAGGATCCGTGAGCTAAGGGCAAAGCCCAAAACGTTGTTAAACTGGAACAGGAGTAGAAGCTCTGGTGCTGTGAGGCAAGGAATGACGCCAGCAAAGTGAGCAGAGACTACATGTTTCGGGGTCCAACCCTTCTTCTGCTCATTGGTTTATGAGTTAAGGACAGCAGCGTTTTCAGATCAATGTGTTTGGTTTTATCATTCTACTGCTTCACTCACCTGGCATAGTGCCTATGCCCCTGGAACTTTGTTTTTTCAATTAGTATATGGAAATGCACATACCTTAAACGTTTTGTCTAGATTACTCAATATTACAGTATATATTGTTTTTGTAAATGTAAAAGGTGTGTTTTAAGAACTAATGAAAATTAAGTAAGGTACTTAAAATATTAAAGTAAATTAATTAACATTTATTTAATTGTTAAAAATGATCAAATTTTTTTATGTAAAATTACAAGCCAACAGAATCGTTTTTATCAGTGTGGAAACTCAATAACCACAACAAGAAATCATTATATACTGTTATGGTTGCTGTAAAAGCCCTCCTGGGTTGAATGCAGGGGCACAAAAACAAGAGTTCAGAGATCACCTCACAAAAAGGACCAGCCAATGACTCAGCTACTCATAAATAAACCACAGTGCAGCGCTACTAAAACCACATCTAAAAAAGGTAATCAGTGTATAATGAAAAAATATGTCCATAAAAAACGGCGATGTAATTGAATGTGAAATGATGAATAAATAACACATGAAAATCATTACATGAAACGATCCACCATTCCAGTGTGGTGAAAACACTTTTTAGCTTTTTTGATAGCAGTTACTTTTATGTATTTATTTATTTATTTATTTGTTTATGTATTTTTTCACAGTATTTGTTCACTTATTGGTTTAGGTGGACTTTATTTGGGATTTGATTTGGTTACTCATAATGACTCAGGTTCACCCAGGGGTTCAATAAATTCACTGACGTTTCATAATTAATATCCTCACTTGAAAATATGCTATATTGTATAGATAGACATTGGGGGAGATTTACTAAAACTGTTACACTCAGAATCTGTTGCAGCTGTGCATGGTAGCCAATCAGCTTCTAAATTCAGCTTATTCAATTAAGCTTTGGCAATAACACCTGGAAGCTGATTGGGTTCAGTGCACCAGATTTGGCACTCTCCAGTTTTAGTAAATAAACCCCATTGTCATTTAGACCTGAAGCATTCCCTTAGGGCAGACCACTATTAGGCCCTACATTTACAAAAAAAAAATAGTAAATAAAGATTTGCACTCTTGATATGTCCTTAATAACAAAAAAAATCACAACCCCTCGGGGCTACCGACAGTTGATAGTGAGGCTTGCAACTCACGCTATCTTCAGGTGCACGATGATCATTAATTACAGTCATTTATGAACTCTTATAAATAGCGCAGTGCTGGAGAGCGGACCCCCACCTCAGTTAAAGTCCCCTAGAGATGAAACGCGTCAGTTGAGTGAGTGTCCGCTCCAGACTACTGCGCCCTATCTTGTGTACACATCGCCTTTTTGGTTTTCCTGTAATCCTGATGTCAAATGTAAGTGTATTACCTTAATAAATTAACTCTGGTTTTAAAACGGATTTACGCTATGTGGAATTTTTATATTTTATTCCACCCTTGATGGCTTCCCCCCATATTGGAGCTTGATTGGTTACCCAACCTTGGAACCCATAAAGGAGAAGGAGTATGATTAACATGTGGGCCTGATGACAATCAATCTAGTGTAAGAGTACCCAGCTTTACACGTTATTGTCGGTGGAGGCACGAGGTGGCTGATTTTTATTTATATAGAGCTTTATAGCCAGCTTTGTCTGATAAGAGTGCCCATTTTGAATTTCGAAGTGGAGGGAATATTTCACTGGACTGTCACCCTTTTCTTTCCGAGGTGGAATTAGCCGAGGAGGAAAGTTATCTGGTTAGAAACATAGAAACATAGAAAAGTGACGGCAGAAAAAGACTGAGTAGTCCATCGAGTCTGCCCCTTTTTATTTATTTATTTTTTATTTATTTATTTATTTATTTTTTTATATATTTTTTTTTTACATTAACCTTGTTGTCTGACTATAAATATATGTTTATCCCAAGCATGTTTGAAGCCATTTACTGTTGACTGTCTCACAACCTCTGTTGGTAGTTTATTCCAATCATCAACCACCCTTTCAGTAAAATAATACTTTCTAAGATTAGTTTTGAACTTCCCCCCAGTTAGTTTGAGGTCATGTCCCCGTGTTCTTGATTTTGGTTTCATATTGAAAAGACTGCCCTCCTGAACCTTATTCACCCCCTTGATGTATTTAAAGGTTTCAATCATGTCTCCCCTCTCCCTTCTTTCCTCCAGACTGTACATATTAAGTCGCTCTTGATAGAAACATAGAAAAGTGACGGCATATGTGGTTACACATATGAACTGTTATTCTCACATATGGACTGCTGAGCACTTTATTTTTTTATGTGAAACATAACTATTATTTTATTTAATTATGTTTATATGAATTTCATTAGTTATTATTAAGCACGGCATTTTTCACTGTCACATGTGCTTGTAAAGGATATGGACTTAATAGTGCAATAAATGTAAAAAATATAAATAATTTTCAGCTACAAAATTTCACTCCCAGATTTCTCTATTTATGCCAAAAGCAACAAAAAACAATATCCAGTTCTGCAGAAAGACATATTTTTTCTTAATTTTCCAGTGTGCTATCACATACAGTATATGATACATCAGGTTCCAGTTCTTAAATTTAGTAACAGCGGATACATCCTGCTTCCAGCAATTTTCTAATGTTTTGGCTAAGATTAGCAAGGTAAAGCCCTGACCTCAACAATGTCACTGGAGATACTGAACGACAAGACTAAACAATATAGAGAAAGAACATTTATCATCCCAGATTCAATACCTAAAACATAACTCAGATATAATATATTTAGTTCTATACAGTGCTTTAGCCAAAGGGCATTAATTAAAGCAAGAGCGGGCAATCCACTTAATAGCTATAGATAAGCAAACCTGCCAGTTCAGATCTATCTCAAATCCCCTCAACTTTATTTCACATATCTCCTTCATTAAGGAGGGGGCACAACATAAGCAAGAATAGAATAGTCTCCTGATTTAATTTACATTTTTTTCTAATACATTGGAGAACTTACAATATGTATAGGAGAATGCATCCAGTGAAGAGAATGAGAGAACTTTAAACTGAACATGGACTGCGATATATATGTCCAATGTAGGATGAATCAGTTCTTATGAATGCAGGACATTTTTGCTTTAATATACAGTATTCACACACCATTTCAACACCTGTCTTTATAGACCTACTATTAAAGCTTAATTCTAGGAATCCAGCCGCTTCGTAAAAAGTAAGGGCACACCATGAGTTAAGTCCAAGTATTTGCGGATCTGCATGACATCTCCTGGGCTTATCTCTAATATTTATATCTGACAGGTTTAGTGCGCTGCCGGGAGTTATACTCAAGGCACTCGGGGCTGAGAGAGGAGAAAGGCAAACAGAATAGCTATGCCCTTCCCTCCCTTCTGCCTATTCACAAAAGCCTTTGTATTTATTGAATGTGTTCACATAATACAAAGGCTTCTGTGAATGGGCACGAGGAGGGTGGGGCAGATATAGTAGTTGTAGCAACACCCCAGTTGAAGATGCAGAGCTCAGAAGGATCAGTTTAGCTCTCCAGATAGCTGTCTTCTGGAAGTACTATAAAACTATCAGATATAAATAACAGAGCTAAGTCCAGGAGGTGCACCTCTCTGGACTTAACTCATAGGGGTTGATTTACTAAAGCTGGAGAGTGCAAAAAACGGTGCTGCTGTGCATGTTAGCCAATCAGCTTCTAACCTCAGCTTGTTCAATCAAGCTTTGATAATAAAACCTTGAAGCTGATTGGTTTCTGTGTGGAGCTGCACCAAGTTTTGCACTTTCAAGCTTTAGTAAATCAACCCCATAGTGTGCCTTTATTTTTTTTTTTACAAAGGAGCTGAATTCCTGGAATTCAGCTTTAAAAAGAGATAAAGCAGAAGTACTAAACCATTATTGTTATCTTGATTCCAAAGGTTGTTTGCAAATAGCAGGTATGTAGGACACAGTTTTTACCTGAATGGCTACCTAACTACAAATGTTAGATAAGACGAAAATTTTTTCGTTTTAAGAAAATGTAGAAACCATGATAGAATTCATGTTTTATAACTTTCCTCCAAAACTCTACCTACACAGTAATGTTTCCTGATGCAGTTATTCTTTAAAGTGGATAATCAAATTAAAAGAAGCCTTTCACAGTTGGGTTTGTGCAAGAGTCCAAACATTCAAGCTATTCATAGTCACTAAAGCCAAAACATGTCTTTTCTATTTTTTTTTTTTTTTAAATCACATAGTTTCTTTATTTTGACAAAAATACAGTTTGTAGTCAGGTGCACATATAACAGTACATATGAATATCGCCAAAAACAATTCACAGATGTACAAATACTACAAATGTGATTATTCATATTAAAATTTGTATGATATAATCCAAAGGTAATCTGTAATAATATCACTCTGCTCTTGACCATGTAAGTTTTCACCTCAACTCCTTATATATACAGTGATTAGGATATATAAAGAACTAACTAAACAAACAAGGAAATCCCTAATGGAATGCTGCATACCCAGCACCGAGCCACTGGGATGGTGACCGTAGTCTCCATCCACTGCATCTCCCACGCCCACCAATCCATGATAGAGATGGGACCTGAGCCCCTCCCCTCATCTCAGTGCCCGTCTTCTCCCAATCCATCCATTTACTTGACCCATTCCCATTATAATTAAGGCAATTATTGCAGAAGCCTGTCCAGGACGAGCCGGGAAGGGGCTAGTCCCGGAGATGCCAACCAGCAATTCCATATATTTCCAAACTTTTGTGGGGAATTCCAATGATAGTATGTATTCTTTTCTCTGATGAGTATATTCTTTACCCACTCGATAAACTGTGTATGCGCAGGGGCCCTCAGGGACAACCACAATCTCACTGTAAATTTTTTGGCTAAGTATAATAACCGAGTGAGAGCCAGGTAAGTATGAGGGTGATATAGGTCCTCCTTCAAGCACCCCAACAGGCACGTAAGCGGATCAACTGACAGATGTACTTGATATACCTCATTAATTGTTGAAACAACAGCATTCCAATATCTCGTAAGTTTGGGACATTTCCACAACATGTGGATAAAATCTCCGGGATGAAGTTGACACTTAGGGCAAATTGGGGAATCCCTTCTATCCCATTCATGAAGTTGGGACGGGGTCCTGTAAGATCAATGGAGAACAAATAAATGCGACAACCTAGAAACATAGAAACATAGAAAAGTGACGGCAGAAAAAGACTGAGTAGTCCATCGAGTCTGCCCCTTTTTATTTATTTATTTATTTATTTATTTATTTTTTTTTATATATATATTTTTTTTTACATTAACCTTGTTGTCTGACTATGGATTTATGTTTATCCCAAGCATGTTTGAAGCCATTTACTGTTGACTGTCTCACAACCTCTGTTGGTAGTTTATTCCAATCATCAACCACCCTTTCAGTAAAATAATACTTTCTAAGATTAGTTTTGAACTTCCCCCCAGTTAGTTTGAGGTCATGTCCCCGTGTTCTTGATTTTGGTTTCATATTGAAAAGACTGCCCTCCTGAACCTTATTCACCCCCTTGATGTATTTAAAGGTTTCAATCATGTCTCCCCTCTCCCTTCTTTCCTCCAGAGTGTACATATTAAGTTCCTGAAGTCGCTCTTGATATGTTTTATCCCCCAGACCTTTCACCATTTTTGTTACCCGTCTCTGAACTTGTTCTATTTTATCAATATCTTTTTGTAAGTATGGTCTCCAGAACTGGACACAGTATTCTAAGTGAGGTCTCACTAAAGATCTATATAGAGGAATCAGAACCTCCTTCCTCCTGCTGGTGATCCCTCTACTGATACATCCCAGAATTCTATTTGCTTTTCCCACTGCCTGGTTACACTGTTTGCTCATTTTGCAATCATCTGAAATAAGCACCCCCAAATCTTTTTCTTCTGTAGTGCTGGCTAACACTGTGCCCCCAATGCTGTACTCTCTAAGCGGATTCTTTTTCCCTAGATGCATTATTTTACATTTAGAAATATTGAACTGCAGTCTCCACTGCTTTGACCAATCTTCCAGCAATGTCAAATCATGTTCCATGTTACAGACACCTCCAGGGATATCAACCCTATTACACACCTTTGTATCATCAGCAAAGAGACATACATTGCCCAGCAAACCTTTAGTTATATCACCTTTAGTCATATCACCTGTGTGAAACGGACACTGAAGCCAAAGGACCCGTTGCCATTATTTGTTCCCACTGTGCTCCATCAATGTGTCCCACCTCCCGCTCCCACTTATCCCTAAGTGGAAGTAGATCCCGGGCCTGTAAATGAGCTAATAGAGTGGTATATAGTAATGATATAATGCCTCTTTTATCCTTTGCCATAAATATGGATTCTAAAAAGGTGGAATCGTTTAAATGCATTGGAGTCTGAATATGTTGTGACCTGAGAGCATGTACCACCTGCATGTATTGATGTCGGCAGTTTGCCAACCGTGGGGATTCTTCCATAAATTCAGCAATGGGTTTTATTCCTGTGTCTTTATATAGCTGAGAGATAAAGCTAACTCCTGCCTCAATCCACCCATCAAAAGTATCAAGCGTTGCAAGTTCCACATATCTTCTATTACTCCATAGTGGGGTATATTTGTGGAAACCAGTAATACCCATTCTCTGTCTTATAGCCTTCCATAATTTAAGCATTAATTGTATCGTGGGGCAATGGGAGGGAACACTGGGAAAGCCCACATCCATATGCGAGGAAGGTAGATAGGGAGAATGCGGGGGGATCAGCAAATCTTTAGACGGGTCTACAGTTGATGGTATATTCCAGCCTGTAAAGTGTTGCAGCTGTGTTGCAAGAAAGTAGGTTTGCATGTGAGGATGCCCTTATCTTTAGGGTATTGAAGAGTATCCAATTTTATACGGGCCACTCCCTTTTTCCAGACAAGGGCCCTCAATTGTGAATCTATTTTTCGGAACCAGTAATCTGGTATCCAGATTGGGGAATTGTCTAGGATATATAACAATTGTGGAGCCCATATCATTTTTATAAGATTTACCCGCCCAGTAACTGAGAGTGAAAGTTTACCCCAGCTATCACATTTTTGTTTGAATTTGTGTAGAATGGGTTTTAAATTGATCGAAATATAGTGACGTAGATCTCTTGCTATGACGATACCTAAATACCTACAGGATGCAACTCGCTCTATCTGAGACAACCCAGCAGGGAGAACCAATGAAGCCGAGTCTAATGGGAGAAGAACTGACTTGTGCCAGTTGATAGCAGTAGCTCCCAAATTGTTTAATAATATGCATTGCCTCATTTAAAGAATTGGCTGTGTCCCCCAGATATTCAAGGCATCGTCCGCATAAAGCAAGATTTTATCTTCTCTGGGCCCTCATCTGAATCCCACCATACCAGGAGAGGCTCTAATCATTGACGCCAGAGGCTCTACAGCTACAGCGAACAGCAGGGGTGAGAAAGGACACCCCTGCCTAGTACCCCTGTGCAGAAGAAAGGGTTCCGATAGGGAATCATTTAGTTTAATACGTGCTCTAGGAGCACTATAGAGTAGTTTTTCCCAAGCCATAAATCTGGGTCCCAGACCGAACCTACGTAAGATCGACCATAAGTATCTCCACTCTACGCTGTCAAATGCCTTGGCAGCATCGAGGGAAAAAATGGTCCGATCTCCCGGATTGTCTACAGGGAACTTAATGTTTGTCTTTTCTAACTTTAAAGAGGCCCATCACCAATTTTTAAAAAATGCTGGTAAAGCACGGAAAATCAAGCCCTTTAAACACATACTTGCACTGTTT
The DNA here is from genome assembly GCA_018402905.1 of Glandirana rugosa. Lineage (NCBI taxonomy): Eukaryota > Metazoa > Chordata > Amphibia > Anura > Ranidae > Glandirana > Glandirana rugosa. Next base: position 711,865 of record BLSH010398325.1, on the reverse strand, counting down.
TCGTTTTGCAGTGTTTCTCAGTGTTTTCTTTCTGCGGTCCTTTTCAAAAATGACTTTTTTCATGTGCAATATGACAAATTTGCTAAAAAATTAATCTACTCCAGTAAGTTGCCCAGCACTTCCCCCTTCCTCCTTGCACGTCGAAGCCCTCTCCTCTTCAGGGAATGTATAATTACTATCTGTGATGGCCAAGCTCCTTTACCCCTCTCTTCACCTCCCTATATAACCTTTTATATAGGAGCCAGTTGGAGGAGCAAAGGGAAATGCTACAGAGCTTCACAGAGTGACAGCTCTGAGACTGCTGACACATCCAAGGCAGCAGCGCCCAGCAGTAGTCCAGAGGTACTGGATATCTACCAAGGTAGAGCTTTTACAGATAAAGATAAAATAAGTTGAATGCACCTATAATCTTATGGAAAGATTTGTGTTTAATTGAATAATCTGGGTACAGGCTCTCCTTAATGAGCATGGTGAAAATTTAGGTCATCTGTTCATTTTTAATTGTTGTCTATTGTAGGGAGATTTCCCCTCATTTCCAGTCCTGTGAAAACAACAGGAAGATGGACAGCAGAAAAAAAAAAAAAGAAACGTATAGCCTTCCCTTGCTCTATTGTGTTATTGCCTCTGTATCTCTGTTGAAGAGATAGTCAGTCTCTTCCTGACCTACTTGCAGCATTAATGGTTAGAACCTCTGTCAGGTTTTTTTCAGATGTCTCTGCCCCATTGAGTAGATTTTCTTCACTTCCTGTGTGGTCATTGGGAAATAAATTGAGAAAATTATGATTTTCTAAAGTGTTTGAGAAATTCGCTCAATAAATTGTAGCTTTGTTCAGTTTGAATGCCTACTCATGAGCAGGTGAAATAAATGAACAGGGATTTGCTTTTCATATGATTAGATATTGAAGTTAAACATTTAAAATCCTTTAGTAAATTAGCTTTAATGTCTTTTCCAAACAGATAATAACTCTAACCCTTCTTCTCTGTCCAAAACTGAAACAAAACCATTTGGCCAGGGTTCTGCTTTGACTCCGGCTCTGTGACTGGACAGAGTCGTGTGGCGTCACTCCCACACCGCCAGTCACGGCACAGGGTCAGTGGAGAAACGGCACAGAGGCCATTTCTTCACTGCGCATGTGCCAACATGACGTTGGCACATGCAAAACACTACATATCTCCTGAACCGTACAGGTTTGGGAGATATGCAGTGCACCTACAGGTAAGTCTTATTCTAGGCTTACCTGTAGGTTAAAGTGGTTGTCACAGGTTGACAACCACTTTAACTGACTTTCTACAAAGAACAGCTATTGACATCTAAAACGTAATTAGTAAAAGTGTCAGGTATTACTTTAGCTGTTAGCCTGCTCAAATAATGCTCTTAGCTGAGAATATTAACCCGCAGTTGAGTATTTCTCTTTTTTCCTGCACAGCTGGAATGCATTACCATGTGGGTAGGATATGTCAATTAAAAAGTTACATTGCAAATTTTGTTATCTCATGCTCTTCACAACGCCAAAGGGAATACTGTTCTGTCTTACACACTGGATATGAAGAGGCTTTCTAGTGAATCTAATTGATCGAGTTGTTTTATGTAAATCAGAATACTTCCATCTCAAAAATAAAATGTAAAGGAAATAAACAGACCTGATTTTATTGGTGCGAAATGTTTTCCTGCATTTAAAAATGATTGATTTTTTTTAGTACAAGTTTAGTGAACACAATAAGATAGCTTTTTCAACAGATGGGAGTACAAGAAATAGATTTGGGTCAGCTTTAGAAATTGTGGTTAATCCTCTTGTGTTGTATGTAATCAACTTTCACCATGTCTTTTTCAGTCCTTGATATTACATAATGATTGAGTAGTTAACCTTTTGTACGTCTTACAGTTAGCTTCAAGTAGGCATGGCAAAGATTATCAATTCCCTGAATGACCTAACTGACAATAGCCAAAGACAGGTTTTATATACGTTGATGCCATACATACTATATTTGCCATCATTTTATATGATAAAACTGAAAGATCCCATCACACATTTAGTTCACGTTCAAACAAAATTATTAGTGGCCTCAACATCTACACAAACATATTTAAGAGTGCAAAAATACAGAAAACAAGGATATTATGTACATTTTATTATTTGGCATATAAAGGATTCTTTATTGGGAGATTTTAAAGCATATTTACATCCAAAAACAAAAGTGTAATATATTGCAGCTTACCAATCCTTTAACCACTTAACAACCGCCCTATAGACAAATGACGTCTACAGAGCGGTTGCTTAATTCTGGGAGGACGTCTATTGACGTCCTCCCAGAATCGCGCTTCCCGCGCGCCCCCTGGGGCGCGCACACGGGAACATACGTGACCGTCAGGTCCGGGGGACCCGACTGATCACGGATCGTGGTGAATGGCCGCTGTGAGCGGCCTTTTACCACGTGATCGCGCCATCAAATGACGGCGTGATCACATGTAAACAAGCCGGCGGAAGCGTCGGCTTTTCTCTCCTCTCCACACCGATCGGTGCATTGCGAGAGGAGAGAGGGGGGAGAGAGGACATGCTGCAGCGCTGTGGGCAATGTGTAATGCCCACAGCACTGCCAGGTGACACTTAGCAACCACCCCACCATCCATTTACCAGCCATCCACCACCCACCCAGCCATCATCAGCCACCCACCCAGCCATCCACCCCCCACCCATCCTCACCCACCTACCCATCCATGCTCACCCATCCATCCATGTTCACCCATCCATCCATCCATCCTCACCCATCCAGCCATGCATGCTCATCCACCCAGCCGTGCTCACCCATCCATCCATCCATGCTCACCTACCCAGCCGTGCTCAACCATCCATCCATCCGTGCTCTCCCATCCATCCATCCATGCTTGCCCATCCATCCGTCCATGCTCACCCATCCATGCTCACCCAGCCATCTATCTGTGCTCACCCACCCAGCCGTGCTCACCCATCCATCCATCCATGCTCACCCACCCAGCCATGCGCAATCACTCATCCATCCATCCATGCTCACCCATCCATGCTCACCCACCCAGCCGTGCTCACCCAGCCATCCATCCATGCTCACCCATCCATCCATCCATGCTCACCCACCCAGCCGTGCTCACCCAGCCATCCATCCATGCTCACCCACCCAGCCATGCTCATCCAGCCATCCATCCATGCTCACCCACTCAGCCGTGCTCACCCAGCCATCCATCCATGCTCACCCAGCCATCCATCCATGCTCACCCAGACATCCATCCATGCGCACCCACCCAGCGACCCACTCGTACCTACCTACCG
>BLSH010398325.1:673167-705366 GCA_018402905.1 Glandirana rugosa | reverse complement strand
GTGTCACTGGCTGCAAACTGCCCCCACCTGTGTCACTGGCTGCATAATTGCCCCCACCTGTGTCACTGGCTGCATAATTGCCCCCACCTGTGTCACTGGCTGCAAACTGCCCCCACCTGTTTCACTGTATACTGTGCCCTGTGATGCTGAGCTGTATACTGTGCCCTGTGATGCTGAGCTGTATACTGTGCCCTGTGATGCTGGCTGTATACTGTGCCCTGTGATGCTGAGCTGTATACTGTGTCCTGTGATGCTGAGCTGTATATTGTGCCCTGTGATGCTGAGCTGTATACTGTGCCCTGTGATGCTGAGCTGTATACTGTGTCCTGTGATGCTGAGCTGTATACCCCTGACACAATATGTGGAATACCCCTGACACAATATGTGGAGTGGGTGGATTCTATAAGGGGCGGGGCTTATTAAAAGTAGGAGGGGTCAAAGGGAAGGGCGGGGCCTGGCGCCCCCCCATCCAAAAACTTCACCAGCCGCCACTGGTGGTGGCTGTCTTAAGGCTCATACACGCGGGACGATGATCGTATACAACAAGTCATACGAATGACCGTTGTATGCGAAATCGATCGTTAGTAGGTGCGATTAGAACAGCCGACATACGAGGGTCGTACAAGGGGAGTTGTATGAGCAAACTAGAAAACTTAGTAGTACCAACAAGCGGTCATACGACCGTTGTATTGTGCGTACAGAGAAGTTGGTCCAACGAGTTGTATTGTGCAAAACACGCATGCTCAGAAGTCAGGAACGGCCGGATGCTAATTACATGCACCTGAACGTTCTTTCTTTGGTCGTACGATCGTGTAGTGCAGTCAGTATGCAAGTTACAACAGCCAACATACGAGCCGCTCACTCGAATGATCATCATCCTGTGTGTACAAGGCTTTAGTTTCCTTAATTTTTAGTATTTTATTTTTTTCCCTTTATTTTCACCTGATGATGCAGTAACACACTTCTTGTCCTAGGGTGATCTCGTTCTATGGAAGAGCAACAGAAGCACCTTTGGACAGTGGCATTATGAAACTGTGGGGAGGGTAGTGTTAAACGGACTAGCAGATTTAGATGGATTTGATTAAGAAATGAAATCCAAACTCCAGCTAACACTTATTAAGCAGTTACAGAAACAGTTCCTGTTGCATAAAGGTTTTACATAAATGAGTTAAAGCTGACCAAGGTAAGCACTATCAACTGAAATAGATTTTCTAAACCTTCTAACTGACACTTTTGTTGGACAGCCTGGTCTGTTAAAGAAAGTTGAAAAATAACACTCACTGGCCAGTTTACCAGGTGAAAATAAATGAGAAGAAGCCTAAAAAAGGAAATGGATGTAGCCGCCACATTTAAGGATCAGTAATCTGTAATACAGAACATTTTGCTTCTGGGTTCATATCCACTTTAATTCTGTAAAATTGTGAACTAGCACAAATAGGACCAGCATTACATACAGTATCTCACAAAACTGAGTACACCCCTCACATTTTTGTAAATATTTTTCATGTGACAAAACTGAAGAAATAACTATAGGTATATAGCACCGCACAAGGATTGCATCACCTACCCTGCTGCTCCATTGCCTCTATTCCACAAGATGGGTGCTGGCCCTGTATGCAAACAGGAACATGGAAGTAAAAAATTGGCTGGATGGCCGTACTTCAATGCAATCTCTTTATTGCCGGTGAATTATAAAATGTACAGCAATGGCGGTGAACTACAAGTATAAGCTGACGTGTTTCACACCTATAAGGGGTGCTTAGTCATAGCTGACCCCCCACCCCTTTAAACTCTGCAGCAATGCTGGCAGCACTCATATGTCTATTTCCCAAGGACAACCTCTATATATGACGCTGAACATGTGCACTCAACTCCTTTGGCCTGTTCTGAGTGGAACCTGTCTTGTTAAACCGCTGTATGGTCTTGGCCACCTTGCTGCAGCTCAGTTTCAGGGTCTTGCCAATCTTCTAATAGCCTAGGCGATCTTTATGTAGAGCAACCATTCTTTTTTCAGATCCTCAGAGAGTTCTTTGCCATGAGGTGCCATGCTGAACTTCCAGTGACCAGTATGAGAGAGTGAGAGCAATAACACCAAATTTAACACACCTGCTCCCCATTCACACCTGAGACCTTGTAACACTAATGAGTCACATGACACTGGGGAGGGAAAATGGCTAATTGGGCCCAATTTGGACATTTTCACTTAGGGGTGTACTCACTTTTGTTGCCAACAGTTTAGACATTAATGGCTGTGTGTTGAGTTATTTTGAGGGGACAGCAAATTTACACTGTTATACAAGCTGCACACTCACTACTTTACATTGTAGCAAACTGTCATTTCTTCAGTGTTGTCACATGAAAAGGTATAATAAAATATTTACAAAAATGTGAGGGGTGTACTCACTTTTGTGAGATACTGTATAGGTACTTATTTATCAGTGTCAGAGGAGGTGAGACGTCTCAAACTGTGTTGCCTTGTAGCAACCAATCAGATGTGAAATGCATCTAGTTGCTGCTAAACAGTGGAGAATATTTAAGATCTCCTCCATTTCCAACACTTCTTCCAATAGTTTCACTATGAAGACCCATGTGTCTGTACAACAATTATTTATCAGTAAAAAAAAAAGTAAATGAACTAACACAAAAGTCAACAAGACTAAACTGTGTTGACTTGTATGTAGATTATGATATTTTGTGAATTATGGGTTTTTTTTTGTGATTTTTGCCACCATGATTTCTGCCATTTTGCTGATACCAGTAGCATAGAAAACTACAATTTGTGGGGAAAAGCCCTATAAAAAGACACCAGAGTAAAGGATTGATTGCCATTGCTTTGGAGGGGGAGAAAAGTTGGATGCTTTGCAGAAGTCACTGATTGTAATGAGTTTTTCTTTTGGAACAGATCAGTAACTATGCAATCAGCATATAGGAGGCATGTGGGAGACAGGTTGGCTGTTCAGCTGTTGCTGTGATGTTTTCTGAGTTTTATCTCTCAGCCTGCATTCACATAGGGGCGACCCGACTTCGGCACGACTTCGCTAGGCGATTTCAGCGCGACTTTCAGCGTGACTTCCAGCGCGACTTCCAGCGCGACCTCAAGGACCTCAGGCGACTTTACAACACGACTTTTGCCAGGCGACTTTGCCTTGACCAATCAGAGAAGGGAGGGAGGGGGCTGCCTAAAAATAAATTCTATTCTTTTAACTGTAAAGTCGCTTCCATGTAGATGGGGATCCGACTTAGAGGCGACTTCTATTGAATCCTATGGGCACAAGTCGGATAGAAGTCGCCTAGAAGTAGTACAGGAACCTTTTCAGAAGTCGCGTTGAAGTCGGAGCGACTTCAGTCGTGTATATTAAGACGGCTCCCATTCATTTCAATGGGATTTCAAATGTCAATCGACTTGAGGCGACTTGAGGCAACTCAAGTCGGATCGCAAGTCGCCCCTGTGTGAACGGGCACTTACATACTGAACAAATCTAGGCAAATGCAGGGCTCACACTTGTTTGCTAACTTTTTTTCACTAGCATTTCAGGCTGTGGCTAGACATGTGCAATTTGTTTTGTTTCAAATCAAAATTTGTAATGTTTCTGAATCTCCAAATCACAATAGTAACAAATTTCAACGAATCCCAAAATTTTTTTAATGAACACAACAAATGAATTCATACTCATTTGTTTCATCGGATAACATGATGTGATAATTTGGGGCTTTTGTTAACATTTGAAGCATTCAAAATAACGTAACAACATAACAAATTATCTGAATTGATTTTGATCCACTAGTTTTTATGCTATTGAGCGTAAATATTTTAATAAGATTCTTTGTGTATTGGGGTTGAACATCAGAGACCATTCGTTTAATTTGTATGTGCACGTCCCAATAGGACGGCACAGTGGTGTAGTGGGTAGCACTTTCTTCCAGCAGTAAAAAGGGTGATGGTTTGAATCCCAACCACGACGCTACCTGCCTGGGGTTTGCATGTTCTCCCTGTGCGGGTTTTCTCCGGGTACTCCGGTTTCCTCCCACACAGACATGCTGGTAGGTTAATTGGTTCCTGTCTAAATTGGCTCTAGTATGTGTATGTATGAATGTGAATAAAGCCTCGTACACACGGGACGAAGATCGTACGTAAATTCATCGCAAATCGTATGTTGGATAATGTAACTTGCATACTGACTGCACTACACGATCGTACGAGCACAGAAGAACGTTCAGGTGCATGTAATTAGCATCCGGCCGTTCCTGACTTCGGAGCATGCGTGTTTTGCACAATACAACTTGTTGTACCAACTGCTCTGTACACACGATACAACGGTCGTATGAGCGCTTGTTGGTACGACCAAGTTTTCTAGTCTGCTCATACAACTCCCTTGTACGACCGTCGTATGTTCGACTGTTCTAATCGCACATACGAATGATCGATATCGCATACAACGGTCGTGAGTACGACCTGTTGTATACGATCGTCGTCCCGTGTGTACGAGGCTTTAGGGACTTTAGATTGTAAGCTCCTTGAGGGTATGAGGGAATGATGTGAATGTACAATGTATATGTAAAGCGCTGCGTAAATTGACGGTGCTATATAAGTACCTGAAATAAATAAACAAAGCCAGTTGGGGATTATGAAATTAATTCAACTTAATAATATAATGAATGAATACGTATTAGTTCGGATTCATTTGCTTTATTCGGTAGAGAATGGCGCGGTAGTCTTTTTTGCATTTAACATTTTTCATTATTATAAAAAAATGCACTACATATGAAATGGAAACATATCGCAATAAATACAGTAAAGTATAAAAGTGAAATAAGATGATGATTCCTCTTATTGTGTTTGGGTTTAACCAGTTCAGATCCGCGCTATAGCCGAAAGACGGCTACAGTGCGGATCTCAATTGCCCGGCAGACGTCCGTGGATGTCCGCCCTTGTGCACACTCCCCGCGCGCACTCGCAGCCTGTGGCAGTGCGCTCTTGCGACCGCCACACGCTGCATGGGTGTGCCCGCGGGCGGGCAGACTCGATGTCCGCCCGAGATCCGCCAATCACCTGTAACAACTGCAGAATGGTGGTTCTTCATTCTGTTAAGGTGGGACATAACAGATCTACTGATCCCTGTCATTGGGATCAGTTAGATCTGTTTTGTCCCGACCAGCCCCGCCCCCATACAATTAGAAGACAAGCAGGGAACACAGTTAACCCCTTAGTGTTAACCCCTTCACTGCCAATGACATTTGCACAGTAATCAGTGGACATTTAAATTTCTGATCACTGTATAAATATCATTGGTCCCAAAAAAGTGTCAAAAATGTTCGACATGTCCGCTGCAATATCGCAGTCCCTAAAAAATCGCAGATCGCCGCCATTACTAGTAAAAAAAAAAAAAATAGTAAAAACGCCATAAATCATTTCCCATAGTTTGAAGATGCGATAACTTTTGTGCAAACCAATCAATATTTTTGCGATTGCGATTTTTTTTTACCAAAAATATGTAGAAGAATATATATTGGCCAAAACTGATGAATCATTTTCTTTTTTATATTTTTTTGGATATTTATTAATTTATTATAGCAAAAAAGTAAAAAATATTGTTGTGATCAAATACCACCAAAAGAAAGCTCTATTTGTGGGAAAAGAATGATAAAACATTTTGTTTGGGTATAACAGCGCATGACCGCACAATTGTCATTCAAAATGCGACAGCGCTGAAAGCCTAAAATTGGTCTGGGCAGGAGGGGGGTTTAAGTGCCCAGTAAGCAAGTGGTTAATGGAGGTGGATCCATCAGAATCTCAGAAACACAACAATCCGAAATTCATTTTGCTCCATTCGTTACTTTCAGATGCATACATCTCCAGTCAATATCATCCAATCAGCTCATTCCATTTCAGTTTGTGAATTGGACTAGCACAGATATAGCCAGTCTTCCAAAATAACAAAAGAATAACAGAACTTCCAAAAATATGAATAGATTTGGAAAAAAGAATATATACATTTTACCGAAATAATGGAATCATTCTTACATAACGATTATGACAAAACAAAATTGTGCCATTCAAAGTCTCATCTTGTTGATTTCACAGGACTCTCATCATGCCCTGTTGAGGACTCTCATCATGCCCCAAAAGTTACAGGTCTGGGTGCTCATCTGTGCTGAAAGAAGCCTGTATACTTAAAGCCACTTTATCTTGAAAACGAATCTCTAAACCAGTGGTTTTCAAACTGCAGCCCGGGGAGCATTATTCCAACAGTGGGGCATAGTTCCTGCCACTAACACAGACAATGGGGCACTATTCCTCCTACTGACACCAATGATAGGGCACTATTCCTCCCACTGACACCAATGATGGCACACTATTGATACCATTAACACTAAAAATGGGGCACTATTCCTCAAACTGACACCAATGATGAGGCACTATTCCTCTTACTGACACCACACTGACACAGGTTGCACTGGATAAACTGGTGTCTTTATTCAACCTTACCAACTATGTAACTTTGTAACCAATGGCTGGGCACTATTTCTCCCATTGATACCAGAAATTGGGCACTATTACTTCCCCTAGTACAAATTATGGGGCATTGTTTACTTCCTTTGATGGCAGGACACTTTCTACTCCCACTGGCCACAGTGCAGCCCCCCTAAAGTCTGAAGGACAGTAATCTGGCCCTTGGTTTATAAAGTTTGGAGATCCCCACTCTAAACTAAAGCTACACCTGCAAGAAGAACTGCTGCCCACATTGCCAATCAAAACTTCCAAGTGAGTCAGGAGTGATCAGACAAAAAGAAGCAGTGTCAAAGCAATGTTGTGTGGTCTTTTAGTTAGTCCTTTGTTGTGTAATAATTGTATATTTGTATAACAAAGTTATGTATATATGAGTATAATAAAAATATATATATCCTCTTCAGATCCACGCTATAGCCGATTGATGGCTACAGAGTGGATCTACTTTTCCGGGGTGCCGTCAATTGAAGTCCGCCCCTTTGCAAGCTCCCCGTGCACCCGCTGCACGCTGCGTGTGTGTGCCTGTGGGTCGGGTGGACTCGATGTCCACCCGAGACCAGTGATTGTCTAACAGAGAGCCAGATTCCGGTTTCCCATTCTGTGAGGGGGGACATGACAGATCTACTGATCCCTGTGATCGGAATCAGTTAGATCTGTTATGTTCCTGCCAGCCCAGCCCCCACACAGTTAGAACACAGTGAGGGAACACAGTTAACCTCTTGATCGCCCCCTTAGTGTTAACCCCTTCCCTGCCAGTGACATTTATACATTAATCAGTGGCTATTTTTCGATCTAATCGCTGTATAAATGTCATTGGTCCCAAAAAAGTGTCAAAAATGTCCGACATGTTCGTCTCAATGTCGTAGTCCCGATAAAAATCGCAGATGGCCACCATTACTAGTAAAAAAAAAAAATAATAATAGTCCATAAATCCATTCCCATAGTTTGTAGATGCTATAACTTTTGCGCAACCCAATCAATATACGCCTATTGCAATTTTTTTTTACCAAAAATATGTAGAAGAATATATATCGGCCAAAAAAAAATTTTTCTATTTTTTTGGATATTTATTAAAGCAAAAAGTAAAAAATATTGTTCTTTTTTCAAAATTGTCGCTCTTTTTTGTTTATAGCACAAAAAATTAAAACCACAGAGGTGATCAAATACCACCAAAAGAAAGCTCTATTTGTGGGAAAAAAAGGATGTCAATTTTGTTTGGGTACAAAGTCGCACAACCGCGCAATTGTCATTCAAAGAGTGACAGCGCTAAAAACTAAAAATTTGCCTGGGCAGGAGGGGGGTTTAAGTGCCCAGTTAGCAAGTGGTTAAAAAACAGCAGTTTTACAATTTAGAAACTTAAAAAAACTAACAAAATAATCCTCATATTACAGTTTCATTCTAACAAATGGCATTGCTTTTGTTTTTGGTCAGCTTGAAAGGTAATGCTTTACTTTTGGTGTAGACTATAAATAATCACTACAGTTTGCAACACAGACTGACTGCAGACATCTTACTTGATATCATGTTGTGTACTGGAAAAAAATCTATATGACTGTGGCTTTGGAAAGCCTTTAAACATATTATTAACAAGGATCTGTTGCACTGTGGACATCTTGCTAAAAAGGAAAATAAACTTTAACTATTGTAAAAAAATAAGATTTATGGAACATATATATTTGACAGTTTGTAATTAAATACAATTAAAATTTAAGTTTTTATTTCAGACTAAAGTCAGTCACGATCTTCTAAAAACTGCAACTGAATGTGTTTTGTACAATATTTGTGTACAGAATGCCCCAAGAACAATCATTTCCTGCTTATGTGATTGATTTACTGTTCTTCTAAATGTCACCACAGAGCATGAAATCAATTTAAAGCATCTGCTGCAATATAAAAGTAACTCACCAAAAATTTAATTTAGGCTGTGTTCACACTATTGCAAATAGCAGGAGATTTTGACTGGACCTCTATGGAGCTGGTTTACACATCTCCACTGCGACTCCGGTGCGAATTTGCACAGGGGTCATGTGCATCTTTTTGTCCCTTTCAAGTCCAAATTCAAATCGAAATCGGACCTGAAACGGTGAACGGGGATGCACCGGACCCCTGCTGTGTGCCGCATCGGCATTAGATGTGAATCCAGCTTCAAGGTGTCTTCCAAATGATGTATGGTAAAATGCTGTCAGCATGACAAAAAGTGAGAGTATATCTCTATAACAAAACCCCAGATAGGAGGAATAATCTGAGAGTGGTTTTATTCCTTCCCCACTACATCTAAAATGAAGGAAAACAAGTTTTAAATATATAATTAACTTTTATAAATAGCAAACAATTCCAATTTAGCTTGAATTTAAATTGGGTATTTTATATCTACATTAATTTCTGATTTAAAGGATAAGCGATTTTTAAAACTAACATGATATTCTTTGGACATTTATTTCCCTCTAGTTATCTAATGATGGTTCTACAAACTCTTCATTCATTCAAATTTCTTATGTGTAACCAGTCTTGCTACAGAGAGATGTGTGTTTAAACATAAGGTCATACTGCAGAAATAGTGTTATGTGAAACAGGCATGCTACCGAGATATGCACATTACCTGAGAAAGTTTTGAAACAGAAGAACACTCCTCATCAGAGGCCATCATGCTACAAAGACAGCAATATTATGTAGCACTACCCCTGTAGGAGCCACTTAATAGATTGCCCAGAGTCCTTTTCCCGCTAGGCACATGGTCACAGTCATTCTTTGGCTCAAAGAACAGTAAAGGGGTTTTCTTTTTTGGTGTTTTTATTTTTGGGTAACTTGGATAGGATTAGGGAATTAAGGGGGATACTCAAGGAACTATGTACAAATGAGACGATACTTGTCTTCTATAGAACTATGAGCCAGTAGCAAACTTGAGGATTGAGATCTTCCTCTTGTGAACAGTCCAAGTCCTTTCACTGGGAAATAAATACACTAAGCTCTTTAGGACACTGGACACTATGTCCCCTTTACACACACACAGCTGAGGGATGGCCTCAACACAATGTCTCTAGGATCGCTTTCCAGTCTCTACTCACAAATGTCCTTGGAAAATTGTTTGTCCTCTTCCAATACCCCTGTGACGCTCTTTCCATTGATACTAGACTAGATCTTCAGATGAAGATCCCTCAGTCAGCTCCCTGCAGCTTCCAGCAAAGCAAGCCTTCAGGTAGCCCACCTCAGGCCTCGGCACCCCACAGACACCTGGCCGGATGGCCTATGCAGGCAAGCAGCCCCCCTTAGGCTCTGATCTCTTTCTAAGGAAAAAGACCTAGCTGCTCTCTGTCTCAGAGCATTTATACAGACTCCCAGCAGTCATCTCGACCTCCCATAAATATTCATGCTGCTTATTTTTGGAATCATTGACCTCCTCTCAGAAAATGCCACTTTTTATGCAAAGGCTTTATAGCTATTTCTTGTTGAGCTGTGTTTGTGGTAAAAAATCTAATCTAATAGATCCCTCCAATTTGTCTGTTTTTTTAATGTGTCTTTCAACATTGTCCAATTTGTTTTTTATTTTAGCTCCAGTTTGAGTTTCATTTAACTTCCCTTCTTCAATCATATTCTAAAACGACAGCTTCTTTTTGAATAAAAATATGAATCCAGGGTGCATTTCCCCCTAATGCACAAATAATGCTCATAGGGTATGCTCTTCTTAAATGCTTATAAATGACTACTGCTGGCATCCAGAACAGCATTGCCAGCAGTAGGTTTTGTAAATCTTTTAATCCAAAAATGGAAGCTTCTCTTCATCAACATTGAAAAAGAACCTCAAATTATATTCAATGACATTTAACTTACTTATATATTTCTTCAATAATGATTTTTAGAAAAAAACTACACAGGTACATAGACAGGTGCTCTCTGGACATGATTACCCATATCCACCCCACTGGTACAGGTTCGCATAGGAAGGTTCTCAAGTTGTACCCTTAGCTGAACCCTGGAGGTAATGAGATCCATGAAAATGAAAATGGACTGTGTTTTAGGAGGAACTCAAGTAAGGCCAGTGTGAACTTATTATGTTCATGTTCATGCATATCCAATGGATACAAAAATTATTTTATCATTTGGAGACCCTTATCATGATGGATAGAGGAATATAATGCATCCCCATCCAACTTTACAAAGAGGATATTGAATGGTACTGCCAATCCACCTAGGATGGTAATAAAATATATAGTACCCAAACCTAAAATGGCAATGTTTTTATGTGCTTTGGAATAAAAATCCAAATAAACACTCAGATATCCCCACATCCACATCAGATATCCCCACATCCACATGATTTCAACATAATTTCTGGAATTGTTGCACGTGTGCTTGCATTGCGTATCTATTTAGATGGTTCTTTCATGTGTTGTGAGAATACTTGCAACAGTTCCAGAAGTTGTGTTAAACGTATATGGATGTAGGGATATCTGTTTCTGAAAGAGGAATTATTTAACAGGGACAATTTATTTTTGTTTTTTGTTTTTTTTTACCTTTGCTACTGTTTGGACAAGTCCACTACAGATGGGTTTGAGGAATATGGTTTGCATGAACAACTTTAACTGCTTCCCACCTGGCCACTGTACATATATGGCTGAGCAAGACAAGCATTGTTCTGGGAGGGGTGTACCCAAAACTCTGCCTCATGGGTACCGCCCCAGGGGCAAGCAGTAGTACAATCTAGACACAGTGGATCACCGATCTGTGTACTGGGCCTCTTTGCTCTGCCCTGATACCATCTGATCGCTGTCACAGCGATCACATGTCTAATAATAAACAATGGCAATGGCTGTCGTTCATGATGCATTGCTAACTACTGTGATCTCTGGATCTCTGTAATCCTACACAATAGCCCTCAATGGCTGTAGGAATGCAGCCGATCATTGTCAGAAATAATTGTTTACGTAGCCATCATGGCTGTATAAGCAATCAGAGTGCAAAAAAAAAAAAAAATCCCATTCACCTCCCCAGAGCAGTACAGTGTCACTATATCACTGCACTGCTCTGGAGACAGTATATAAAAAATGATTAACAATTTTAACATAGTATCACTGTATGTCAGTGCTGCCAGCCATTATCTCTGATCACCGCCATAGCAGCCCACCTTACAAACCGCTCAGCGTCTGCTACCCCTCTCTGTCAATCCCTCCATTGGCTGCCACTCACCTAACAAACTAAATTCAAAATACTAACAATAACTTACAAAGCCATCCACAACTCTGACCCCAGCTATATCACTAACCTAGTCTCAAAATACCAACCAAATCATTCCCTTCGTTCCTTCCAAGACCTCCTGCTCTCTATTCCCCTCATCACCTCCTCCCATATTCGCCTCCAGGACTCCAGAGCCTCTCCCATCCTTTGGAATTCCCTACCCCAATCTGTCCGACTATCTCTAACTAAATACTCTTTTAGGCAAAACGTTTTCTCTGCAGAAAAGCCTATCCTGCCTCCACCTAACAACTGTACTGTTTTTTCTTCATCAGCTCACCCCCCAAAGTTATTACCTTTGTATCACTTGACCCTCCCTTCTACATTGTAAGCTCTAATGAACAGGGCCCTCTGATTCCTCCTTTATTGAATTGTATTGTAATGGTACTGTCTGCCCTCGTGTTGTAAAGCACTGCACAAACTGTTGGCACTATATATATCCTGTATGATATTAATAATAAAAATAATGAGAGTAAAATGTCACCAGACCAGTGCTGCCAGTCATTGTCCATAATCATCCCTGCACCAGTCAGTGTCCCTGATTGCCACCACAGCACCAGTCCCTGATCACTGCCACACCAGTCACAGTGTCCCTGATCACTGCCACGCCAGTCATATTGTCCGTAATTACTGCCAAAGCAGTCATATTGTTCCTAATCACTGCCACACCAGTCCTTTTGTCCCTAATCATTGCCACACCAGTCATATTGTCCCTAATAACTGCTACACCAGTTACAGTGTCCCTGATCACCACCATACCAGTCATATTGTCCCTAATCATTGCCACACCAGTTAGTGTCCCTGTTGACTGCCACACCAGTTACACTGTCCCTGATCACTGCCACACCAATTACAGTGTCCCTGATCACTGCTACACCAGTTACAGTGTGCCTAATCAGCGCCACACCAGTTTCATTGTCCGTGATCACCGCCACACCAGTTGCAGTGTCACCACACCAGTCAAAGGCAGTAGTAGTGTTCCTGATTGCTGCCACACCAGTGGGTGACCAGTGTAAGCCAGCAACAGTGTTCCTAAATGCCACCACATCAGAGCAGTGTTGCCTCTGCCTGTCTCCTGTACTAACCCTGGCTTGTTTATCGACCATGCTTCTGCTCATGGCCTGGCCTGGACCGATCCTCTGCCTGTTTGCTGCCCATGTGTCTGCCTATGACCTGATCTGACCCATCTGCATGTCCAAATAACTATGTACCTGTGAGACACCAGTCCCAGCCATCCCCTGTGGACAACTGCACTCCTGAATCCACAGGATTTTGTTCTTCCTTTCCTCAGCCTCTTGTACTTCCCTGCCACTGAACTTGGTATTCCAGGGGGCAGCCATGCACCAGTAGGTTAGGCTTGATTGTGTAGCCCAGACCCTAGGGAGAGAGGGTTAGGGCCAGGACACCCTTTGGGTAGGTGCAACAGCACTTACAGACTCCAGGCTCTTTGAATAAGGCTCTTGATGGAGCTATAAAGTCCCACAGGCCTTCCAACTGAACTTTGCCTGACTAGAACTATTTCCTTGAGCATTGAACTTGTACTTTGGACTTCAACACAGATTGATGCACATACCAAGCTTGGTATCCCCGTTGTGCAGATCTGGCCTCCATCTCACAGCCTCCCGCTGTAGCTTCACAAGTTTACACTCAGTCTCCCAACAAGACTTCTTGGGCTCCCGCTGCCACTGGGTCCCTTGTGCGTCACACAGCCAACCGCTATATTTGTTATAGTTTCCCCATGCCAACCTGCTGGGTTCTTTCCTCGGTTCTTCAGCCCAACTGCTGAACTCTCTCCTGCAAGTGTCACACCCTATATTCCACTGGGTTCCTAGCTTGACTTCTGCTGAGATCTTCCCAACTTTTCCACTGTCCCTATGCTAGTGAAAAAGGCTGCGACAGGAATGGTTGGCCTCCATTATCAACTCTGTCACTTCACCTCCAACAAAGAGGGGTTCTCCAGCCGGCAGAACCTGTGCGACTTGGTTAGGCTTCTCACATAAAGCACCAACCCTCCGCTGTTTCCTCTGGTCCTGGGTAGGCCTCTGACTGCCTAGCATCCAGGAACTCCTGAATATGCCCCAAACTTCTGGCCTAGCAGCCAGGAGCTTTTAACACATGTTCACCCAGACAGCCGTCCAGGTGGCACAGAACCTAAATCACCTGATTCCTCCTAGATAAATAGGCTCTCCCAGAATGCCATGGTGCCTAAGAAAACCCCTGCCCATTGGCTGGAGCAGCCTATCATCATTAGGAAAAGAATCAGGAGATCCCCCTAACAACTGGCCAGGTTAATTACCACCCAGTA
The DNA here is from genome assembly GCA_018402905.1 of Glandirana rugosa. NCBI lineage: Eukaryota > Metazoa > Chordata > Amphibia > Anura > Ranidae > Glandirana > Glandirana rugosa. Next base: position 691,324 of record BLSH010398325.1, on the reverse strand, counting down.
ACTAAATTTGACAGCACCCCTGTTCAAAACCAGGATGCTACACTTGGCTTATAGGAACTGGGATTGCTATAGGTGACACTACGCTAAGCTATTTTTCCTGATCACTCATATAGAAGCAACTATTACAGTGCATTGGTTGTGATACAATTGATTGATTTGTGCGATACACAAGATGCAATGTATCCCCATTCTTGGGAGGAGTAGTAGAATGTGTTTTGGGGTGTAATTCCAAGTATGCTCATGCTGTGTGTGAGAAATATCTTATTAACCTCCTCACGCCGCCGCCATAGCCGAATGACGGCTACAGCGTGGCGCTAAAATGCCGGGAGGACGTCTATAGACGTCCTCCCATTTGGCTCGTGATGGGCGCGCTCCCGCAGGGCGCGAGCACATGCCGCCACATGCTGCGGGAGCGTGCCCGCGGGTCGGGCGGACCCGATGTCCGCTGGAGACCCGCGATCTCCTTCCAGAGAGCATGAACGGGGAACCGCCGTTGTAAACACAGCGGTTCCCCGTTCTGTGAGGGGGGCATGACAGATCTACTGATCCCTGTCACTGGGATCAGTTAGATCTGTCATGCCCCTGCCAAGCCCGCCCCCCCCCACAGTTAGAACACACCCAGGGAACATAGTTAACCCCTTCACTGCCCCCTGCAGGTTAACCCCTTCACTGCCAATGACATTTATACAGTAATCAGTGGACATTTAAATTTCTGATCGCTGTATAAATGTCATTGGTCCCAAATAAGTGTCCGACATGACCGCCGCAATATTGCAGTACCGCTAAAAATAGCAGATCACTGCCATTACTAGTAAAAAAATAAAAATAAATAAAAACGCCATAAACCAATGTCCATAGTTTGTAAACGCTATAACTTTTGCGCAACCCAATCAATATACACCGATTTCGATAGCACGGGCTATAACCTCTGTCTAATTTTTTTTTTCCATCGGGGTCCCATTGTGGAGATTTCCTGTCACTTCCTGTTCCATAGCCAAACTTAAATTAAGGGAATTCCTTGAGGACCCCCAGGTCAGCAAAGCTAGTGTCCCCATTGGAAGATTTCTCCTTTATTACTTTTCTGGGGACAACCCAACATTTTTGGGGTTTCTTTTATTTTCACTTTCAATGATAACAGGAAAAATAGAGAGGAAAAATCTCCTTAATGGGGGCACAGACAGCAATAAAAACTATCTATCCAACACTAAAAAAAAAGTTTTACCTTTAGTTATACTTTAACGTACCACTTTGGCTACTATGCCAAGAAAAGTATGCAATGCAGCAAGAGTCAAGACCAACAAAATGCATTTATAAACAGTTCCTACACATTTACTGCAATACATTATGGAAATATTGCATTAAAGCTGGAACATATTCAGCAGCTGGATAGATAAGATGAACTACGACAATATGCAACAAGAAACTACATCAGTAAGAGGCTGATGTATTTTCTAGCTCATACATTTCTAGATGTTTTGCTTGCAGCTCATTCCAGTCATTTACATTACAAATGTCAAAAAACGAATCAGTAAACAAAGCCAAATCACGATTTCCTGTGGTTATTAATCTGTCTGCCAAAAGACTTCTAGTTTAATCAAGCTAATTTGTCTGTGATTTTTTATGACCTCAGCACTCATGTAATCCATGAACACAAACAAATCCTTGTTTACTAAGAAACGGTGTCTGGAATATACTACTCTAACTGGGAAACACAGGTACACTTATAAATCCTTCTAGTTATTGTATTTTCACAAAAGATTGTGATTTGCTTACATATAAATCATTATCTCCATTTAAAGTGGTTGTCAACTCATGACAACCACTTTAAACTGTAGATCCTGGGAATGTCTCCAAAACCTGTACGGTTTAGGAGATATTCCCTGTATCTGCATGGGCCGAGGTCTTCGGCACATGTACCCTGAAGAATTGGCCGCCGGGGTAGCCCAGGGTGCCGTTACTTCTGTTGACGTGCCATAAATTATGGATCCCGTGCGCATGCGCGGGAGTGATGTCAGCGCGGCTCCACCAATCACATCGCTGGAGCCCGCGCTGTGATTGGACAGAGCCACGGGCCCGGAAACAGCATGTTGCCGGTCACAGCGGTGTGCCGAGACAGCTGCAACAGCTTTGTTCCAAGGGAAGTATTTCATAATTAGCTACTATGCGCTGCATACTAGCTCATTATGCCTTTGCTTTGCAGGGTTTTTTTTTTTGAAGGGGGGGGCGGACTTGACAACCACTTTAAAATAATTCAATAAATAGTCACAACATTACACGGCACCACTAAAGTTTTCTTTACTTTCTTGTATTTGCCAGCATCCTGCATACCATTATATACTGTTACCAATGTACCTATTATAATGCCACTTTTTGTATAAATTGTATGCTGTTTTGCATAACAGATTATTTCAATAAGTTTACTTGCTTGTTGGCCACTACAGTCCACAGGGGTCCATGTGGGTAGGATGAAACATAACCAGAAGTAATCCATGAATTCATGAATATAGCCTGAGCTATACAAGAAATGTATGCCTCCTAATGATTTTTACTCAGAGGTGTACACCTATGACTTGGAATATAGCTGTCATCCAATAATTGGTACCTGGAGTCCCCTATTAGGCCTGGTTCACACTTATGCATTTTTTAGTGCATTTTCAGTTTTGCATAAACATGCTACAGTCCATTTAACATGATTTCCTATGGGTCATGTTCACATCGGTGCATTTTATGGAAAGGGCCAGGGACTTTTTTTCAGATTTTTGATTCCATAGACTTCAATGAATCAAAAACGTGTATTGAAAAATGCAAAATGCATCTGGGATATGAAAACTGCATCCTGCATAGATGTGAACCAGGCCTAAACCAGATTTAACCCCCCCCCCCCCCCGATGGTATTCACAAGTGTGGCTCGGGGTGAATTTTCTGTACCAAGAGCGGTACCCCCGAGCCACACTCGGGATTGCATCGCTGGATCCAGGCAGCGTTACTCACCTTGTCCCCTGGATCCAGCGACGTCCCCCCGCTGTGTCCGCGGGCTGTGCCTCCACCCAATTCACTCTGTGTGCCGGGCTCCGTTCCCTGGGAGCGTTGCGTCGCACGGCTGCAGAGACCGGCGGAAGATTCAAAAAGTGAAACACACAGTAAGCATACAGTACACTGTAATCTGTAAGATTACATTACTGTATGAAATCATTTCATATCCCCTTTGTCCCTAGTGCTTTGTCCAGTGCCCTGCATGCACTTTTATATTATATATGCCATTCTTTCTGCCTGAAAACTTGAGAATGTCCATGGCATCCAAAAAGCGTCCCTTTACGTCAAAAGTTTTTGATCAGCTAGAAAACACAGATAGTAAATACGAATCATTTGCAGAAATGAGTGATACTGATTTTTGGGGAAATTTATCATCAGACACTGAGAGTGACGACAGCAGCAATTCTGCAAATGAGCAAATTTCAGTGTTTTTGATTTGATTACATTATTGAATAAATTGTATTACTATTATGTTATTATTTTTGATAATTATTTATAGTTATCTATTATATTATAATTTATGATTTTGTGTTTCAAACTCATACCCTTGATGTCTACTAGACTCTTGTTTGGACAGATTTAAGTGAGTTATTCCTAAGAATTACAAGCCTACAATATAAAAACGCCAAATTTCTATGCAAAACAATGTACCGCTTTTAGGCGCAAAAATCTGACATAATCATACCGCCAGGGAAGTTAAGGTATTTTGCATTAGAAATAGCATCTGAAACACAAGAAAACTGAGTAATGGAAAAGTGCAATTGGATCATAAAGTAAAAACAGTTATAACAAACGCTGTGATATGCCGATTTATAGGGTCCACACCATGGAAGCCTTTTATAACCCGGGAAGCAGGGGTGTAACCGCAAGCCACTAGTTAGCGGGCTTGTTCATCCTCACCTAAGAGCAACAACCCCACAAAACACTAGGGGACGTTTAGATCCCCAGGGGTCTTAGACACCCTCCCAACTAACTGAACTTACAAAGTTTGATTGTTCTTTCTGGTACAAGTTTCGCTAAGGATGTTAATTATGCATATAATTAGTATGTTGTTCTTTTTCTTTTCTGATCTCTTAATTTTCCCTTTCCTCTTTCCTGAGAGTTACTCCTGGAGGGCACCCTGCAAACAAGCTTCGGAGCTGTGTGGCGGAGGTGTTGGGATCGTGGACTGGAGGATAGATTTTCACAAAAGGCAAGTGCAGTCTACTAAGCCCCAATGATAAATACACAATTGGCCACTCTTACAGTGGTAACGCACAATGTGCAGGGCTTCAATTCACCCACAAAAAGGACAAAGGCATTCCAACAATACCGCAGGTGGGGGGTGGATATAGCATTATTACGTGTTTCTCTAGATCTTCAGCCCCCAAACATCTATGCCCCTATTTCACTACCCATTACCTATCAAGCTGCCCTAGGAAAAAAGAGGGAATAGCGATATGTGTGGCTAGGCAGGTTCCGTTTACACCTACCATGGTTTTGAAAGACAGAGAGGGGAGATATATCATGGTGGTAGGGAAAATAAATGATCAGGATATAACTCTAGTCTCATATTATGCGCCTAACAAGGGGCAGGTTTTATTCTTTGAGACAATGTTGGATATCCTAACACCACACATCAAAGGTCAATTCATAATGGGGGGATGACAGCAATGTTCCTCTAGACCAAGCACTTGACAGGTCTAATCCTGGCAAGCCGGTCCTGAAGCATATCCCTAAACAGGGCTGCAAACTGGCACGTCTACTACACTCCTTCAACCTGGTAGACACTTGGCGAGACCTACACCCCACTACTAGAGACTATTCCCACTACTCCCATGTACATAAAACATATTCTTGGATCAACCATTTGTTCACCTTTTCACATCAACTTCCCTCCATCAGGGGGGCGAATATACTAAACACGCCCTGATTCGACCATTCATCAGTACGGATTGACTTGTCAGATCTAGATTCACTACCCCGACGCACCTCTTGGCGTCTTAACGCTTCGTTACTTAATGACCCCATCGTATTCTTGTGGAAAACCAAACGGAGGATATGAACCCAAGCATAACTTGGACGGCACATAAGGCCACGATCCGGGAACACTTGATACAATTGGCCTCTAGAACCAAACGCGCTCACCAGCAAATGATATTGCAGCAGGAGACCGAGCCACAGTCCCTGATGCAGGCCCAAAAAAACAACCCTAAGATAGACATACAACATAAGATCAATGCAGCCTGACTTGCACTGAACCTCAGCCTTACTACTAAGGCTGAGAAACGCCTGCAGTGGGGTAGACATTGCTTTTATACTATGGGTGATAAACCAAATTCATTACTGGCCAGAAAATTAACACCTCAATCTTTCAACCCAGTCCTACCAAGATTACGCTTGCAAGACGGCGGGATGTCCCAGAATCCACACTCAGTGGTACAGGAATTCCACCATTTCTATTCAAAATTGTATGCACCCCCCCTTCCCGCTCGTTTCCCAAAAGCCTCGCAGACAAGTTCTTTGAGACCATACAGTTACCACAGGTGGACAGGGACTACATTGACCTGATGGAGGGAGAATTTACAGAAGGGGAGGTCAGACGAGCGATTAAGAATTTGCATCCCTTTAGGGCCCGGATGGATTTTCGGGCCATTGTTACCGGAAATTTTCAGACACACTAGCACAACACCTATGCTCCTATTTCAACAACTTGAGGAGGGGCTCTGACCTGGCCTGGCATGAAAACATGGCTTTAATCCATGTCATCCCGAAACCAGGAAAAGATCACGGGGATTGTGCAAATTATTTCCCTGATCAATGTCGATCTCAAATTAATGACTAAAATACTAGTGGACCACATGAATACCTTCCTATCCAGATACATTCATCCAGACCAGGTGGGCTTTGTGCCAAACTGCCAGGCCCCGGACCAGACCAGACACCTTATTGATATCATATCAGTGGTACACTCTAACTGGGATGGAGGGGGCCCTAGGAAGGGAATGTTGCTGTCCCTGGACTTATGCAAGACATTTGATTCCCTGTCATGGGACTACTTACTTTACGTGCTGCAGCGATATGGCTTTGACAAAAAATTTCTAAGGCTGTTACAGACACTGTATGATAAACCGACGGCCACAATACAGATGAATGGATATGTTTCACGACAGATAGACATTCAAAGAGGGACACGTCAGGATTGCCCCCTGTCCCCGTTACTATTCTTATGGGCCCTGGAACCCTTGACAATCAAAATAAGAAGCCACCCGGATATAAACGGGATTTGGAGCAGGGGTATAGAACACAAATGCGCCATGTTCACGGATGACATGCTTTTGCTTGTCTCCTCCCCCATCGTGTCACTCCCGAATCTCTATTGACTGCTACCCCAATTCTCCCCTATATCTGGTTTGTCCATAAACCATACCAAATTGGTCGCCCCGGAATATTCTCTATCGGCGGATACAGTGGCGCAGATCAAAACCTCCTTCCCCTAGACGCCCACCCTAGATAAGTTATATTAGGCCAATTACCCACCTCTTTACACCAAGTTGGGGAAGGACTTACTCAGATGGGCCAATGCCCCCCGTCATGGTTTGGTAGACTGCACGCAGTGAAAATGGATCTATTGCCTCGTTTGTTATACTTATTCAGGACACTGCCGGTTTCAATATGTCTGACCTCCGGAAATTTCAGAACAAGGTAACGTAATTCATATGGGGCAACAAGAGACCTCGGGTGAACAAACGTACCCTGCTTATGCCCAAATTGGGGGAGGCCTGGGAGTCCCTGAGCTCGCCAAATATTTTTACGCGGCACAACTGGCACAATTCATATGATATCACTCCAAATCGTCCTGGCCAGGCTGGATGACGATTGAATCCTCTCTGCATCCTACCAACCCGATAAGCCACCTAATGTGGCTGAAGCCCAAAAACAGACCAGCTGTAATGTGCCCCACATTGTCTTTTTCCTTAAGTCTATGGGACAGATTGTCAAAAATATATCACTTTCAATCACAACACACTCCAACACACTCCCTGGCAGGCAACACAGATTTCACCCCAGCTCCGAACACTATGTCATGGTGGACAAATAAGGGCCTGATTCGTATTGCAGACCTCTGTGACCATAAGGGGATCATAAAGACATCAACCCTACAGGAAAAATGCCAATTACCTTCTTCGGAACACTATAAATGGGCGCAGATTGTACATTTTCTAAGCTCCCTGTAGCGGGTTTCAGATCTAACCACCTCCACACCAATGGAGTGCTTGTGTGCAAACCTGGACAAGAACTCGGGCCACATATCAAAGATATATAACATGCTAACCTCCAGCCCAGGCAAATTACTTTATGTGTCAAAGTGGGAACAGGACCTGGGAGAGACGCTTGCAGCTGATGAATGGTCTACTATAATCAGGGGGCGTCAAGGTCGCTTGTAAACACATCATTGATTGAAGCAAACTATAAGGTTCTACTAAGATGGTATTGTACATGGTACCGGCTAGGATAGTTCAAGGGGCCTCCCCGCTGTGCTTCCAGGGGTGTGGACAGGTTGGCATGATGCTACACACCTGGTGGCAATGCCCAAAGATGCGCCGCTTCTGGATCCATATTTTACAACTTTATTTTTACACTAACACAAGCTAACCTGATTAAATCACCTCTGGTGATACCTCTGGGTTACCCCCCAAAAAGGATTTCAAAACAGGCTAGACACCCTATCACATTTATCTTTTTGTCAGCTAGAATCGCAATAGCGAGATCCTGGAGGACGCACACGATCCCATTTGACCTGGTCAGACACAAGCTTTCATGGATTATGGTGAACGAGCGACTTTTGGCGATTCTCCAGGACAAACGTGCCCTATTTGATAGGGTTTGGGAACCTTGGATAAAATATTTATCTGATCCTCTATGAGTCACAGAATTTGATTGAACTTTGCAAGCAGCGCTGCGGTGCACCTCCATGCTTTCTCTTTTCCTCTTTTAACTTTCTTTTCTATCTCCTTTTCCATACTTTCCTTCCCTCTCTATATGTCTTTTCTGATTATTTGTACATTATTGCCCATAACAACGGGCTTTCATCCATAAGCCCGCTCGGATTGGGCCACATAACGCATAGTGGGCCAGTTAGAGATTGATCTCTGAAGCAAGCAGAGTCGACAACTGTTTGGACTGATAAGAGACTCGCTGACATTTTCTAGAGCAGTTGTACAGTTTATCTATTTGTAACCACTGTAATGTGTATTGAGATACCTTTCACATGTACTCTGAGAAAAACTTTTATTTGTTCTAATAAAAATCATTAAAAACAAATATCAAAGTAAAATAAAATAAAAATACATATTCAGAACTTCTCCATAATACATGCACGTTTTCCCCATGCCGTATACCTTTAAAATACAGAAATATACCTGATGAAAAAAAAAACACAGACCCCTCCAAAAGCTCCCTAAAATATATTGCAATCCCTATGTTTTCTTTTTTTTTTTAATTTAGTAGGGAAATGTCATTTGACAGCATTTTTAAAAACGTTTTTCCTTTGTAAATGTCAGTGCTGCTGCAGTGCTTTCTGCACATCACAGAGATGCACCATTTCACAGGCAGGATTAAGGCACTCCAAGGCATGTTATTTAAAGGAATTAGGCATTTATAAAGCAGTAGTAAGCCCCGCTTTTGAAGTTGTACCTCAAATGTAAGCTTATAATAAGGCTTACCTGTAGGTACAGTGAATATCTCCTAAGCTTGCGGTGTTTAGGAGATATTCACAGGGCTGCTGATAGAAATCGCGGGGCCCCGTACAGACTATTTGACAGGACCCTCCAAGAAAGTATTAAAGCTATATTTCTCTAAAAATACAATAAAACTATTATCAGACACAAATACAACATAACTCACAGAATTCCTGCTAAATCTAAAAGATAAAACTGACTTAATAAATAAAAATAAAGATGAGATGAAAAAAATATACAGTCTCCGGGATCTGAGGGATAGAGGGAGAGAAAAAAAAGTTAAGCTCCATGCACACTGGGCTTAAAAAAAACTCCAGTTCACTTGGCAGAAAAAAAACGCTCATATGGAACTTTTTTTGTACAAAGTTTAGAAGAGTTTAGGAGAACCAGAAGGGTTATTTTTTCTGTCTCTTAAACGTCGAGCTTAAAATATGCCTGTAATCATCCTAATGTGTATGGGCGCATAGGATAACATTGAGCTGCTTCTACAGGCAAAACGCTAAACTCCTGTAGAAGCAGCAATTTTTTTTTTAAGCCAGTGTGCATGGAGCCTAAGTTAGAGATAACAAACTCCAGTGCTGAGAGGGGAGGGCCCACACAGGGAGGAGGATTAGTGAGGGAAGATTGTCTCTTTCTTATCAGATAAAAGCTTGTAGCAAGGGAGAGGGAATGAGAGCAAATTTCATCTGCTGGAGGAAAAGAGACACAATTGTCATCTGTCACTAATCCCCCTGTATGGGACCCCCTGTGTGCTCCGGGCCCCCCCACACCAGGGCAGGCTGTACCCCCCTATCAGTGGCCCTGGATATTCACACTGGATTAAGCCAGTGATGTCACTGGCGCATGCGCTCTGAAGGGGTGGCATAGCTGTGTCTCCTGTGCACGTCTCAGCCATTCAAAGACCCGGGAACCCGGAAGGAAGACCAGGGGAGAATGGAAGCCCTGTCAGTGGTGATGGTGCACCACTGGAACGGTTAATTATAAGGTAAGTATTTCATAATGTGCTAGTATGTGACGCATAGTTGCACATTATGCCATTACCTTGCAGTGAATTTTTTTTTTGTTTTAAAAGCCATCGTTTACTATCTCTTTATTGTTTCATTTTAAGCATTTTTTGACAACCCCCTTGCCTATTAGCCCAGAAAATTGGTATTTTTTATTTGACAGAATTGTCTCTTATTAATTTCAATGGAGTTCGGCATACAAACTTCTTTGAAGTTTATCAAACCCCACTCAAACTGAAGGGCACCCTGGCTGATCCTTATAAGTGGTGGTCAAATGTCTAGATGCCTAAGTTTGTTTTTGCTTCTTTGCTATAATGGCATTTGTTACGGTGTGTTTTCTTATGAATGTTCCAAGGGTTCATTTTATTTGACAAGTGTGTTAAAAATTTGCATCATCTCAGCAACGCATGATTACACAGCAGATGATTGCTGACACATATATTTTTCCTCTGTCAGTCTTTATTGTGCCACATTTCTCAAGCTAGAATATGGTATTTCTAGCATTCAAATGGGAGGGGGGATCAAAATCTATTCCTGTCTTGCTAACAAGATGAACAATAATGATTTTTCAAATTACGTTAGCAAAGGAGAAGAAATAAATCAATGGCTATTATATGGCCCCATGTGGATCATTCTACGTAAAAGAGCAGCATAAAATAATATTAATATTGATTTTAGCATTTACAAGTGGTCTTTTAATGCAGATTTACCTTGAAAATGCCATTGTATTTTCTAAAATGAATTGATATAATAAATTATACCTATAAAACAATCTAAGATAGAAGAACTGCTAAATATATCTTTTAGTAGATGCATCAGTTATCAGTGAGCTATTTCTTTTTGCAGAGTACATCACAATGTTCTGCTGTTTAAAACAAAAACTAAGCAATAGGGCATCTACTGTAGGTAAATACATACAATATAATAAAATTGCTGGATGGTGGTCATTTGTACACCAAAGAAAATAAATCATGCTACATCAAGTGTAATGAACTACATTTTTATTTTTTTTAGAATTTCTGTGAATTGATTAGCTTAATTTAAACAATCTTAAAACAAAACTCAAATAAAAGGGTTAGAATCTTGCTGAGTTTTCCCTACTGTCTGTGTCCCCATTGGGAAGATTATATCTTACTTCCTGTACCCTTGATAACCCGGATGTAAGGAAAACCTCCCCAGTGAGGGCACATGTAGCCAAAAACCTTGCAAAGCCAAAGACCCCCCTTCCTTTACAAACACACACTAAAAATGCATTAAAATATTGTTAAACCCTAAAACCAATTGCTACAGCTTACCTCAGTACTGGTCTTTTGCATACTGCTTCTTTTTCTGCTTCATAATCTTGCCTTTCTTCTTATTTGAACAGATCCATTGATCAGAGCCCTAGATCCCCAGTTATCAATAGCTCCATTGCCTTCCAGGGTCCCATGGAACCACCCTTTGGTGAGTTCTCCTGGTAGTGAGAGAACCATATGACGCTGCCTGTGCTGACACTCACAGGCAGCCAGGAAAGATTTCTAGAGAGTGCATGCGCATTGGCCCTTGGGATTAGGGACATGTAGTCAAGAGGAGAGGTATCCAAGTATCGGTGGATTGAGGGACTACTATGCAGTGATCAATGCATGCTCCCTGTTGGGGTAGGTAAGCCACACACAGAAACCCAAAAGCAGTAAAGCTAATAACTCATTGGTTATTTACTAAACCTATGTGCCATGGGAAAAATATGTCAAAGACCAAAAAAAAATAATTGATAAACAAAAAACCTTGCTGCCACCCATTGAGTGTGAAAAGACTAAAAGTAATAATAAATATGAAATGTAGGGGGCTTCCTGATGACGGCATTGTGACAGAACGTGTAGAGACGGAGCCTCCGGTACATCACTTTGGTAATTGGAACATACGCCACCTCCCGGATGTTGAGGAGTGGCAGTGCGAGCTCCTAAATATTGTTTGCGGGTTGTATTAGTGCCGATTGGGCACTGATTAATGTAAGAGGCCATCTATTTGTTTTTTATGTCTTTTATGTTTTTATAAATAAACCTACTACACTATGAGAAATCTTTCTTTTCCTGGGCCATTTTGGTTACAAGTGTGTGATGTATGGAAGGAGAACCCTATGAAAGCCAGAGCTGATTTTTTTTTCCTTGGGATTACGTGGAGTGGAATCAAGCGTATACTAACTATTTTTGAGTAAGTGGTCACTGGTGTTCTGTTGAGTGTTTAGTGTGCACACTAGTCACTGGGTGTTCTTGCATGGCGTGAAAAAGAAATACTGATTTTATGATTGTTTTCAATCAGAAGGATTTGAATATATACACGTTTTTACATATAATTATAGAACATTTGGTTTGTCCACACTTCAGTTTATTTTTTGGATCACATATTCCATGAATTATAGTTTTTTCATATTCATTTAAAATTATATGAGTCATAATTTGCATAGTTAGCTAATTTGATTTGTTTAATTGGCTATTAATAGTGTCCTAAACATTTCACACTCATTAGTGTTATTAAACTTTTTTGAAGTAAGCATTTATTAGCTTCTGTTTTAGTGCTCCATACAGATTGAATACTACTAAAAAATACAAAAATAAACATCTAGACATTGTAATGTTGGTTTTAATCCTATTTCTTTCTCTTTTTCTGTTGATTTTTCTTGTGTTTTGTACTTACCCTTTTATTGATTACAAATTCATATTGGAATTATTTAATTCATAAGACCTGGGAGCATCTCAGTACTAATAGGACATGGCTTTAAAATGGAGCTGTGCCCAAAAGGGGAAGCTCCACTTGTTTGCTTCCCCCCCCTCCGCTGCCACATTTGGCACCTTTCAGGGGGGAGGGGATACCTGTCAAAACCAGGTACCTGCTTCCACTTCCGGGGGAAAGGAGGAGGGTCCGGAAGTTGTGAGTAAACAAAAGATTCCTCCTTGTGTCTGCCAACCAAACTTCATTGATCTTACACATTTTGGAACATTGATTATCAGCTATCAGCCTTAAGTTACCAACTACATTGCTGCTATATTGATGAAGGTTTCACAACCCAGTTGATGATTAATTACCACACACAATTAGTCTACTTACTTATTTAAGTATATTTCTAGGCAAAACCTTTTTCTTTTAGTTTTGGATAGAGTGGAGGAGGGGTTAAGATGAGATTCAACCCTCTATTTTTAGAAGTGACCATTTATACTGATAAAGAAAGAAAGCAAAATAAAATCCAAAATGCTTTGATTTGTCTCCAAAAATCTTCAAATGAGGACATTTGTTCCAGAAACAACTATCTGAGCAGGGAATTCCGATCACTTTGGGAGATTAATTTTATCTTTCTGTCTCTGGGAAATGAAGGGAAATATTCTAAACGGTACACAGACAGCAAAAAAAAATAGGCTTACAGGGATTGCTTCTTCAATACTCTATCCAAAACATTAAAAAACCTACTGGCTATAGATACACTTTAACTCTTCCTTTTTCTGAATATCAAAATCAAACATTACCCTGATGGCAGTGAACTATAAAGGTTTGTGAAAACTGACATTAAAGTTTCTTGCCTCCAGGCAGCCCCGTTGTTGTTTGATCTTTTCTAAATAGCAGGTGTTTGATGCCTGTGGGTGCCTAAATTCTATTCATGGTCCAGATACAGCTTCTAGAATGTCAGATCAAGCTCCTCTTGGAAGCCAGGCATGCCATGGACACTATAATGTGTGCAGATGCATTATCATGTGAACAGAAAAAGTTAATTTCCCAAGAAAGTTGAAAAAACTGCATTCTGTTGAATGCCAAGTTATGGTGACCAGCAGTGGTGTTGGGTGGGGGGCTGAGGGGAGCTGGAGCCCCAAGTGGGTCCCCGAAAAGCCCCGGGTCTCAGGCATTCATAAACAAATGCTTAGCTCTGAGCCTGACGGCCGAGTGCGGCCAAGTGAGTGACACAAAGTTCCGCCTCCTGGAGCTAGCAGGGCCTATGATGGACACTGGTCCAATGCCGGGACCGTGGGACGACCATCATAGACTCCGCCGGGTCAGGGGAAGTGGGAGTGACACTGCGGCCATACTGGGAGATCCCCGCTCACTCTGTGTAAATGGGCGGACAGAGGCGGCTCTCCTATCCTGGCTGCCTGGTGCCTGTAGATCTGTCTCCTGAATGGTGATGACTGATGAAGGATGGGCGCGTCGTACACTACTGAGGTAAGGGGCTGTGTTAGGTAGGTCAGTGTATGTGTTAGGTAGATCAGTGTATGTGTGAGGTAGGTCAGTGTATGTGTCAGGTAGGTTAGTGTATGTGTCAGGTATGTCAGGTAGGTCAGTGTATGTGTCAGGTAGGTCAGTGTATGTGTCAGGTAGGTCAGTGTATGTGTCAGGTAGGTCAATGTAAGTGTTAGGTAGGTCAGTGTATGTGTCAGATAGGTCAGTGTAGGTGTCAGGTAGGTCAGTGTAGGTGCCAGGTAGGTCAGTGTAGGTGTCAGGTAGGTCAGTGTATGTGTCAGGTAGGTCAGTGTCTGTGTCAGGTAGGTCAGTGTAGGTGGCAGGTAGGTCAGTATAGGTGTTAGGTAGGTCAGTGTATGTGTCAAGTAGGTAAGTGTATGTGTTAGGTAGGTCGGGTGATGGGCACTGGTGAGCCAGGCAGCAACCAGCAGGTGAGCCTACCCCATTCCCACCCCTGCCATCCACCACCACCCCCCAGTCCCCTCCCTTCCATCCATCACCATCCCCCCGTCCCGTCCCCCCCACCATCCACCACCCCCCCTTCCCGATGCTGGGCTTGCTTGGGCTGAAGCCCCTGGTCTTTTTCCCACCTAGCAACGCCCCTGGTGAGTGGTGATCAGCCTTCATCTTTAAAACCATTCCTTAGACTTCACACTTTTATGTAACTAGACCTTTCCTTGACTCATTTCACATTTTAAAACAAGCTTGCGATTTTGTTCACAGCTCAGCATCACATGGACATTATTGACATCTTCTTTCATTGTTAAGCCAGCCTATTAAACCCTTACTCATAGTTCAAGCTCCCATGTGTTATATATACAAAGACGGCATTCTTGCCTCAAAAAAAAAAAATCAGTGTATGCAGTTTCGAAAGTTGCTGAAGAAGCTGCTTTCTGGCTACTTCAGAGCCAATTATTAGGCAATTACTAGAAGTGATGGCTCATTTAGAGAACATTGTGACAAACAGAGAGACAGTAAAATCTTGGTACAATAAAATCTGGGTTGATGCCCATTGTTACTAGGCAGCAGACAATAATGCTGGTAGTCATTATGAAATACAAACACAGCTGCCAGTAGTTATTAGTAAGTATAATATAAGTCTCATGGAAACCACTTCATTTAAACAGTAGCTTTGACCTATTTGTTGACCACAAACAGCTAGTGCTGGCTTTATCATTTGCCCTTATAAAACTTTTATTAAGTAAACTTCTTTATCATAGCCTTATCTGCAGTGTTTTGTTCTCTGTTATAAGCGTGCATTGAATAGCTTTGCTGTGTACATTGCGCAATAAAACTGACAAGGTACCCATGGACTTCAGATGTCTGAGCATGGACTGCCTTTAAAGTGACTGAACACGTCTCAATTTGATCACTCAATCGATCATTTGTTGAGCTTTTATTTGATTTTTGACAGTGGCAGTTTGATTGTCTGTGGCATTTCTTGTAAATTATTTCTAATCAAATGAATAAATATCTGAATGAATGTCAGACAACCGTTCATAATGTGAATCAATTAAATACTGATCAATGAAATGATCATTTTCAATAGATTATTTTTAAAAAAAATTGCATTTTTAGTCAGTACCGTATGTCTTACATCATTTGATATTTTACTTGATGATGAATGACTTATTTGTGATTACTTGTACCTAGATCGATTAGAAATCAATATGTGAATGGGCACCTTTAGTCTGGATTTCTTGATTTTAAAGACGTCTCTATAAAGGACTGAGTTTTAAAAATGCAAGACTTGTATCTTGGAGTTATCTGCACAGTGTAGTTTCTGTCAAACATTTCCAAAGTGGAGTTTTCTGTTATTTTTAGGTAAACTCACAAAATCTGACGGAAGACCTGTCACCAAACTAAAAAATAGCAGGCAAAAACAGAGAAATCAAACATTTCAGATTCTTACTTGCGGTGGTGTTGCTTTCTATAGACAATTTTTTAATCACTTGCAATGTGTCTAAGGCTGGGTTCACACTATCCGACAAAGAAAAGGTCCGACTTTGATCCTGCTTTGCTGTGCGATTCACGGTCCTACATAGGGTCAAAGTCGGACCGTTTGTCTGTGAACAGGGATCAGACTTTGATCCCGACAATGCCAGGCACTTTGTGCTCTGGGGATAATGAAGGGGAACTCCATGCCAAATTTAAAAAAAACTGGCATGGGGTCCCCCTCCAGGAGCATACCAGGCCCTTTGGTCTGGTACAGATTTTAAGGGGAACCCCATGCTGAAAAAACAGCGTGGGGTCCCCCCCAAAATCCATACCAGACCCTTATCCGAGCACGGCAGCCCGGCAGGCCAGGAAAGGGGGTGGGGACGAGCGAGCCCCCCCTCCTGGACCATACCAGGCCGTGCCCTCAACATGGGGAGTATGGGTGCTTTGGGGCAGGGGGGGCTCTGCGCCCCCCCACCCCAAAGCACCTTGTCCCCATGTTGATGAGGACAAGGGCCTCTTCCCGACAACCCTGGCCGTTGGTTGTCGGGGTCTGCCCCCAGATGCCGGCCCCCCACCCTATGTAAATGAGTATGGGGTACATCGTACCCCTACCCATTTACCTGAAAAGAAATATGTACACAAAAGACCACACAGCTTTTTAAAAGCTTTTATTAAATCAGCTCCAGCGGTCTTCTCCCCTCTCTGGCTCTTCTTTTCTTCGGCTCTTTTGCGGGGTCTTTCATCTTCTGAGGCGTCTTCTGCTCTTTTGCCGGTCTTCTCCGCTGTCCTCTTCCCTCTCTTCTTTTCCTTCTCCTTCTCCTTCCCATGTTGACATGACGCGATCTCCTTCACGAATGCCCTCTCCGCTCTGTGCTGTGCCCTATATTGGCATGGGGTGTGGCCACCAGATGACGTCACCCGGAGGCCCCGCCCCATATGATGTCACAGCTCCGACCCCAGGATGTGAGCTCATATGGGGCGGGGCCTCCAGGTGATGTCATCTGGTGGCCACGCCCCATGCCAATATAAGGCACAGCACAGAGCGGAGAGGGCATTCGTGAAGGAGATCTCGTTGTGTCAACATGGGAAGAAGAAGAAGGAGAAGAAGAAGAGAGGGAAGAGGACAGCGGAGAAGACCGGCAAAAGAGCAGAAGACGCCGCAGAGAAGGAGAAGAATGAAGACCCCTCAGAAGATGAAAGACCCCGCAAAAGAGCCAAAGAAAAGAAGACACCTGAGAGGGGAGAAGACCGCCGGAGCAGATTTAATAAAATATTTTAAAAAGCTGTGTGGTTTTTTGTGTACATATTTCTTTCCAGGTAAATGGGTAGGGGTACGATGTACCCCATACTCATTTACATAGGGTGGGGGGCTGGCATCTGGGGACATCCTTGTTAAAGGGGGCTTCCAGATTCCGATAAGTACCCGCCCGCAGACCCCGACAACCAACGGCCAGGGTTGTCGGGAAGAGGCCCTTGTCCTCATCAACATGGGGACAAGGTGCTTTGGGGTGGGGGGCGCAGAGCCCCCCTGCCCCAAAGCACCCATACTCCCCATGTTGAGGGCACGCGGCCTGGTATGGTCCAGGAGGGGGGCGCTCGCTCGTCCCCACCCCCTTTCCTGGCCTGCCGGGCTGCGTGCTCAGATAAGGGTCTGGTATGGATTTTGGGGGGGAGCCCACGCTGTTTTTTTTCGGCATGGGGTTCCCCTTAAAATCCGTACCAGACCAAAGGGCCTGGTATGCTCTTGGAGGGGGACCCCATGCCAGTTTTTTCTTTAAAAATATGGTGTGGAGTTCCCCTTCAAGATCCCCAGAGCACAAGTCGCATGCCAAAGTCGGATCAGTGAAGACACTGATACGACTTTGATCCGACTTCAATGCCTTTCAATGGGCTGAAGTGGGATCAAAGTCGGACATAAAGTAGTACAGGAACCTTTTTCAAAGTCGGTCCGACTTTGAAAAACACATGTCGGAGCAGTTAAGACGGCTCTCATAGGGAATCATTGTTTTTGTGACGTAATGCAACTTGTGCTCCTCATGTCGGTCCAAGAATCGGACTAGTGTGAACCCAGCCTTACTCAGTATTTGCCTAGGTTCATGATTTGGCATGCGATTTGACATGTCAGATCGCATGCCAAATCGGCAGCAATTGCCGGCATTGGCACTGATTCCCAAAAGTTGTTTCTGTACTACTTTTGCTGACTTTGGGTGTGATTTCCATAGACAGCTGTGCAGCAACCAGCATTGAGGTCTCTGA